>KN832994.1:60729-72064 GCA_000827315.1 Piloderma croceum F 1598 | reverse complement strand
ATCGGTGGAGATATGCACCTTTTGTTCTTGAGTATGCATTGAAACAGTTTTTTTGCTGACACATTGGTATATATATTAATACTTGGTATAGCCTCCCTTTGCCTTTATCACAGCTTCTACACGTCTAGGCATACTCTCTATGAGATTCTGACACACCTTTGAAGGTATCTTGTTCCACTCCTCCTCTACTCTGTCCCAAAGCTCCAAAATTTCCTTGGGTGGAATTTCATACTCTGCTAACCTTCTTTTCAGGTGATGCCAAAGGTGTTCAATAGGGTTAATGTCTGGAGATTGTGCAGGCCAGTCCATAACTTGATATTCATGGTCCTGAAACCATTGTTTGGCCTTCTTGCAAGTGTGTTTGGGGTCATTGTCCTGTTGGAAAATAATGTCATCCTTGGTTTTGTCATAAAACTTGATGCTTTCTTGAAGTTCTTCATCCAGGATCTTGATATAAAGGTCCCCATCCATCTTTCCATCAATCTTGCATGCATACCCAACCCCCTCCTCAAGTCATGCATCCCCACATCATCAAAGATCCACCTCCAAACTTTTTAGTCCCCTCTACCAACCTATCACTCAAGCCTTCCCCATCCTTTTTCCACACCCACTGCCTCCCATCTGACCCCAAATGATTAATTTTGGTCTCATCTGACCAAAATACCTTCTTCCAATCCTCCATGGTCCAGTCTTTATGACTGAGAGCAAAATCCATCCTCTCCCTCCTATGATGCTTGGTAAGAAGTGGCCTTTTCTTCTTTACCACAGCCTTCATCCCCACTTCCTTCATGCCATTTCATACAGTTTGTGCTGAGAGGGTTTGGTTGGTGCTATCCTGAAGTACTTTGGCCACTTGGACTGCATTTTCAGCTTTGCCAGTACCAATTAACCAAATAGCATAGCGTAAATCTTGTTCTGAAAGCTTAGAAGGACAGCCACCAGAAGCTTTTTTGACATAAGGACAATGTCTGAAGCATAGTCTAGAGATAGTAGCATTGGAAACTCCAGTCTGAGATGAGATGTTGTGTCCAGAATAGCCAGTGTCAAGCAGGGAGAGGATATGATTGCGTTAAGCAGCAGAAACAGCTTTCATAGTGATGGTGGAATGGTTCAAGTTGTTGTTATGACATGTTTGGCATGGTTGAACAATCACATGATGCATATACAACATTTGGAACCAAATATAATGTAATAGACTACATATATAGCTTAAACAATCAGCCATTCATATATTCAAAGCAACAGCAAAAAAACTGTTTCAATGCATAGTTCAAAGTAAACAGTGCATACCTCCACTAATACTCCATCAATTTTTATCAATAGATACTCAAATTAAAGCTAAGATGTAGGGCTATCTCCTCTAATATTTCCAAGAATTTACCATTTTACTCTGCATAGTTATTTAGTCAACAAACCAAACTTGTCAAACATTGAAACAGTTTTTTGAGTCACTGTAAGAAATCAGCACCACCTATGCTGCCAAGTGCTGCAGGCTCTCCTATACATATACTATCCTGAGTTAACAGTTAGTCACTGCCAACTTCCACCACAAATAATAGTATATAGAAATGTTTGCACAAAATGGCCGGAAGCTTAATGCATGACATCTAGCTGACCCTTAACCATCGGGTAGGACAGATGTATTCAATCTTAAAAATGTGTGCAAAGTGGATTTCTGGGCCCATAACTGCATACTCAAGCAAGACGAGTGAATATGAACTTGCTATCAAGAATCATTGATGTTGTTGAAGAACTACATCTGAAATAAGCTATTACTAAAGAAGAAAATTTGTAGAAATTGGCATATAGAAAGGGTGCTGGGAAATAATAATGTAGTGACAAAGCTGGGCGACCTTTCTAAAGATCAGTTGTTCCCCTGCGCATTGAGTAACTCTTTCATTTATCAAAGTTCAGCCTCTAACACTAAGCATATTCCCCTTTCTTCAGCCATGTTCTTCATCGCCTGCTCTTTGTTCCTCCTAGCCTCCTCCTCATTCTTCTTTGCTTGTTCTGCCTCTCCTTTTGACACCCAAGTGTGGTCTTCTGCTGCACTAATATTTGCATGCATCAGTCCGACTGATTTATTAATATCAACATCCAGTCCAAAATAGAAATATTTACCTGTGATATTGTCTCTACCTTGGATATTTCCAGTGTTCTCACTGACCATTGTGCCTCAACAGCTCACTTATTGAAACCTTACAAGGTACTGGCAGCCAACATTTTCAGCTACAACAGCATTACCACACCATGTGCAGATCATGTCTGCTTGGGTAGCATCTGGAAATAGAGTCAGGACAAATGGATTGGGAGGGTTACTGGACATGAAGTACTGTAATCTTGCAAAGATGATGGCAAGTTGAGCCTGTAAATGAAGAAGCAACATGACCCTACAGGGGAGTAAATGTATTTGTACTACGGTTGAGCACTGTGAGGTGAGGTAGAGCCATGCTGGAGAGGTGCAGTTACATGCACTGCTTGATCAGTTTCCATTCCTGGAATGTTACCACTTGCACCATGCAAACTCAAGTTTGACAATATTATTGTATGTACTCATTTTGATTCTAACTATGTAAAAATTATTTCTCATCTGATTTGTTTAGGACTGCAGAATCGACATTTTCGGCTCAGACAACAATAATCAGCATGTCAAGATCAGTAGACCAATGCACACATTGTCCCTCCTGAGAACCATGGTTATTCTGACACAAATGTCCTTGAGTAGACAGCATGCTGAGGGTTGGGAGGAGAATGCAAAGGTGCGTTGCTATGCTACTACACCTCTGTGTTATTATTCATTGTATGGGTGTAGATCATCAAGGACGTGAAAAGTTCCAGCAGCACATCCATCAACAGTGAACGACTCAGTCCAGAGGGTCTTGAGAGCGAGCCATATGAACTAAAGTAAGACGATATAGTTGTACATATCCCTAACCCACTCACTCTAACCTCGAAAAACCCATATCTCACCAATTCGATTTGGTAGGAATTCGGAATTGATATCGTCGGCGAAAACAAGAAGACCATCATCCGCCATAAAGTTGCAACCCACATCATATGTGTGTTCTCAGAACAAGATGCCCTAGTCACAACATGTGCAGAACAGCACAAACACCAATAACAGCAACACCACTACCAACAACAACATGCCCATGACCAACACAGCATCCCAAACCAATCTTCCCCATCCCCAATCTCTCCTGGCCCTGCTGGGCATCCTCAATCAAACAGCAATGCCTGCTTCTCATTCGCACAGGGCAGAAGTACCAACATCACTAGGCACTCTCCAATTCAGGTGCAGGGCCTCAGTATGGGTGGTATGGGTGGTGGGAGCATCAGACCCCCTTGGAAGAGCATGTTGATGTTCAATCATATCCTACCTGTTCTTCCTGGGTACCATGCTACCAGATTGCTGTCTGACTATTTGGTGTCTTCTCCAGAAAGAATGACACTGTGTCTTGAAGATATCCAACAGTCAGATTGGAATCTGCATGTCCACAAGCAGATGTTGTTTGATGGAGTGTGATGCAACTTAGGATTGGGGAGCAGGTTCACGCCTTGACTGAGACAGACATTTTGTGTGGGAAATAGAAGAGTATAGGTATGTGGATACCTGCTTCAACATTGGACAATTCTCGTAAGTCCAGCTTTCTGTTTGTACTATTGAAGGCCCTGGGGCATCTCGTACTTCTGTGTTTGGGACTGTTGTGGTACTGACCCCTTGGCCCTCACACACACAGGTTCAACATAGGTAGTAAAAGTTTGGAGCATAAGAAATGGATACACTGTTTGGAGAGCATCATGAGCATTATCTTCTGCACTGCAGTCAGTGAGTACAAACAAAACCTCTTGGACAAGTCAACAATGGTAAGTCTGCAGATATCAATCTTGTTCGTTTGCCATGCAAGTTGTTAACTTGATCCATAAATGTAGAATTGTCTGCAGCAGTCACTTATTCTTTTTGAGAGTGTAATCAACTTGCGATGGTTCTTGCGCGCATCTAATATTCTTTTCTTCATTAAGATATATGCGTTTAAGAGTAAGTGTCCAAAGGTAATTATTCCCTTTCACTCTTGTTCCACTCAGAGCCAACTTGTTGTCTCCGTCATTTTTCAAAGTCTGCTCGAAAGATATTTCCCTGAATATACCGTTGGAGCCCACATCAACAAAACAGCTAAATATATCTTGTGGCACTTTATGCAAGCCAACTAGGCACAACTGAGCATATACCTGCAGTAAGGCCTATCATTTATTTGCCATCTCATCATCACAATGCTAACTAGCGGTAATTCCTACAGTCTCACACAAGCAGCAGATATGACCAACAGCAAATTGGGATTTGCAGCCGTGAAAGAACTCAGGAATACTGTGAGTGGCATTCCGGTTGGGTCTCTTTGTATACTGGTATGTATTTGTTCACTCATTTAGCAAGTCTTGTGGTATCTGACTGACATGGTCATAACACAGGTCGATATTTTATTATTTTAGTTTAGTTTATATGTCTATGCATCTCATTCCCAAATATTTTACCCATATCATCCTTATTCATCCCCATGCTCTATGCACCTTGGGACTTGTTCCCATCACAAACTTGGATCCATCTAGTCACGTGCTACCCACCATCGGACTACTTCATCGTCGTCTCACCCTGTCTGTGGTATCTGCAGGAAAATTGCTTTCCCATCCAATCTTCAAAAAACAAAATTATCTCATACAGTCTATATGACAAGCTGACATTTTTCATATTATCGAGAATCCAGGGTGAGTGTTATGGATCGGTTGAAAATTAGGGATATAATTCTAGGTAATTATGTAATAGTTTTCGAGATGTATTGGCTATGTTAATAATATTGGTGTACTCCTTGAGTACGAATACAGACTTATCAGGAGCTGGTGGCAGTCTGATTAAGTGATAAAGAAAAGGCTAGTCACCTAGGAAACTAATGAGTTAGCGTTGCGTATAACCAGAGAGTACAAGAACCCTATACACTACTGTGAAGTAGTGTTGAGTCCCTTGAGAGAGCAAATCTTCTTGCAAGGGATTATAGGGTTACAAGGAGAATATAGATTAATTCGATATATTCCCTTAATTGTACTCTAAGTTTTAGCGTTTGGACTTATCGTCGTTCACACAGTGTTTGAGAGCGATTGAGAGGTATAAAGATTGATTATTTGAGAGGCATCTGACTTGAATTTATACAGTACAGAGGGATAGGTGAGTCAGGAGGGAAATATACTAGAAGGTTCTTGCGGAGTCTCAAGAGAAGTGTCAAAGCTTCAGGGAAGCTTCTAGAATTGTAAAGGGACTTCTATACAAGTGTTCCGACGCTTTGGAGATCCCTATAATGGAAGAGCTTTGTGCAGGAGCCCGAGGCAAACCCGACACAAAGTTCTTGAACATTACTTCCAAATCGAGAAATGCATTTTAGACTCCGCGAGCATTGGACACAGATCAGGTTCGCGTTTGCAAAACTTTTATTTCCCCGGAATCGTATCATAATCGTAGTAGCTATTCTATATGTAAACAGTACTATAGGATAGCTACGCCTTTGTTGTATGAATTTAAACATAAAACCCCAAAAAGAACGATTAAAAAGGTAAAACAAAAAAGAATACTTAGTTAAGTCTGATTTTGGGAGATGTAGGTCAAGAGATAATGGAGAGGAGTTTGGAGACGTAAATACAGGGCAATTGTAGGTAATAAAAGGAATAATAACTGCGTAGTACCTTAAATAGCGATATCCACAACAGTGAGTTCCTGAAAGTATAATGTTAGGTAAAAGTAATCTATATACACAAGGAAGGTGTGTAAGAATATAAGGCTTCAAAAAACAACTTGAGCCCAAAACCTCAAGGAGACACAGAATTAAGGACCATTGGATGAAAACTGTTCTTTGCTCATTTTTGATGTTTGAGATGTATCTTGTCTTGGGATGATGCTTGCTGTTGGCTATTAGTGTCTCAGTGAATGACCCAAACGGAGGGGCAGTAGAGTATCAAGACAATGCTACATGACCCAGGAGGGTGAGATAATCAACTGTGTGTACAAGAACGGTTGAGTGATAGATGGGTATTGCGGAGGGGAATGGCCAGAAAAAAGGAGTTATGACAGTTTCAATGGTAGTAGTATTGTCTTTCGATTCAGTATGAGCTTGGACTGCACAATGATGCATGGTGATAAAGCTGGTAGAAGGCTCAGGGTGCCAAATTGTTCGTAAATGGTGACAAAGGTGTGGTGGATGATGCTGAACAAATAATAAATGAGTTCAATGTTATCAAAATAATAATAACAAAACTATATACTGCTATCACCAGCTTGTCACCAGTGTTAGGCCGCCTCAGTTGATGGATCCTCGACCGAGACGGGTTGGTAGTCCGAAGTGACTCCAACATGCATATACCATGTATGTGAGCACTCCAACTGCTCCTACCACCATCCCAAATAAATGTAGCAGGAATTTCCAATGCACCCTCCTCAGGCACCTGTGGATCCCCATTCCTTTCCTCCCATGTCCACTTAAGCTGCCTCTTGAGAGCAAGCCTTTCGCCTTATGCAGCCAGTTTCACACTCAATGATGAAAAGTCAAAGCTCAATGCTTATATCTACCTCAGCCACCATATCCAGGATTGTGAGGTGGGTGAAACCAATATTTCAGCCTCTGTGAGATGATAGAGTGCCATGTAGACTGGATTTGGCAGATGGTGGGTGGCTGTGCCCATTCTAAGCGAAATCTCAACTTTGAGTGCCCCTATTTTTCCCCCTTCCTCTCAACTGTCACCATCTCACATCCATTTCTCATGAAAAATGACCTCCACCATCATCACACACACTGCCCCTCCCTGCAGCCCCATCATAACAATCACCCTTACCTCCACTGATGCCACAGCTGAGCTTGCAGCTCCCTTTCAGGAAATCTCGCCAATTATTGAATTAAGGCCTCAGCACCTGGTGAAATCACTCTCACCGTGATTGATAGCTATAAAGAAAGGTTTAGGAAGACAAAGGCAGAGCTCAAGGAGACTGTGGAGGAGCAGAGGAAGCTGGAAAAAGCCAGGGAGACTTTGCAGTGTGCTCATGTCTACACCAAGATATTAGCTGGTAAGCCTTGCAGCTTATGCACCCTTTGACTAACCAAAATCACTTAATAGAGCTACATGAAGTGTGGTAGCTGCAGCTGTTGGAACGTGTAATGGGGGCTTTTGTGCGCACTGGGAGGATTGATCATACATTTTTTTCTCTGAAATAAATTCTACTAGGTGTCTCACCTTTCCCCTGCCAGTCCCAAGTACTATCGTAAGCTGGTGGCTTCAATGGCAGGAGTTTTCCCCATCTGAGTTTCCGCTCCCCCCATCACTATGCCACTTCAGCCCAATCATGTTAAACACTCATGGCCACTTCATTTTCAATCACTCAACACACTGAGAATTGGAGCTCAGCAAAGTTGTTCATGAAGCATGGGACATTCTTCCTGACACCATCCAACAGCTCATGTTGTTCTCATGGGCAGGCATTCAGAGTGTGCACTCACTGTGCAACAATGTGGCACACCCTGACCTGGGAAACTCCACCACTAAAGACATCCTCAACTGTGATTTCCAGAATACTTTCGAGAATTTGCATGCTGCGGTGTGCTACATTGCTGAGTACTTGTTTGATGGCTAGAGGTAGAGTAGATGATTCCTATATGCCTCAGATATCCTGATTTGATTGTAGGGCATGCCATTCATGTTGCAAATCGGCTGCTGACCTATCACAAGTCCTGTAATTAATAGATCTGGATCTTATGTGTCTATATTATAATATTTGGTGTACATCTACAGTCGCGGACAACCCAAGCCCGCCAATTTTATTGTGGCTGAACGGCTGGTAGAAATGGCTCAATTTTTGTGGGGGATCATCTTTGGCTTTGAAAAAGGAGTCGATTGCACATTTTTCAGGATTTTTAGCGAATTGTTTAGGGTGCCGCCAAAATTTTGAAGGTAAAAAAATGTAAATATTGAGTTTTAGCCTAATTGGCTCATGCAAATCTTTCTGTATATTCGCAAAGGTGCTGTTTCTGCATTGTCGGAATTTTCTTAGACGTAAATATGGTGACAAATATGCTATATTTGGGTGTGAATATGTGACTTTAGAGGCTATATATCTGCCGAACGGCTTGTAGAAATCGTTCAAATGTTGTAGGATCATCTTCAGCTTTGACAAAGGAGTCGTTTGCGCATTTTTCGGGATTTTTAGCTAATTGTTTGAGGTGCCCGCCAAATTTTGGGGACTCAAAATGGTAAATATTGAGTTTTAGGCCGATCAGCTCGTGCCAATCTCTTTAATATATTCTAAATACAGGTTTGCTAGCATTTCCGAGCCTTCGGGAGTGTTCCTGTCATGTCCTAAATAGGAATACTCATGGCCGCAAAACAGGCGGGCTTTGTTTGTCCACGACTGTATACATGAGACATGCCTACAAATTGAAATGCGGGTGACCATCAATAGTTATGATGACTTTGATGTCGCTGGTGCCGAGAACTTCCAAACTTGTAGCTTTCTTGTTGACGCCTCCGATAACATTGCGACATGGTATAAAGTCAATGAATGCCGATCTGTCTTTGCAGATGTGGGTGGTAGTGCTGCCATTGAGGATCCAGCAGAATCACAAATGTGAAGATGAAGGGGTGTTAGTGGCCATGTATGAAGTATTAGAGTGTTCGGATTCATTGTCCAACATGTCTTCTACTGCTTGGTTAGCCTTCTCCTTGCCTTTCTTCTTGTCTTTCTTCTTGCTGTCTTTCTTCTTGCTGTCTCTCTTCTTGCTGTCTCTCTTCTTTTGCTTCTTCTTCTTCTGATGTGGTCCTTTTCCTTCAGTGCCACCCCCTTTTGCCCAACATCCCGCAATCCAGTGGCCAGGCTTGTTGCAGTTTGTGCAGAATGGCTCACCAGCTCGATGCTCATGCTCATGTCTGTCACCAGCTTGGTATGCCATCATAGCAACCGATTCTTGGTTGGTCTTTATTCCATGTTCATCTTTGATGTGACATTTAACTTTGACAGAGGAGCAGTTGTCAGGTAAGCTGGAGAACACGTAGTTCCATGATGGAGGCATTGAGATGCGAAGGAGACAGGCGAATAGCCCATCATCAATGAGTTGTAAGTCATGTTGGAATGTCTTCATCTTCACGATGTGAGCTGCGGGGTCTTCTCTGTCAACATATTTTGTTGTAACGAGAGAGGTGATGGTGAGAGTGTAGTCCGTCATAGTCTGCCTGGAGAAGAGGTGTTTCACCTCCTGCCATATCCTCCTTTGTGTTCCGCAGATGACTCATTTGTACAGCTGCCTCCTCTGACATGTTTGTGATGAGGATGGAACGGACGAGCGTGTTAGCTGTTTGCCAGTTCTCATACTTTGTGTGTTGAGGGAAATGGGTGTTGATTGAGCCATCAATGTAGCCAAGCAAGTTGATCATGTCAAGTGTTGCTTCGACCATGAACATCCATGATATGAAGTTCGATGTGGTGAGTTTGTTTGGTGGGCGTGTGAATAATGTGAGGTACTTGCTTGGTTTGATTTTTGAGCTCAGCGACCAGTGTTTGGTATCTGCGTCTTTGAGCTTGGGATTCTGTGAGCTAGATGCACCCTGCGATTCCATATTTGCTCTGAGAGGTGTTTGTTCAGAGTAGGCATTTTGTGGGTGATGAGACTGGGTTATTGTTAAGGAATGTGGTTGGTTTCGGGCCTTTCAACGGTCTCAGTGAAGGTGCAGGCAACTCTGCTCATGGTGGCTGTGCTTGGATTTTGTTGGGCAACTGAACCTAATGACATGTTACATTGTAGTGGGTGAGTTCAACTCTACTGCTGAGTTCTGCTGTGTGAGATCACTACGCAGCATGTTAAGCTTGCAAGTGATGGATCAGAGTGAGCTGGGGCTCATAACCTGTTAGTGAGGACAGGGCCAGACTCTGAATTAGCTAGAATGGATACATTAGTATCTCTCAGTCCGAATGTTAAGAGGACTATATTATCTACCTAGAATGGATACATTAGTATCCCTATGATAGTATGAGTATGTGAAATAAGATAATGTATATGTAGATGGCTTACCTCAGTCTGAATGTTAAGAGGACTGAGGAAAGCATGGGAAGTAAACAATACGAAAATAGTGAGTGTGGCTGTGCTTCCGGCTTGTACCAGTAAAGTATAGTGGAAGTATTGTAAGTCATTATATATGGGTATACTAAATGTAGGGATGAAATTTAACACCTTCACACAAAGTAGGGTATGCAGGTTGGGAGAGGGCAGTGTCCAACCATCTTGTAAAGAGTTCTTATACATTTAATTTCATAATTGTCTTGATCGTAGTGGTGGAGACATGCATGGTGAAATATTGTGAGGGGGAGCAAACAAGATGTGTGATGCTGTGCATTCAAAGAGGCCTTTCAGGTCTCTCAAGGCATGTGTGGTGTCAATTTCAATGGTGGGTTCGTTGATTGTGATTGGGGTGTTAGTTGGAACAGGGGAGACAGTGCGGGATGTGGCGTGAAAGAGGATTGCGTAGAGAGCAGAGTGCTATTGTGGGTTTCAGTGGAGGAGGTAGAGGGTTTCTTGGATGTTGCTAACTACCTTGTTGAACAATATTGGCAAACTCATCTCGGATGTCTGTACCAGTTTCAGTGACACCTTCCCAAACATTTCCACCTGTTTTTGATCCCTTCGACATCAACACCAACCCTGCTCTTCATTGTTCTCACCACCTTCCCAGCTGCCCCTGCCCCTGTCACTGTACACGAAACATCTTCCACCTTCTCTGCTGTGCTTAACAGCAACTTGTGGGTGGTAGAAAAGAGGACAAGCCGCAATGTGGAGGAGGTTAGTGGGAGAGGTGGGTTATGTTGGCGCGTAGCAGGGTGGATGGGTTTACTGAGCAGTGACGATGGGTTCAATTAATGGTGTAAATTACGATATGGAGGGGGACTTACAGGTAGATTGAATATCCTCGAGAACGGATTTGTCTATTTCGACAACTGTGTGGGCTTGTACAGGAGTTGCATTGATTTTGAACGCTTCAAATAACAAGTCCTGTAATTTCTCATTGTCTATGTAAACCAAAGTCAAACCTCTATGAGCACTTTACACTGAGCTATGGGTACTGTTGGACTCCATCAGGAGTCTAACTGGAGTCCATCAGGAGTTCAACAGGAGTCCACCAGGAGCCCAACTAGAGTACTGACTTAGTCATGAAGGACTTAGGTTTGAAATCACCAAAACAAAATGCCCTAAGCAAGGTTTGAACCCAGCACCATTATAGGATTATACAAGGAAATGAACACAAACATCATAACCACTCA
>KN832994.1:8200-41632 GCA_000827315.1 Piloderma croceum F 1598 | reverse complement strand
ACTTATACTCTAACATCCTGTCCACACATCTCCATACTTACACACGTCACCCACACTGGTATCGTTCTATGGAAATCCTTCGTCGTTAGACCTTCCACCATAGTTAAAGTCTCGGACAGCACATGCAATGGCTTAATTTAAAGATTTACTACAATGTATGTATTTATGATTCGGTGTACATTACTGGTAGAAACACAACTCGCCTTCATTCTGTAATGTTGACGATTCCGTTTGTGTTGTGAATCAGCTGCCAACCTATCACAAGTCCTGTAATTAATAGATCCGAATCTTATGTGTCTACATTTATAATATTTGGCGTACATCTATACATGAGACATGCCTACAAATTAAAATGTGGAAGGATTAAAATGAGTGATATATGATAAGCGAGAACATCAAGTCGCCATATCAGTGTCATCAATAAAAAGATCCTCAACATATCCGCCCTTGCGAAGTTGAACTCTGCCGATGGGACGCAGTACCGCTTTGTTATCCGGGAAAGAGGCTTGAATATAGGCAAAGAAATCATTGTGAGTTACTCGCGGGTGAGCGATCATGGAGCGCTGTGGATATATTGCATGACGGTGAGTCCCCATCGTCCAGAGAATGTCTTTATATAGCTTTGGGATAGTGTGATATGCCTGTTGAGCTCTGGTGTCATGCTCTCTCTCGCGCTCTCAAAGTTGATCCACTGCAAATAAAATAGATGAGGTATACTTGCATTGTGGGATTGACATATACATACTGTCGTGGATGCCAATGGCGTTCAGTTTGTCCCGCTGGCGCTGTTCAAGAACCGTTGTCCACAGGAACTGATTCAAGCCTATGAAAGAATGAATCCACTAATGAAGGAACAGCACATGTGTGGGAGTTGCTTCGACGCACCTTGTATTCCTCGCGTGAGGAGTTCCCATCGGTACATATCAGCTTCAGACTTGGCGGCCTGGCGCTCCTGCTCTTCGATTTTTTCTTCCAGTCGTTTAAGGTGTAGGTTGGTCAGCTTTTCATTCTCCTTGAGCTTGCTGTATCGCTGATGTCAGGCCAATTAATGTGTTATAAGGTCATGCAGCTCTAATACAAACCTCTTGAACCATACAACCATGCTTGACAATGACTGTCGAGTTATTCGGGTTGACACTTTCAACAGTGTACTGGTCGAGGTCCGCTGAAGTGTTGAGGGGACTGAGAATTGGGTCATTGGTAGAAAACAGGTTCTGAGCCTTCTCTATTGAAGGTGTCACTTGTTGCATAATGATAACGGGGGGCCGTTGGTTGACTGTTGTTGTCCCGATGCCGATGTCTTTGAAGACATATCTGACGGGATGCCGTATTTGAGATGTAGCAGGGCTGGCAACTGAGGCGTAAGACTTTATAGGCAGATTGTGTGTAGTCATTTGGAAATGTAAAGAGCGAGACAAAGTCAAGGGCGAGTTCGAAGTAGAGTTGTGGTGGAGTCCGGAAAAGGAGGTGGCGTACTGAGATACTGATTCAAACTCCGCTGCAGGTGTGGGGGCATGTTTAATCCTGAAGCGAGCTGCAATTAGACATGGGAATGCACAGCGGCGCATATGACTATGAGTGTGGGGTGCATATGGATCGACTGAGATTGTATGCGAGGGGGATTGGGTATTTATTGTATTGGGTATCAGGAATGGACCTCACAGGAAAGCCGTCGGGCTATGGGACGGCGGCACCAATGACATGGAATGGTACTATGACCCTGTACAAGTTTCAGTCGTAAGTCGCTTATCATTTTCATTAACAGACAGGAATACGCAACTGACATTTTCCATGAAGATGATATACGCTGCCAGCAGCCTGATGCACCGCCTGCGTCTTAATATAACAACGTGCCCACATTATGGCAAGCTATATAAAATCAGCATCGATCTAACTCCACTTTCTCCCAGTCATCACTCACACGCAATGTGCAGCAATTAAAATTGTGAGAGCTTTAATTCATGGAAAGTATGAGATCTGCAAACGCCAGATCTCCACTGAGGATTGACCTCAGAGAAACTAGGGTGCAGGGAGAGCCGGAGGTGATTCACACTTCTTTTATGATTGTTTAACTTTGGGCTAACGTGTCTTTCATTGTAGCTACTGAATCACTACCCAACTGTGCCGGAGATCCAGCTGAAGCTGCATAACTGTCACGAACATCGCCCGCCCTCAGCGAACTCCAACTTCAAGTCATGACAAGCGATCTTTACTCCCTGGTCATGTCAGCACCGGGTACGCGCTATCTAGCATGACGCCAGCGTTCATCAACGCTAGCACATCTGCCCTCACCCTTCCCTTGACCCTCCCTCGCGTTCGTCATGTCCTCTCATGAGGCTCATCTTTCCGTCACATTACCTAATGCTTTGATTCGTCCCCAATGGAATCAATCTTCCGGAGAACAGTACCGTATGTTGAGGAACAATGTTGACCGTGCACCGAGGCTGGGTTATATTGGGACGAAAGATCTGGGATCGAGCTATTGTCTGCACAGATAGTGAATTGAGCAGGAGACGAGGAAGGATGTCGACAAGGGACGGAAGTGTTGACGGACATGATGATCAGCGAGAATGGAGGGGAGAAAGCCATTAGCGGAAGGAGTTGAATGCGGGATGTGGATTAGTAGGGACAATTGAGAAATTGATACGAGTATGAGGGCAAGTCATCCTGTCCACACGCCTCCATACTTACACACGTCACCCACACTGGTATCGTTCTATGGAAATCCTTCGTCGTTAGACCTTCTACCATAGTTAAAGTCTCGGACAGCACATGCAATGGCTTAATTTACAGATTTACTGCAATGTATGTATTTATGATTCGGTGTACATTACTACAACTCGCCTTCATTTTGTAACGTTGACGATTCCGTTCGTGTTGCGAATCAGCTGCCGACCTATCACAAGTCCTGCGCAACCGGAATCAGTCTGCCATTGTACAACGACAACTTGTGTCTATGTCTAATGCTGGGCCAAGTTATATAG
The DNA here is from genome assembly GCA_000827315.1 of Piloderma croceum F 1598. Classification (NCBI taxonomy): domain Eukaryota; kingdom Fungi; phylum Basidiomycota; class Agaricomycetes; order Atheliales; family Atheliaceae; genus Piloderma; species Piloderma croceum. Next base: position 38,648 of record KN832994.1, on the reverse strand, counting down.
TTTTAGCTGCCAGTGGGTGTCATTCAGTCCTGGCTTCTCCACTCTTTCAGTCGGATTCAATTGCCTTTCCTTCTCCTTTATCTCTGTCCAATCTTTTGCTCCTGTGTCATCCGTTTCAATCGGTTTATCCCATATCTCTTCTACCGCGGTTTTGAGCTCGACTTCGAATTGATCCATGTCGGCTTGTAAAGCCATGCCCTCTTCACGATGTTCTAAGGTAAAGTGTAGCAGATGAGGCAGGAGGCGACCAACTTCGCCTGTCGTTGTATATCAAGCATGAGGCAATGCAGACTGCGCTGAGATAGATCCAATAGTTTACCTTGAGTGACATTATATCGGGTGACCAGCTTCGTGATGGATTTGAGCAGATATTCCTCTTCATAGATAGTACCCTTGCTGCCTGCCCCGACTTTGCGTTCTAATTTCCGTTTTGACCTGGAACTTCGCCTTTAATAGAATATAGTTTAGGTGTGATAGTAGTAGCAATATGTGAATCGCGGACTGACTTCGTTGTCCGGGACGCGGATGTGGGTGCCACGGTATAGCGGGTAAAGGCAGTAGCAGGCATGGATACGTCTGTCATAACGTCGACGTTATGCAGGGCAGTATCTTCTGTGCCGTAAAACGCATCTGTACAAGTGGTAAACTGCTGAATGAAAGCACACAAACGACATCCTTTTGGAAACACACCAGGTTCCTCCATCTTCTTGACACGAAGCTCTTGGATTCTACGGACTTGCTTGCGCAACTGCTCCCTCATGTCATTGATATCTTCCGCGAATTGAGAACGGCTTTCAAAAGCCGCTGGGTAAATAATTTCTGTGACGAGCTCGGGCAACCCGAGCAGAGTTGTCTTGAAGACGTGAGCAAGGAACGCATGGTGCACGGGGATACTTACGATTCGCCGTGCTTCCGAGAAGTTATGACCTTGAACGAGCGCTATCACCGCCAGACGTACATCTTTCGAGTAATCAAGCAATACACGAGCAGCTTCTGGATATCGTTTCTTAGACGACAAATCCTCTGGCAATGAAGACCGTTTGATTTTGCGTAATGGAAATATTTCAAGAAGGCAAAGATACCTGCAACACGATATCCCATTGAAATGACGTCCTCGTCGGAAACCTGTTTGTGTGACACCAGGTCGAAAAGTTCTTGCCACTCCAGGGCTTTCTCGTAAGCAACGATGGCTTTCGACGTCTTTTCTGCTTCAACGAAGACTGGTAGGACGCCAGATCAGAATGACTACTGATATAGAGATAGGTGACTTGCCTAAGGCTGCCTGCTTGAATTCTCTCCGTTCAAATAACCAGTCGCCATACACGTTCAGGACAGGCTACAAGGTAAACTGAGCAACGTAATAATCATGCATGGGAAATTATATATACCTTGAAGCTGTCGGTATGTTGCCATATCGATAATGCCTCTGCATAGAGCTGGTGTTCTTCTACATACATCATGGCTTCTTCAAAATGGTCCGCACCTGAGGACATATCGGTATATTAGCTGGTTGTGCAGGGTTAAAAAGGTAACGAGGGTACCGGCTAGACTCAAGTTCCGCAAGGCCTTTACATGCCTTTTAAGATGGTCGTCAATCTTGAATCTCTGGTAGAATTTCGACAATGCTCGCAATTCCCGAAGGAATGGCAGGTATTCTCGGGGATCCTATTCCGATAAAATATGTTTTTCAGGGCAATGGGAAAAATACCACCAGACTCACTTTTTGTGCATGTTGGGCGATCATAAGCACGAGTGAGAAGTCATACATCCCGAGGGCAGTATCGAACAGACTGTTTGCATCAACAAGAAATATAATATATTTCAATGCTTCTTCGACTAAGTGTGGTTCAGTTTCTATCCGATAAAGTATGAGCAAGTAATGATCTGAACTAACAAGTGATAAGAGAATTCTGACCTCTGAGGCGGAGAAGCAATTCGAGCCCAGCTTCGTGGTCAGGCGGTGTCTTGACCACATACGCTGTCAATATTGAATTCACGAATCGGGTCATGTCTTTCCTTTCCAGCTCAAGCCGAATTGCGTCACATAGATCCGCAATGACTCTGGGGTGCTGCGTGCCTCGTCTGATAACAGAATTAGATGCAAGAAATGAAAGTCTATTTGGATCACGCGCCCTAAGTTTGTCAAAAACAGATTGATGTGATCGACATTATCCACCTGTTCTATGAAGGAAGGCAGTCTGCGCATGAAAGTTTCCCGGTCGTGGTCGACAATGACATTCAAGTCAATTCGATGTTTCCGGCACGCAATGAAAGCCTTGTGATAGTTGCCCCTGCCAAAATCAGCATGAAGACAATCGATAATAATGTAAGATGGTGCCTTGGACACTATAAATACTTTCACTCACGCATCGAGGTCGTGTTTGACAACTTCCATGACAAGCGGTCGTGGATTGATTGTCTCCAAGTTCCCTCTTGGCATCTGTAAAATCAAGCTCATTGTGCTTGGCACGGATGTAACAATTCTAGATCCCCGCTCCACTCGCCGCTTTTCGAATTCTGGTAGTGTGACGTTGTCGTCTGCTTCGCCGGATTTGGTGAGTATTGGCGACAACGTAATCAAGGGCGCAAAATGTGCTTCGTGGGCCGTTGTCGCAAAGATTACAAATCCCGAGGAAATGCAAAACGAGTTCACATTGGACGCCAATAAACGTGTCACTGAAGAACTCGCAATGTACAGTTTACCAGAATTTGACAAACCTACGAAAAGCGTAGTCCATGTGGTATCTTCAATCCCAGGTGTCGGCGGCGCGGCAGCACATGAAGAGCTAAAGCAGAATTCTGGGAACGAAGCGACATGTGACGTATGTTTGTCCGGAAACCCAACTGAAATGTGTGATGTAAGTACTTTCTTGCTTCATGGAATCGTCAGGCAATAACTCGCCTTGGAATATCTGTCCGTCAGGTGCCTGCCAGAGTACGATTCCATCCGATGCAACTAGGCGGCCGTTAGGATGAGGCATCTTGATCTCGTGGGTTTTGACAGAAGATTCTTTCCCAAGCTCTACAACAGTCACAATATCAACTCCGCCATAGTCTGAACCCAGCACGCTGATCCGAGCAAAGGGTTCTTCAAAAGCACCTGCTGTCACGGCGACTTGCCTGCACGATGGAACTGTACCGATGTTACCGTTCCAAGTCAGAGTGGGTGCCATTACCTTCCTGCGACCAGGTTCGACGCGCGCGTGTAAATCATATAATTCGACATAGCCTGACTCCCAGAGTACAGCGAGGACGCCGTTTGGAGGAGAGAAGGAGGCGTTTATTGGAACACGCTTGCCTATAGATGTCAAAACACTCGATGAAGGTACGGACAGCTGATATGAGGACATTGGTGGAGGGATGTTCTGAGTTCGAAATGGCGTAAGGAGGATACTGGCTTTGGCGTACAGGATTGATGATTAACACGTAATCAAATGGTCAGCAACGTGAAGCGACTTACAGCCGTCCAGGACTGCAACAGATCCGGAATCATTTGCGGTCTGACTTGCCAAAGTGAAGGTTTCCCATGCATAAATACGCTGCATGACTTCGGCTGGCATCCGCGAAAGCAGGAATACGTCCCGGTCAGTAGTCAAACCCGTTGCGGAAAATTGAGTAATACGTACTTGATGTTGAGAGAACGATATGAAGCGATATTTCAGGGTGCCAGCTGATTGACGTGAACCGACCAGGTTCCTTAGATGAAGACGAGCGTGGTGCTAATATCTCTTGCTTGAGGTACCAATGATAATTCCCCGTCGTCCATAGTTGCACTATCCGCCCATCCGAAAATTTCAATATGGATCACAAGAGGCAAGTCTGGCAATGCAGACACTCACCGACGTCACCTTCATTCCTCTCAATCCATACGCCAAGCACATTGGAATCTGAGCTCCAGCACATCTCTCGTACTTTGTATCCCCACTTCCCCACTTTTTCCTCCAACTGCCGTCCACCTGCACCGCCTTCCTTATCTGCTAATTCTCTCAACCCAAACTCTCCATGCCGCAACCCATTCCGCTCAAAAAACACAATATCGTGTCTATCCTCCCTCCCCGCCCCACCACCCTCAAACCCAAATCTTTGAGTCCCAGCAATCAAATTTCCACTCGGTTTCCATGCAAGCGGATGTTCGAGTCCTGCAACAGGCTCTGATGTGGACTGTAGAGATGCCTGGCGATCATATACCCGTAAAATTCTCCGACGCTGTGCATTATTGACGCTTGTAGTTGGATTTGAAGGCACAGGAGACAGGGAAGAGACGACGAAGAACGCGCCGTCGCCTCGCCAGCTAATACGTGGGAGGGTGTCATCATCTGGGCTAGAACCAATGTTTGACTGGATGGATGGGGAAGGGGCTTGTGCTGCTGCTTTTCCAGCTGAACCATGAAACTGAGTCTGCTTGGAACCCCATCCTACATTTATAGGCGCATCTGAAGTGCCGTGAGTTGAGTACATTGGGCTGGAACTATGGGTCCAAACGGACCTTCGCCGAAATCACTCGTTTGTAAAGGCATTTCGGATAGGACATCGAAGGTAGACGTCATTAGTATTAATTTCTCCTCGACTGAGTACCCCTTACGTCAGAACAATAGATGGCAGCCTTTGGTTGGACTTGCCTGTCACGAGAGCTAACAATGAATCATCAGGGCTCCAAGAAGCGCCTTGAATTCCAGGCTCCACAGTGCCTTCCACTTCAACCTTTATATATCTACATGAGCGTCCATGTCCGATGCTGCTCATTGTAAGCTCACCACAGAATCCTCGTCATCCAAGGAAAGTACGGCAATATCTCCGCCACGCATAAGTAGAACAAGACAGTTTGTCTCTGGGAGAACGCGGAAAGACACTATCTGCGAACATGAGGAGAACGAAGCACTCGTAGTGGAGAACATCGTCAACACAGACGGTTCACTGGCTTTCTACAGAAATTAATCACATTAGATCTAGATCGTACAACTCATTCCCCTGCGACAGGATAAGGTTTCATAGAAGTAGTTCTGACCACACACCTCATGAGTTCTACCTAACCCAACCTTCCAAATCTCGATTTCAACGCCTGCATCGTGATTTTGGCGCTCTGATGCTGCATAAAGCACGTTTTGGTCTAAATCGATAGCTGTAGCACAGATATTGGCTCCACAAAACGAAGCAATCTGGCAGGAAGATAGAGACAGGTTCCTCATTACAGAATTTACAGGAGTTAAGATCGGCGAATGACTCGCAGTCCGAAAAACTCGATCTAATCGCAGCCACGTGGACTCGTTTTTCAAGTTGAGCTCGTTTTCAATAACCTTTCTTCACAATCACCCAACCTTGCGATATGGGTCCAACCAGGACGGGGATGTCACGCAAAGCCGGAGAATCGTCGTCTTCAGTGTCACAGACTTTGAGACCAAGGCGCAAACGTACACACAAAGACGTCACAGACTCGACAACACTGCCCGGGGTACAAAGATTGAAGTCTTCTTTACGACAAACGCGCCGACTGCTGGCCAAGGTGCGTCCACTTTAAAATCATTCTAGTATTCTATAGCGTTAATTTTAAACTATTAGGACACACTCGCGGCTGATGTTCGCGTTGAAACGGAACGAAGGCTGAAAGCTCTTGAAGCTGACATCGCTCAAGCGGAGTCGGCCAGGAAGGAGCGGATCATGTCTGTGAGGTATCACAAAGTCAAGTTTTTTGGTAATTACATCTTCTGGTTTAACCGCCGAGGCTGCTTATAAAAACACACTTTGCTATTTGGGTAGAACGACAGAAGGTCGTCCGGAAAATAAATCAAATGAAGAAGCAATTAGCGGCTGACGCAAAGTCTGCTTCCAACAAGGGAAAGGCGCAAGCTTTACTATCTGAGTTACGCGTGGATCTTAACTATATCTTAGTGCGTTCTCTTGCACCACCCCGTTAACCTTTATTTTACTATTTTCTTTATCAAGTACTACCCTAAAACAAAGAAGTACATATCCCTTTTTCCTCCGGAAGCTCGCCAAAGACCATCAGAAGTGCAAAGTACTATTTCCAAAGCAGACACTGTGAAGACAGATGCGTTACGCGATGAAGTGCGGAAGTGGATACGAGACAGGATGGACAAGGGGGAGTTGCAGATGGAGCCTGAGCTACATCTTGATGCCGGAGAGAGGAGTGGAAGTAAGAAAACTGGGACGACGTTAGGCGTGACGTGTGATGCAAAATCAGAGAAGGGATCGAAAGGCCAAAACGCTGGAAATTCGAATTTGAAAAGTGCAGGAGGTAGAGTAGAAGCAGATGCGTTCTTTGGGGATGATGATACGGAGGAGGGTATGGACGAAGATGAAGATGAGAGTGGTTAAGGCATCTCATTCGACATCGATTTCCACAACTACTCTCGCTATTACCTACGACTTGTAGATGTTCTATATGCGCGGTGAGACTTTACTCTTCCGAACATGCCATTTTTTAGTGAGCGGCGTTTGCATACGCTTACATACAATCGGGTTCTCTTCGAGTTATACCCGACAGCTTCTACCCAATGTTCACCTTGTTCGTGGCATTGGCCTCCTCCGGCTCGCCAAATATATCGATGTCCCAGCGGACCTTGTTGTTATATGGAATGTTGAACCTAGCATACGCCAGAATGTCAGTCACAATATTCGCCATGCCAATCAATTAAGATAATACCTGTGCCTGTTCTTCCCAATGGCACTGATTTTTTCAAATTCATCGTTGCTTAATTCGACTTGTTCGAAGTTTGACCGGATGCGCTCTGAACAGATAGAAAGGTAGTCGGAAATAATCATAAATGAAAATGGTACAAATGGAAACTTACCCTCATGCACACTCTTGGGGATGACAGAAAATCCACGATGAGCACCCCAGGCAATAAGTGTCTGCGCAGGCGTGGTCTTGGACCCGTGCTTGGCAGCTATTTCTTGCACTACTGGGTGGTCTGTGAGTTTTGGCAAGCCCACCACTATCGATGGATTCGAATATCAGTTCGCTGCACCAGTAGAAGGAAAATAGAATACGTACGATTGTTCCCCAACGGGCTGTAGGCCGTGATATGGATCTTATGTTGGTTGCAGAAGTTGACGAGATTATTTTGCAGCAGCAACGGATGCATTTCGATCTGGTTCACAACCTGCGCGTGCGAGTGTGATTAGCTTTACGAAAGAATATAGGGCTTCATCAAGAGGCAATGTCAAAGAGAACGCGATGACCTGCAAACAAATTTTGGCAGAATCGGTGTAAGACATTAGACTTACGGGCATTTCGAGGCCGGTTTTGGTGATACCTTTGATATAGTCTATGCTGAAATTTGATACACCGATGTCCTTGACCTACAAGACCACATAAATCATGTACCTGAAGGATACAGTCAGCGGGGATACACACTTTTCCTGTCTTCTTAAGTGCAATCATGGTCTCCCATGTTTCGATGACAGTAGTCTTTAGATCAAGGTGGCGCTGGTTTTCCTTCGTGGGATGCATTGGGTTGAGGCCGTTTCCTGGCTCATATGCAACAGGCCAATGGACAACTGCATGAGTAATCACGGATCAGTACAGAATCACTACAGGATGCAAGGAGAGAGCACACGATATAGATCCAAATAATCAATCCCGAGCTGATTTAGCGTCTCATCCAGTTCTCTCACCGCATACTCCCTTTGGTGGGAGCAATTCCACAGCTTGCTTGTGATGAACAAGTCCTTTCGTTCCACCTTCACTTCGGGATGGGGAAACACTCCCTTGGCATTGGGAAGGAACTCTGCGAGAGCTTGGCCAACTTCACTTTGATTTTCGTAACACATAGCAAGATCAAGGTGACGATAACCATGTTTAATTGCAATTTCAACCTGTGTTCATGTCAATCCAAACCAATTTGGAAGGGAAATGGGTCCTAATGGATGAGAAACACGTACAGCTGCTTTAACCTCCCCAGGCTCAGCGAGCCAAGTTCCCAAACCAATTTGCGGGATAGTTCTGCCTGAAGATAGTGGGAGCACTTTTTTGAAAGACATTTTTGGGGTCAACGAGTCAATATAGTCGTTGTCACCGTCGAGTTATAATGTCTTGGGCCAGCGGACCGATACCGGACCGGCCGATTTCATGCACCTATTTAAAATTTGGGGTGCTCTCAAATTCTATCAGATTATTGGTGGAAATTTGTCACCACGGTACCCAGATGTACTTGCTGGGAGCGTGGAGACTGAGCAGACGATAATGGTCTGAATAGGCCTTTTTCAAGCCATTTGGCTTATTAACCTGTCGTTGTCACACGAGTTGTTCGCATGTGCCTGATCAGCTGAGGATGTACTATTAATGCACGATAGACAGGCGCCTGGTCTACTCCCCAATGAATAAACATCATCAGTTTGCCTATACAGCTCAATGGGAAAGCGATCATGTCAGCCAAACAGTATGGCGGCGATATATAGTGCATCTGGCCTACCTTGCAACAACTTCGAGTACGACTCGGATGCCAGAGTGACTGTCACGTGACGCAGGACCGGACCGCGCCGCGCCGCCGAAGCAAATTTCGAACGCGGTCACGTGGGCGTCTTGTTTCGACTTGCACTGCCACAGCTTCCGGATTGACAAGTTCCTTCACAAGCCCGAAGCACAACCTCAGACATGGTATCACTATGGTCAGCTATGGGATTCACCACAGACAGTAGAGAGGACCCGGCCAAGTGGAACCGTAGATGGGAAGCAAGACTAAAAAAAAATTCGTCTGTAAACATGATGGAGAAGTCGTTGGCAATGTTCCCAAAAGGCGCGGAGCAGGGAATATTAACTGACCATCGACATCGTCTGCGCCTTCTATGCAATTTTCAAAATCATTTGACCATCGCAGCGATGCAGTCGTTCGTACGAGACAATTTCGAATCGAAATGGCTAGAATCGTCTGTGTCGTATCGCGAAAAGCATCTGTTGGAGGGTATGATACGTACGTGCACCATGATGCAGGGAATGGAGGATTACCGTGCGCATTGCGAGGAGATTTCTCTTTTGTATTTGGAGAAAGATGGAGGGCGTGGTTACTTGAGGCTGTTGAAACATTTCATGGTCAAAGATCCGACTTCCGTGTCCACTGTGCCAATCTATCTCCCAAGTCCTCAGTGGGACCGATTCGTGATGGGAAGAGAGGATAGCACCCTTTCGGAACAGGAATTGGCTTTCAAGGCATACTATGACGGTGTCCGAAACACTTTTATTTGTGAGCACAATTATCAATCTACACGACTTGCTTTAAGACCTTGACGCAAAGTAACATACAGGTGACTGTCTTTTCAATACACTTTCTTCATTCCATGGTTATTCTGCGGTACCTGTTCAAATTGTCAAAGCCCCAACACGCAATCGTTTACCTTCCAATTTCGAGGATGAGATGAGCAAGCGATTGGGGTCACTGGCCAAACCTGTCTGTCGACTCATAAAACAGGACGTAGTGGCAGCAAGGATGGAGTCAAATATCGCTTGTGAAAGCTGCACAAAGATAGGGAAGTCCTCCGATTTCAGGGTTTGCAGTATATGCAAGCTCAAATTTGACCGCCGCATTTATTATTGCTCAAGGTTAACGGCCCTAACTCTGCTTGCTCAAACATGTTCTGACTAATCGACATCAAAGGGAATGCCAAAAGGCCGACTGGGCTCCTCGTCATAAAGCCATATGCGGGAAAGCAGTGACTTTCAAAAGCGCTCAAGCGAGTGCAGTTGGGCCACAGGCTGTTCCCTTCTTTTTGTGATACCAGGGCAATGAGATTGGTGTAACATTGGTGAGGGATGGTGAGGGATGCTAGGAAAGGTGTAGAAGCAGATGAAGCAGCTGTTATACGGATTATTGCACATATTCTAAATAAATTGAGAAGCAAAATGTTTTCATCTAGCGCTTAGTGGTTCTGTCTCAGCATCTTGGAAGGAAAGGCTGGTTCAAGAGCAATGATATGGGTCTCGTCGACGCTAAATTCACATTTACCTGATTCTCTCTGCAGTTGACTTCTGTTCTCTATACGGCGTAAGTGTGACATGATATAACACGCAACTTCAAGAAATCGCATTGCCGCGCGGCTAGATAGTCATGATTTAATGGACTTGGGACGTCCTATCTAAACCTATCCTATTGACTGGAACTATCGGTTTAAAAAGCTGATGGTTGCGATAAGGGAAATGGTCTCATTCTGTCCATGTCAAAAGGGCCACGCAAAGGGTTTATCGGCTACTAGGTTGGGGGAAAATACTTCTTTCGCGTCGCTGCCACAAAGTAACGTTCTACCAAACCTTACTGCTTCCACAAAACTCGCTGCCGCGATCTAACCATCCGTTTTGAATATGCTTTCACTCAAATAATCTTGTTTGAACTTGGGTGTGCGGTACAGCCGTACTTAACGTGCTTCGCCGAAACCAATAGGATCCTCTGGTCGCAAAATAATGTGTGCCATACCCGTAGTTGTCTTTTCGATACTGTCTTTGTTCTATGTAAGGTTCCATTTCTAGTAATGGTCTGCTGCTGTTGAGTAGCCAATATCAACCCAACCTCTCATCTTGTCTCCGTAACGAATGGTCAGCCATAGAATTCTAAGAACAATCTGAGATCGGCGTCAAGATACACAGACAGCTTGCTCACCCAAATCCGATCCAGGCGAGCCCTGCAGTAATCGTATCGGTACCGGTGGCACCGACACGCTCTATCAATGGCAAAATTCCAGTAGTACCGAATGCGAGAAGGATGGCTCGGCACCCGCTATTGGTAGTGTAGTTAGTTGCTCGTACAATCAAGCATCAGTGATAAAAAAGCGCACTTGAGGGCAGCCACAGACTCTGCACTTCGAGAGTGAAGAGCATCGACCGCATACGCAGACAATGTGCCCAGAACCCAGGTGAGCTGCGAGATCCAAAATGATGCTTGTTATCCGCCAAATAAGTTTGGCGTGCTTACTCCTACGCCGTTAAAGAAAAGGCAAACAAGATTCAAACCAATGCCGAGGTTCCCTCGAATAAAATGTGTGACAAGCCCGGAGGCGAGAATGGAGCCAGGTACGAGGACTGCAGCGCCAAAAATGGCACCTTGAAGTCTATCTTCGGGCACCCATTCACCGGATCTCCGTTCACGATATTTCTTCACAATTCGGTCGGACAAGCGACCTGATAAAACACCACCAACTGAAAGGTTTGTTCAAGCTCAGTCAGCTTTGACAAAGCTGAGGGCGGATGAAACGCATGTACCTATGTTTCCAAGCCCCGATGGTAGGAAGCATGCTCCGATCAAGGCCTCATTAGTAATACCATATGTCTGGCCCTTTGGCGTTCTCAGCGGGAGTCGTAGCTAGCTTCTTTGAATATGAAACTCACAATTGTGTATGCTAATGGTATGAGCAACACTGTATAAAGATTAGGTAAAGGTGTAACCTTGATGTGTTTGGGTCTGACTCACCATAATCTGTGATCAATGCGAACATGCCCACTAAAACCTGCGACTCAAAGTAGTATCATAGTTAGAATGCTCATAGCTATCATGATACATACCAAGGTCGAAAGATTGGGGCTTCTGAGTAGCCAAAGGCTCGCTAGAGGGTTAACCCAAAAGAATCGACGACGTAGTGGTCCCGGCCCTTTCAGGGACTCATAGTATCTATCCACTCCTTTTGTTTTCGGGTGAGGGGTCTCGGGAAGAAAAGCAGCTACTGCTACAAATGCTATCAAACCGCAGATTCCTAGGGCATATTGCATGTCTCGCCAAGAAGCATAGTGTGCGGCCAAACCTGGTATCATAATTGGTCGCAGAATGTGACACGAGTCAAGCTGGAAGTGAGCGCACCGGAGCACACTGGAGCAAGAGAAGGTCCGAGCATGGCAGCCTATGGATTGTATATCAGAATGTCGATCATCACCAAGCGGCAATAGCTGACTCCATAAAATACTCCCATGGCGGTGCCTCTCTCCTCCAGTTTGTAGATATCGGCAATCACCCCGGAGCCTACTGAAAGACCAGCAGACGCCCCGAAGGCCTGCAAGAAGCGCCAAATCATGAGCTCTGGCACCGCATTTGATAATGCCACTCCGACGGAGCCCATGCACATAAGAGGTAACGAATAAAGATAAATGATTCGGCGACCATCTAGATATACATATAATGTAATCAGCATATCAATGATAAATAAGTGCAAAGGGTCCCACAAAAAGTGGAATATGCTGCGCAGGTCAAACTTCCAATTGCCGCCCCCAAAATGGAGAGGCTAACAGCCAAACTGAAACCGCGAAGCCGGTTAAATTTTCGTCCAATTCACAGGTCAGGTTATCTGACCTAATAACTGAGCTCGTTGTATCCAGATCTAAAGCAATCTTGGGAATAGAGGGAACCAAGGAACCCGACACAAATACTGTAAAGATCTTCAATATTAAAGCATATGATGACTCGAATCGAGATATGAGCTGACGTGGAAGCAGACCACACCACGAAACCACCGCCAAGAACACCCGCTTTTGATGTCTGTTGAAGCGCTTGTAGACCTGTTCATGCTGACTTTGAACATCGAGCAGGGGAGTTTCTTCGGAGGACATGAACGAAACTGGCCCTGAAATTTCTGGTAATGAACCAGTCCTGGTGGATCAAGTCGACAGAGGATAGCCCTTATGACTTCCAACTGCGGCAGCAGCGTGTGGCCCTGACACGACTCGGAGTCAGAATATATGTTATGACTCTACGATCATTTTCTGACAGCTTTCATTTGTCATCAACCGGAGTTCACGTGACTGAAAAGATAAGATTAGAATATTCAATATTGCGACAGTTCATCTACAAGCCGTCGCGAATACTGATACTTGCATTCCATGCCGCCGCGATCTCGCGCCTAACATCATCACGCAACTTCTCAGCCAAGCTTTCTTCCATCGAACACACAGGCGCGCGATCTTGGATCCACACAGCCAGAGGTGTCAAGTGGGCAAAAGCTGCTTCTTGTCGTCCCAATAGCAGTTTGACAGAACCTGCAACGGTCAAAATTTCAAACGATGCTGTTCAATAGCCAAAAGTCAAGACGATTTGTGGATCGCACGGACCTGAAACTCCGTCGGCCATGAAAGACCCTCCCCACATGAGGTTGTATATTTTGGACATTTGCATCAACCCCAGCTTCTTCAATGCTTTGTAGTCCTCCATTCGTTCGGCGGGAATCATATGTTCGTGGTGTTCCATGACGCGGAACATTTCATCTAGGCAAATCTGGGCTTTGCTCGCCATTTTAACCGAGTCTTCGCACATATCATTTACAATTCAGTACCACATCGTGACAGCACAGAGCAGACCATTACCTTGATATTGTATTTTCTTGGTCATTTCGTTGATACCACCGTCACCACCTAGTCCGCCTATCATGGCGCGACCTACCGACGTACCACGGACATCATCACATATCCGCAAGGCACGAGTAAAATAATGATGTGCATGCTGCACAGTCAAACATGCGCGTGCAAGGTCGGTTGCCGTCTTCTTCGCCTGGTCGATGGACGCGAATTAAAATATCCAAAACAGGATACCAACAGCAACATAGAGAGCAAGAAGGATACGAAAAATCTTGAGTTCAGGCTATTGCAAAAACGATGATTGGCAACCCACAAGGTTGTATGCACTTTCTACATTGTCCAGCCTCTCCATTGCCTCGCCCATAGCCACAGCGAGTTCGGCTGGCGACACAGAAATTGACGTTAGAATTTGTTTTTCGAATAAATTTGTGGACTATGAGATCGCGTACCTCTTCCAGATAGTGTTCCATCAACAATCCGAAGAAGTCGATTCCACGCAAGGTTACCACCAGACGCGATGTCGTTTAGTGCCTCTCTCTGTCACGACAAATCGTCGACATCATTCTTAAATGCATGGTACTTCGGCGACAAGCAGTGTACCTTGCGCCTAACTTCCTCGATATTTGCCGCAAGACTCTCCACGATAATTCCTTGTTTCATCTCAGCCTCATGGGCCTTTCTGAACTTTTCAGTTACTGGAGAATCGGCACTCCCACTTGCATCAGCTGGGGAACCGCTCTTTCGATTGGATTTTCCAAAGCCAAAGTAAGATGTGAACGAATTCCGCTTCGTCCGTGATTTCTCAAACAGCTCCTTGCTACACCGGTGAGGCAATACCAGATGAGGCTGTGAGTTACATTGGATTTAGAGAGCGAGTATCGGACCTGGTTGCCTGCAGTTGCTTCAACACCTGCTTCGCTGCCTTTAGCTCGGTCTCCGTAGCGGCGGTGGAAGAATCTTGATCCAATGCCAGCATTGCCAGTTTCGCCTTGTCCGCGTCACACCAGTGCTCGTATGCAACTTCGAAAGAATTATATGGTGGTGGGTTTTCAGGTAAATCAGCATATTCATCTGCAGGCGGATGTGCATCCAAAAGGCGTAGCTCGTCCACGACTGATGCTCTAAGAGCCGCACTGGGTATCTCGTCGACAGTTATGCCAGACATTGTGATTCGTGCCAGAGAGGAGACCTAGCCAGTGAATGAAGTTCCACATTTAATAGTGCTGCGCATACAGCAAGATTTTGTACGGCTCAGGTACGAAGCGCTTACTATAAATAAGTCCGAGAGCTGAATATGCCACGAACATTTGGCGTGAAGTTGTCCATGCGTTCAACTTGGTTGTCTTGCGATAGCCTTCACCGATGTCAAGCTCGCTGTTCTCCACGTGACAGAATGTTTGAGGCGGTTATCGTGTCAGTGGGATGATTATCACTGTGTCACCAAAAACTTGCAAAGGCAGAGCGCGATATCACGAGACTTCCATACTAGCTGCCTTCAACTACTAGTAGCGACATTACAGGCTCGGTACATGTAATATCGACCATCCATCTTGACTAGAAACTCCCCAGAAAGACTCCGGCCCAAGCACCAATGAGGCTCAGGCGACAGTTTCTTCAATTCTTTGCTTTCGTCTCCGTAACAGCGGCAGCTCAGAAAGCAGCCCCAGAATCATTCCGAGATCCAAAAAGCGACGCAGTCGACAGTGTGAACCCGTACGTCCTGTATTGTTGTTCATGTCACACAAGTCTTATCGCAGCGTACAGTCTCATTGGAAATGGCGGTGATAGTCCAAATGGTTCTGGTGGTATGATCCCGTCCACGGCGCCTCCGTTCGCAATGACGCGCTGGGTAGCACAGACACGCCAGAACTACGTGTCGATGACCCCCTACAATGACACGGATACCTCCATACATGGGTTTCAGGTGAGCGTCAAGATGCATGGATCGCTAACATGGCTTGATTCCAATGTAAATTTAGGGTACACATCAGCCAGCAATATGGATGGGCGAGAGCGGTCAGGTTGTGGTCGCTCCGGGAGCAGGCGCGGTACAAGACGTGTTTGAAGACAGAGGGATGACATTCAGTCATGATAACGAGGTCATTACTGCGAGCTATTACAGTGTGGAATTAGAAGCGCAAGGCGGTGGAAGAATCCTTGCAGAACAGAGCGCTAGTGCGTGACTCTTTCTCTTTTGTGATACCCCAGTCATTGAGTATTTTTACTTATAGCCTCCCGCGTTGGTCACCTACGCTTCACGTTTACCAACACCGATACACCATACGTTCTCCTCCAAGCCACCCGGGCCTCCATCATCGGTTCCGACGATGTCACCAACACTACTCTCCCACAAGGCACAGTCTCTATTGACCCTTCCGCCCGCGAAATCACAGGCTCCAACCCCGAACGTCAAGATTTCATCATCGAGCCCATCTCGACTCCGGCGACAAACTGGAGTGGGTACTTCTGTGCGCGATTTGATACAGATTTCGAAGGATATGGCATTGCCAGCAATGGTACGCAAAGGGATGGGGAGAAGGATGGCAAAGGAACCATCTTGTCGGGCTACGTCAAATTTGGGTCGAAGGCGAAGGTTGTGAATGTTAGGATTGGGGTGTCGTTTATATCAGTTGATCAGGCAAGAAAGAACCTGGATGCGGAGGTGCCGGATGGGATGAAGTTGGAGGAGACTGCGAAAAAGACGAGGATGGAGTGGGCGGAGAAGTTGGATCGGGTGCAGATTTTTGGTGCAACAACTGAGGAGAAGCAAGTATTCTATACAGCTTTTTTCCATACCCTGCAAGTGAGGAAGGAATCCTTTTCCTTTGCAAACATGTGTTCTGCTGATACGAATGAATTCATCACCAGTATCCATACGAGCAAGACGAAGGTGGTAAGTATTACTCTGGGTACGACGATGCCGTCCATGAAGGTCCTTCGTACACCGGTTATTCCATATGGGTGAGTCTATCATCTTCGTTTGTCGGGCGTGAAGCTAATCGAACGGGCCTCTCACGTCAGGACACATACCGTGCAGAATGGGCTTGGCTTATTATTTTCGCACCCGAGAGAATACCTGGAATGGTACAGAGTATGCTACAGGATTACAAGGAGGTACGACTATATTTTCTTATGCCGTTACATCCTAGCGTCTGAATGGGACAATCTTTTTTTTTTCCGTCAGGGAGGATGGTTGCCTATGTGGAAGAATATTATCGGTGAGGCTTCATGTTAAACTGCGGTTACCGCTGCGTTTCTTCTTACTCCCAGTTTATCTTACCTTTCAGAAACAAATATTATGGTACACGTCAACCTTCGCACGTCTCCGAGTCTTTTAGGCTCATGAATATTACTCAGGTCGGAACGCATGCGGATTCTTTAATCGCCGAAGCTGTCCTGAAAGGTATAACCGGTTTCGATTTGGACCTCGCATGGGAGGCTGTTTACAAGGACGCCACTGTACCACCGAGGAACGACAATACTACCGTGTGAGCGTTTGACCTTCACGAAAGCACGGGAATCCCACTAACAGTTTGCTTTGGGCCGTTCTTAGTTACTCTGACAGAGAAGAGGTGTGTCATTTTGGGATTCATATTTATGCGTGCTTATGAGATTTTTTTTAAATAGAATGTTGATTACGAAGTTCGGGCGGGTCTGTCATCGGTTTACGCCGAAAAAGGTTGGGTCGCGAATGACATCCATTCAGAGGCTGGCTCAAGAACACTTGACTATGCATGTAAGTTCTTTCTCTCTCTCACCTTTTCTGTTTAGCTGCTCGTTTACATTCCTTTTCCCAGATGATGACTACGCCGTTTCCGTTTTGGCCGGCCTGCTCAACAAATCATCTAATGCCGCTTTTTTCCGCAAGCGTGGAGTCATGAATCCATTCAGCATCTATAACAATGATACGGGGTTCATGGAGGCCAAAAATGCGGACGGCTCATGGGCCGGCCCAGATGCAGGTTGGACTGAAGGTGACAAATGGGCATATTCTTTTGATGTCGTACAAGATGTGGATGGGCTTATAAAAGTGAGAGGAGGGAAAACTGGATTTGTCGAGAGCTTGGACGCGCATTTCGACGGCGGTAGGTTACTTGGTAGCTCGTATGGGAGAATAACACTGATTAGGTTCTGTCAGGGCATAATGACCATACGAACGAGGTACTTGCGAATCTGGCCATGAACTGGTAATAATTATTACCTAACGATTGTTTACAGCCTTCACACCATATCCCTTATCTGTACTCTATGGCGAATGCCGCGTCTAAATCTCAGTCACGTATTCGCCAGATCGCCCAAGAAAATTACAATGCGACGTCCAGAGGATTGTCTGGCGTTTGTTCTTCCATCGAATCCTTGAGTGGCACAGCCTGACGTGTTCACTTAGAATGAGGACTGTGGCCAGATGAGTGCTTGGTATCTTTTTAGCGCTCTTGGATTCTACCCTGTCGACCCCATATCCGGTAACTACATTATTGGCACGTACGTCCATGGTTCATTCTGCGTCGAACTAGCTCGTTTTTGCAGCTGACCATATTGCTGTCGACTAGACCGTTTTTCGACAGTGTTAAGATCAACCTCCCTAACGTCAAGAAGCCATTGGAAATTATCTCCAAAGGCGCATCGAAGCATCCGTATGTCAAGTCTCTCAGCGTTAACGGCGAGAGTGTACAGAGAGCAGTCATTACACACGATCAAATCGCACAAGGAGGGACGATCCAATTTGAGATGAGTTCAAAGCCCGAAGCCTGGGCATCGAGTACGTTGGTAGGTTTCGTTCATTCACGACGGTGATTTTCTGTTGTATGATGAATAGAGCTCATGCATTTTTTCTTTCTTTTAAGATACATCAATTTGATTCTGGAATCATGCAGGATCGATTAATGCATAACGAGCTATGACCCGTGATTTCCTCTCTTTGATGAGGTTCCATGAGGACATTGCACCATTTGGCCATTTGACGGACCCTTTTCACAGCACAGATGTCCTCGTGCACAAGCCGAGATGAAAATATCTGTATATACTGGGTATCTAATGAGATTGGTTTGATTAGAACCATGTCGCGCTGAAGTGGATTAGATTCAAGTGTAAACATAAAAACACTCGTGAGTCCGTTGCTTCTTTGTCCATAGTACTAATAAATACGTTGTGCATAGCAGGTGTAGCTGGCCGTGCCGTCGAGCAGCCGCTTAATTTAACACGTACTCGAAGATCGGTATCTGTCTGGTTGATGTGCCTTGTTAAGGCATGATTCCCTCAGTCTGTGCCTCAGAGGATCCGGAGATGTACGGGCATAAGTAGGCACGGGCTTGATAAGGTGCACATCCTCTAGAGAACGGTAGGTTGTGATAAGTTCAATGGGCAGGTCCATATAAGGTACGTCGTGCATTGGTTGGACGAAAGTAATATGCACGCTACGTCATCAAAATGAGCCTGATTTGCCCCAGAAATCATTTCCGGTCTATCGACGCGTCTCACATGCAACTTGGCCCTGTTCTTATGTGGACTTTGGACGGCTCTATATACGTTCAAACGGGATATAAAACCAGGCCCGGTTTCAAGGCCATCATGATATCCCTCTGTAGTAGTTCCGCATTGATTTCTGACACCGACAATGAATCAAACAGCTATATCAGGATCCATGATCATCCATCAAGCCACGATGGTCGGATGTAGGATGCGATAGTATTGTATACTGAGTCTACAATGAAAGGAGTAAGTGTGTAGCGGTTGTTCCGGTGACCTCTCGGTACCGTGCTTTGCTAACGCAACCCTGACTGACAGTGACAGCCGCGGTTATTTTTTTTCGTCAGCGCGTTTCCCATCTTACCCGAAATCAGCGTCTTTGCCTTGAAGCTTTATGCCGACTACACATTGTACATATATATTGCGATTATATGTACTAGTGCCCCGGAAATTATCGGGCTTAAGAAACTAAACTATTTACTCCGAGAAACCTTATCAGTAACTTAAACAAGTACAGTGACCAAGGTACGACGCACCCTCAGGAAATGTAGAGGCTGTACATCAGTCCCGCAGTGATGCTCGGCTTGTGTATAACTCATTAGCAAATGGGTTTGAGTTGGAGCAAGACCGTGGCTTTGATCTAGCTCGGCGTCCTTATAAGGATCCATCAAAGTGACTTCGATCGATATTTTGAAATAGCCTTCCCCCCGCCCGCCACCTCGTTCTCATCATGGGCAACGCTCACTCAACTCCCTCTTCGTCGAATTCGCGTATAATATCACGGAAACGCTCAGCGGGCATCTCTAAAATTGGTCCAAGTTGCTGCAATTTGTGGAACTCATGGTTTACCAGTTCAGTGGCTTCGGAGGAGACATTCTGCAACGACAAGTGCAATATCGACCATTCATCGCCCAAATATGCGGCTCAAATACCGGTCATTGATAACGATGCTGTCGTGGCTTACAGCGCATTTTTAAAAGCATTCCCGGAATATCAACTCACCAGCATACTCGACGACCTTCGGGAAAGTGATTTCTCGAGGCTTGATCGTACTGGAGAGACATACGTGGATTACATGGGTGGAGCACTGTATCCTGAGAGTCTTATACGGAGGTACACCGCGTTTCTCAATAACAACGTTCTCGGGAACACCCACTCCGTCAGTAACAGGTAGTACATCACGTCTTTCAAATGTCTCTCCCTTGTTCATTATCTATTCTTAGCTCGAAACTCTCTTCAACGTGCGCAAACGAAGCACGCGACGCCGTTCTTTCATTTTTCCAAGCGCCCCCGGAGTACACTGTCATATTCACCAGCAACGCCACCGGAGCTTTGAAGCTCGTGGGTGAAGCATATCCCTTTACAAACCCGTCGACCTACATTCTAGGCGCGGACTCGCATAACTCGGTGCATGGCATACGAGAGTTTGCGACTCGTGCGGGAGCAAAGGTCTGTTATATTGATTCAACAGAGAGTGGAGGCTTCGTGGAGTCCACAGCTAAGGTATGTAAATATACCAGTATATATGCGCATTTATTCAGCTGTTTATCTTGTTTGTCACCTGTATAGGCCGTTCTGACACATAACAGACCAAAATCTCACGAAAACGCTTCAAGTCTCTTCGCGCTTACCGGTCAATCGAATATATCCAACAGCAAAAACCCGCTTTCTATGATTGAATTTGCCTCATCGATGGGGTATCACACTCTTTTGGACGCAGCTGCCCTCGCACCCAGTTCGACCTTCTCTCTGGCTGACCATCCACAACTGGACGCTATGGCGGTTTCTTTCTACAAAATGTTTGGATTCCCAACTGGAGTGGGAGCGTTAATTGCCAAAAAGTCATTCTTGGCGGAATTGCACCGACCGTGGTTTTCTGGTGGAAACGTCGACGTGGTTCAGGTCCCTGGCTCGTTAGTAACGCGATCCTATGACATTCATGAACAATTTGAGGTATTTTTTTTCAGTCCTGCGTCGACTTCTATTTCTCACCTGTCAATACTTGGACACAGGATGGCACAATTAATTATCTGACTCTACCGATTATCACAGACGGACTCCGCTTTCTCTCGGTGTATCTGCCTTTCCTTCCACTTCGACTGTCGTCTCTTCTGCATTTTCTCACCTCTTCGTTGTCCCGGTTACGCCATGACCAGTCTGGAACTCCCGTCGTTCGAATTTTATCTCGACTTCCAAAATGCCGACTTAAGTCGGTGGGCGAGCAAGCCGATACAGGTTCCACCGTTTCGTTGATATTTCTTTCTGTGAGCGTCTTCTAATCAGATTCTGCTCAAATGTCGTACTCAACCATGTTACTACTAGCCTTCGGGAGAAATGATACCTAATACATTCATAGAGCACGCAGCCACAGCACAGTCCATCTCGCTCCGCACAGGCTGCATGTGTAATCCTGGAGGTGCAGCAGCTCTTCTCGGTGTACAAGACGACATGAGCCTCCTCTATCCTGGCGTCACCCTGAAAGACTTCGAACAAATTGTTGGTCGGGAGCTAGGAGTTGTGAGGGTAAGCCTAGGATTGGCGAGCTCTTTCAGGGATGTGTGGAAGGTTATTCGGTTTGCTGCGACGATCGGAAACGAAAAATCACGGCAGGTTCTGTGGGATAGATGGATGGTTAACTCGGAAGTCGTCGGTAAGGCGATGTAGGTGTTTGGGCTTGGACACTCAATTTCTAGAAGGATCACGCATTTTAACATGTATCGTGGAAGGCCTCGCACTGTTTTCTTCTCAATTTTTGTACCCAGATCTGTAATATACCAGCAGCATGCCCACATTTGGCCCCTCCCCACATTATACCGCTTCGTACTTTGCATTAGTATATCCCCAGATAGTTTAACCTCCAAATAATTCGAACTAATTTCCGGTGTTTGGGAATGGAGGGTATATAGGTTACGCGCGAGTCGATACTGTCCGATACATGAGCAAGAATTAATAACATCCCTACTCGTTTTCGTCATCATCATCAGCCTCGTCCTCCGACACTTCCAGGCCGGCCTGCCGCATTTTTTCCTTGTCCCGCCTTCGTTTACTGCTCACTTCGTCAAGTAAGACCAAAAGATCTTCCTGCTCCTTCTCTACCTCTTTAGTCTTTTCCTCGGAACTCTGAAGCCGAGCAGTCAAATTTGCTATTTGTGATTGTAGCTCAGTCCGCTAGGATGTCCCAAATCAGGGACTGCGAAGAACGAAAAATGCGAACTGTATTTACCTCTTTGCTTCCCGCGGACGATTCTTTTAATCTCCTCTCCAAAGTTTCAATTTGTTGTGCTTGGTTTCGGATCACATCTCGTAAAGATGCTACCAGCACTGCGGATTCGGCATTTTGGCCTGCAATCAAGGATCTGAGTCTCGACTCTGATGCCAAATGAAGAAGAGGAAACGTACTTGAAGACGATGACAATGAATCCGGATCAGTTTCAAACCCTCTCTGTACCGTATCTGTGCCAGGTGTGAATATGCAATGCCAGAAGGAAAATAAATAGAACTGACAATAGTTTGACTTCCAAAAGTCAACAAAAGCCCAATCAAACCATATTTCTCCCTCATTTCCGCTCTCAGGTCTTAAGCCAATCTGCGAGTTAGCAGGAGTCGGGTAAGGCAACACGATTGAATCGGGGCCGATGGCTTTAAACCTCTCGTCGTCTCTTAGACGTGACATTCGACCTACAAGAGTATCTACACCAAGTCGGTCAAGTAAGGGGCGGATAGTAGCTCTATTAAAGTGTTAGCTTGGTAGAGGAAGAGAAAGGGTCATACGATAATGCTCTAATCACCTTGTGATTTCTCCCGGTTCCCGATTAAACTCGTAGCAGACGCCTAAGAGGAAAGAGCATAGACCTGGAACGATGACGTCCACTTCCGAAGTCTGGTTGGTCTGCTCCACTAACTTTAGGTGGGGGTCATGTCAAACATAATTATAACAAGGATGCAAATGCAACTCACGACACCCAGCCCGCCCGCCTCTAAAAATTCCTTCACAGCTTTGGGATCTTCCCAGAGCCACTGGGAAAATAAACAAAGATAACCAACGACTAGCCGATCCCATTCCCTTGACTCGCGATCAGAAGTATCCGCACGTGAGCGCGACAGGAACGAGAGTGATAGGTTCTCGCTCAGTAATTGAAGAAGTGTTTGTGGTTGTTCGTCGTCGTCTTTCTCAGGTTCGACCGGAGAAACAACTTCTGGGGGAGGACCGCCATCGGCAGGCACAAAGAACTGGCCAGGAGCTTCTGGCACAGAGGCTGGGAGAGGAGGGACAATTGAACGTGCCAGGTCTTTAGCGCGTGGAGAAGAACGGAGCAAGTGAGAAAAAAGCAGAGTCGCAAGGTGGGTCGATATTACGGATGCAGGGCTGAGTGGGGCGCTCGGGGGTGATGAAAGTGCGTGCAAAAGAGGGGTAACGGGTGGCGCAACAGATGCATCTAAGAAAACTGATGGTAAGCAGACGAGGGCGGGAAAATAATTCGAAACACACCTTGAGCAGGTAGCATGGCTTGGACAATTGCCTGCCTGATTTCTTCTGTGCGAATAAAATTCTGTAATTCGTTTAGAATCATGAACATGGGCGAACGAAAATTTGATATCTACTGACCTCAAAAACAGCGACGGCTGCCCCGCGCAACTCAAGGCCTTCTTTGACTCTTTTGTCGTTGTGGAGACCGTTATATTCCCCATGCAATACCAACTCCACCAGGGCATCGAGTGCAGAAGCAGGCTCCAGTCGATCCCATTCCTCTCCATTTGATTCAGGAACAGGCATGTAGGGCGTAAGAGTAATCTCAGATAGCGGAAAGTTTAGATTGGTCGGGAGAAGACCCAGACCCTGGAAAGTTGCATGGGATGAAAAGTACGGTTGAAAGCTTGAACAAAGTACTGCACCTGAGTTTTCAGCCGTGTTGGAGCATTAGATGCCAAGGAAATTTCTACGAGGCAGCGGGTAAATGCAGAGGATTCTTGGGCCTATTTGAAAGGAATCAGTAAACCAGGACACTCTTGCACTGTAAGCACTGACATTACTGCCTTTGGAGCTTATAAGCATCCCCATAATACCAACTACCAAAGATGTGTTGGAGGCCTTCTGATCATCCCAAAATTGTAACGCGAATTCCTGAGGGGCTGATTCATGGAGCTGCAAGTTGGGCGCAAACTGAAGTAATTGACAAAGAACTGGGGGAAGAGATATTTCCCGGAAATAGCTCTAGTAATATACTTGTAAATCCGACAGCAGTAAGAAGTTGAGTGGCATCTACCTGATTTGACGCGTTGAATCGCAGAAGTCCGTCGACACAAATAAGAGCATCGTGGGCGACAATCCCACCTTCAACACCACCTTCTTGCTCGATGGTATTGAACAATTTTTCAAATGCACCTTCAAATGCCAGGATCTTTTGAATATCCGGACTCTGCGATATGAGAGATTGAACCATAATAATTCCCTCTGTTTGACGGGGTTAGGGTTAGTATAAGCAACGATGAAATCGAGAGTGAAGTCTCCATCCGCCAACCTTCGACCCGATCAAATGAAGGGCTCACCATTCCGCGTGATTTCCCTCTTATCGTCAAGTACAGCAATGACGCTAGCCGGGCCAACTGCGGCCTTGAGGAAATAAGCCTGGATCACCTGGCGTCTGTTTTGCAGCAACGTGGTAAGGAATTGAAGAGTCGCATAGCGTATGTAAAAATTGGCGTCTCCAAGAAGCGAGAACAGTATATGTATAGCCTTTTCGTTCGCCAGAATGTAGTCCGTATGCTTGAATCCAATTTCCTTACCGCCAGGAGTGCTGTCCTCGGTGTCGCATAGTGTGTTTAGAGTTTCCAGAACAGCCTTCCCAATATCAGCATCTATTTCCGCATCGTTTTGCAAGACTTCGATGAGACCGGGTAATGCTCGGTCGCCGACATCCTGTTTGCAATCGCGAGACAGGCCTTTCAAAGATAACACCGCAGCACGTCGATCGGCAAGAAGTGTCGAAGGCGAAAGCCTGTCGCTCAGCCTACCAATGGTGTCCACCGCAGTCTGAGGCGCCCCCGTTGGCCCACGAAGGGCAATATATGTTTGGTTGAAGAATTCCATGTGCTGGTGCTTGGCTAGTTGTTTATGTCTACTCAAGATCGAGCTTGATTGCCGGTTTGGATACCGGACAGTTCTGGCCACTACACTGCATCTTCTTCAACCCACCACGGTCTGCGCTGTAAACCATCGCGATATCGAAAAGCATCATCGGACAGACCAGTGTATAAACATGACCCAATTAACTGACAACTTACTACGCTGAGTCTTCAATTATTATTATTGGTGTTATTGGGGGCCCTCGGAGGGGGGATGTGAACGGTCTATCTCTTCAAAACAAGTCTTATGAGGGCCGTGACATTTACTGAGTGCTCCTCGGCTCTTGTCAGGCCGATGCTATGGACCCAAAGCATCCAACTGTTAACTTGTTCACTGTTCTCCATTTCAACAGTATTTTCGCTTGTTTCCATCGGTCCGCTTCGCATATCGAGCAAGGTGCTTTGACACACCATTACAACCATTCATAGATAATTTGGCCATATCCGCAAACCCGTTTCGAGGCTTAGGTGCTTCTTGTAAAGTACTCTCCAAATGTAATCCCTCACAAAGTTTCGCTCGTCTGTTAGATGCCAAAGGTCCGAGTAGGTCACGGTAGGATCCACACCCTTTCTATCCAACGTTCTAAACCCGATGTCCCGCGAATCTATGATATGAGATTTAGACTGTTGGGCACTCCAAGGAACGAAGGCCATGGGTGTCAGACGTTGACGGGGGTGTGAAAAGAATGATTGGCCTTCCGTTTCGCTAGTACGTATTAAGCCACTGAAAAGCACCGGTGTCCGTTATGCTTTTGTCATTTGTACCACATCGATGTAATGGGCATATTGCACTGTGCTGGGTCAACAATTTATGACTTCATAAAGCCACAAACACAGGACCCCCGTCCGTGCCCCTCTCCTCTGCCAGTGACAGCCCGTTATGTCCTTTCGCGCTGGCGCTTGGATTGATAGATCAGCATAGATGACGTTGCCGGTCTAGTCTATCTTGATGGATAGACAGTGGAAATTGTCATCTCAATGTCGGGGTGTAGTTGACGTCGTTTTTTTGGTTGATTTTCTATTGTCAGAAGCCGATCGTCGACTCTACGGAAAAGAACTTCGTCGGAAACAAAAGGCACAAGGCAATCGTCAATCAGCCTGTTTACCTGGGTGTTATTATCAGCGGCTCCACAGGCATGCATGGCACGAGCGATAGCGAGCTTCATGTTACAGTATGAGGGGTTCGGTGCCTCGATTGCCTTGCCGTCAGGGTGTCTGCGGTGAAAAATAATCTCCCGCCTATCACTGAGAGATGGGACCGGCGATCTTCCCGGAACGGACTACCCGAAAAAATATCTTCACTATCAAAGAATCGGATCTCAGAACTATTAATTTGAAAAACCGTTCATCACCTCGCCGTCATGCACGGCCTCGATGCCCCACGCCAGTCTATCAAACGTATCGCGGGCGTCCGTTTGCGCATTAAATGCATTACATGGATGATTGATTTTATTTTTCACTTCTTCAGCAATCGGGCGTCCGGTGAGTGCACTCAGCGTGAGATGCTCGAATATCTTTTTAAAAATAAAAAATGAACCACCGTAATAACTCAGGGCTTCATACCTTGTCGTAGGATGAAAATGGGAGTATATGGGCGCTTCGGGCAACCACATGATGACCGGGAGTTACAAAACGGAGGTCGGTGAACGGACAAATAGGCCCATCACGCCAGTAGAGCTGGTAATGCACATGTATGCATAGCCGCTTGCATTGCCTAGGAATAGAAAGAACGCACCAGCTCTTTTAATGCCATTTGACTCTTTGTTCCAATAAGTCTTTCATGTTGCGTAAGCGGTTGATATATGGGGAAGGATGCACTGTTTGTTGAGGGGTTTTCTGCCCTCTGGGATTTCTAGCTGTGCTGACGAGTAACAAGTACGAATCAAGCAAATGAACGTAATGCCATACTAGCGGTAAGAAGATGGAATAAAATTTTACTGGCAAGGTAGGTAACAGGTTTAAGTACCTCAGAGCACTGCTTCATTGTGAAGTTGGTGGATAGAAATCTCTCCAGCCCAGGTGGAGCAGTCGAACTCGGACGCATGATCTAAGACCTATTGGTAGTTCGAATTAGCATAACCTTTCAGGACTAGAACGTGACCGTTGACCTAGATATGACATGTCTTGAATCTTGTTTAGCTCATTCAGGAACTCCCCTGCCATTACGTCTGGACAAGGTGAGAAGGTTAAGATGCTGTGGTCGCCGCTCCGTTGAATTTCAAATCTGACGAGTCAATCCTCTTAGCAAGTCCGAAAGATTCATTAGTTTCTTGTACGGCGGTGCATAGTGAAATGAGATACTGTGCGGGTCCAGCCATTTAGTATACACTAGCCTGAGGCTGTGGGAGCCAACCTGAAATAGGGAACAAGTTTGCTGCAAGTGGATATCCGTCATCTTCCTCATTCGGTAAGACATTTCAAACCCCGACACCTTTGGAAGCGGGGCGGAGTAAGGGCTTCAAGTTGGCTTCAAGTTGCTCCGAACCTAATATCCCTGCAAGGTTGAACGTTGAACCAGTATCAGTCTGTTATTGGAAGACTACGCCAAGCCTAGCTTATGCCCGCCGCCCAATTGAATCGCGCTACTCGTTCAACCTTCAAGTTATTGCCCACTGGCAGGCATAGGACTCCCACTCGTTACGGCTGGATGTTGTTGTTTGATTCGTATGTTGCTGATATGACACATCCACAAGGCTATTCTTCCAAGTACGTCTTCCCCGGCACGCATGCAATTTGTTCTTCCAATTTATTCGTGCTACGTAGTCTACCGAACTAACCATATCAGCTATCTATGCGTGGTCAATGCATAAGGCTCTGAACCTACTATTGGGCATCGTTCGAAATTTCGAACCTTTCACTGCTTCTGGATCAGGTGTTGACGCTCGAGTACCTCCTGACCAAGATTTGTGAATGATGCGACAAAATCTCCAGCCCTCTGTCAAACCGAAAGGGGTTGCAGTTGCCGCTGTCAAAGTTCAAGAAACTATCCTTCAAGAGCTTTTTTTTGGGCTAGTATTAGATAAAGTTTAGGCAATTGCTAGCTGTACCTGGTACCTTAGCCTCAACGTGTCGGGCGACATTTGCGAAACGTGCCTTGACTATGTCAACAGAGGGTTTACTAAGCTCTTGGAGAGCAGCCATGATCTCCCCTTTACTCTGCCGGATTTATCTATTGTCGACCAATGGACCGTTCTCTCGGTGCTTCTGCCACTTACTACACTGCCAGCATACCCAGTTTGGGTGTAATTTCACGAGGAGTCCTCGCCTTTAAATACCATGCACCTTCTTGTGCAAACCAACAGCGATTCCCGCGTGGACCACGCTTTCTCAACCCGCAGTTTTAACCTTGAAATCCATGGAATTGGCAATTGATTCTTCTGCTAGTCTCCCTGACCTACCCAAGGCTCTTTACGAAGAGTTGCAAGCCGCCATTAGCGGTAGTGTTTACCCCAGAAACGATGTCAAGTGCGTTCAATTTCATTTTCTTGAACTTTCCAAACTGACTGCATTTGTATTAGTTTCCTGGAGTTTTCGAAAAACTCACTCCGGTCAAATCTCCATGCACCACATTGCGCGAATGAACTGCGTCGCATTTCGGTAATTGCGCAGTTACATATGGTATATCACTTACGGTACAATAAACCAGCGGCAACATCACAAAGCTTGCACGCAAAGAAATGGGTCAGCACTTAGCAAACCGAAATTGTTGACCGCTCACAATTTTGAATCGATCGGGTATTGAAAGGGTTGCTCCTCGTTTTTCCAAATAACTGTTGAGATATGCTTAATGAGAATGGTATGCGGCATCACCCTTTCCCCCCCTTCCCAATCTTTTGATAGCTAATGGTATTTAAATTTTTATAGCATTTACGAGTATCCTACGGATCCTCCACCGTCATTCACCACATACACTCTCTTCATCCTTTTTACCTGCTCCGCTTCTTCCTACTTCTGCTCCGAATCAGAATACGTCGCCGCCAGAAGCACCGGAGACGGAGGTGTTCGCGTCTGCTACGACGCCAACTCCTACGCCTACTATGTCTAGCGTTGCTTTACCTCTTTCTACTTCTACTTCTGTGTCCCCGACGAAAACGATGAAGGCGGGACTTACGATCCCATCACCACCGTTATGGTCTAGTTCAACTTCAACTTTGAACAGCTCGACTCCCACACAAGACTCAACTTCGCGTCTGCTCCCAATCCCATCTTCTACTTCGTCAACATTGACGGCTGTGAGCTATTCAGTGGCAGCTCCAGCAACGGAACTGGAATCAGAACCTGAAACGGTCCAGTCTCCCATGACATCTCAAAGTCTCAACACCACCCCTAAACCACCCGCACCCCCACCGCCCCCACTTACACTTCCTTTACCACTGTCCCTTCCGCTTGGTACCCTTCCTTACCCGGAATGGCGAATCCGCACGGTGAACAATCTGGTATGGGTGATGTGAGTAGGGCGATGGAGTGGGTGCTTAAGGAGCAGGCGCAGGCGAGTGTGGTCGAGGGGGAGGCGGAAGGGGAAGGGGAGGTTGTTAGGAGGGGGAGTGTTGGGTGTGGGTATGGGTTCGAGGAGGTTGAGAGTGGGGAGGGGGATACGAAGGAGGAGGAAGTGAATGATGATGATGTTAGTGATTTGGAGTGGGAAGGGTGGGCGAGGGATTTGGAGAGGCAGTGTCGTGTTCGTGTAGCGGAAGAGAAAGAAGAGGAAGAGAGGCGTCGGAAATTGGGTGGGATGCGGATAAAGGTTGATAATCAACCTACAACCCGCTCGTGGGTTGTCGTCGCCCCCTCTCCAAAGGCGGCAAAGTTGGAACAGATAAGCCAACCTCTCACGTTCGCCACTCCATTCGAGCAGGCGACGTTCGCTTCGCCTTTTGATGTTTCGGATCGGCCGCCTCCTACTCCGTTATCGCCATTACCTATATCACCGCCATCACTACCTTCTCTTACCCCGCCTCCGTCACTTTCACCACCGCCGCCTACTCCAATTGATCTGAATGCACCCGAGCACCATGGGACTATGGCTGGTGCGCACTATAATCGGCAGTATCACCCGTATACATTCCAGCGCCGTTCGATCTCGCCTTTATTGTCTGGTGAGGTTGGTGCGGGTGCAGGCGAACAGGGGGACGAACAAGCTGCGCTACCGCTGTCCCCTACGTCTCCGGTGTCGACACTGCCACCGCGGATGACGCATACGATTACTAGCACTGTTAGTGTGGGTTTGGGGAATGGAGAGGTTGCAGATGGTGGTAGTGCGAGACGGCGGTCAGCGACTATTAGCGTCCAGTCGAGGTTGTTGAGGAAAAGGGACAAAGAGAAGGACAAGGATAAGGGGAAAGGGAAAGGGAAGAGGAGGGAAAATGAGCAGGAGAGGAAAAGAGCGGTAGAGCAAGACGACAAAACTACACTCAAGGCTGGTACCTCATCAAAAGACCCCCAAAAAGCGAAATTTGCGGCGGGTTTCGCAGATCCGGCTGCGACGTCGATCCTTTCGTCTTCGGCCGATCCACGCTTAGACAGACACTGGCTCACGCAGTCTATCAAGGGTGTTGTCCCCGATCCCCAGCGACCTTC
>KN832993.1:640153-657643 GCA_000827315.1 Piloderma croceum F 1598 | reverse complement strand
CATTGGTCCTTCCCTTACATTTGACAACTACTCCTGCTATGTCTCAACGGGATCTCCAGCATGTGTCTAAACAGGATCGGATCGTCGCGTGAGTTTTTCCCTGTATTCATTAGTTGTGCAACGAACGCTCAGCCATACCATCCACCAGCGTTATGGGTCCTACAGGAGCTGGTAAAAGTACCGTATGCATCCTTTCCCTGAATCAGTTGCAGGTTCTTAGACCAATTACACAGTTCATCGAATGTGCTACTTGTCAAGATGGCAGAACCATTGGTCATGGCCTGCGATCATTCACGAGTGACATTCGAGCCGTCAGGGTCAACCATCCGATAGACGGCCGTCCTGTCGTCTTTGTTGACACCCCTGGCTTCGATGATACGTACAAGTCAGATTTGGAGGTCCTGACCATGATCGCTGAGTGGCTCGTGAAAACGTAGGTTTCTTACGTTGACCAGCTCATATCGACATTAATCGCATCATAGTTACAAGAGCCAGTCCAATCTCGTCACCATCATCTACGTACATGATATTTCAGATAGTCGGATGAAGGGATCGGCGCTGAAAGACCTGCGAGTATTCGGGACTGTCTGCGGAGACAAAGCAATGCCAAATGTTATCATTGTAACGACAAAGTGGAAAAACATTACAATCGAACACGGAGTACAACGGGAGAAAGAGCTGGAGACGCGCTTTTGGAAGGACATGATAGCCGCAGGATGTGTGACCGCCCGCTTCGAGGGCTCATATGAATCCGCGTGGAGCATTATCGGCAGTCTTGATGACAAACATCAGGCACAAGTCCAACTCTCACACGAGATTGTTGACTCCAATCTCAGACTCAACGAGACCCAAGCGGGCATTGCCCTCAACGAGGAGCTACTACAGTTGATCAAGAGTCAGAAGGAGTCGGCTCGTAGGCTTCGGGCACTGGCGCAGAACCAGAATAATGGGCTAGCGATGCATGAGCTGGACGAGCAACAGGCGCAGATCGAGGCGAAAATTCGTCAAACTTCGGACCAGCTGCGTGAAATGAAGATTCCTATCTCAAGGCAGATTCACTTGTTTTTCAAAAACCGCCAGCACTAGGTGAGTTCTTGCGTTGCACTTGGTTCATCTTTCTGACTCACCTTCAGGATGCTATCGGAATTCCGCATACCGTGACATTGAAGCGGAGGCGCTAGCTCTCTCATCCTTTATCGTGGCTGGCCCTCATTCATTATTTTCTCGTTCGCCGATTTCTTTGTGTCTGTCATAGTACTTTTCTACTCAGTATTGGTTCTATAATATTATAATATATATCAGTTCCCCGTAGTCTTTGGCCCTGATAATCTACCGCTCCTTACAAACAGCGCCAACAATTGGACAACATACGAAGAGGTAAGATTACCCGAACTTCCACACCAAAGAACATGGTGAAGGAATTGCATGGCATGTAAACAAAGAGCGAAAAGAAAAGGGTATTAGCACTCGAGCGAGATAACTTGTGCGTAAAACAAGCAGGCGATGTATGACGAAACGGAAGAATTGGTCTTTCTATTGGGAGATAACAAAATGACGGGATACATCACCCGATGGTCCCGGACTAAAGAGAGATGTTAGCGTTGTGATTGCAGGGATGAAAGGTCACTTGAACGACGATAGTCTGAGACGCGGACCGGAGAAGGAATTAGGAGCACGTATCCTCTGTCGTAAAGATCCATCTACTTATGCATTTGTGCCCTGGGACAAAATAATAAGATATTTATGGGTCAACGTATCTAAACGTCACGTCTAATGATGAGTTCTCGCAGCCATCAGAGAGCATGTATAAAACAAGTGAGTAGGCTTACTCGATAGGCTACCATGAGCAACGGTGAGATATGTAAATGTCAACTACGGATTGAATGGTCTAAATATATCGGCGAGTGATATGGCGTCGCGGGGATGAAGTGGTAGGGGACTGATCGAACCAGTGAATGCATTTTGAAAGCTTTTGAAGGCGCTGTACATTGTTGTTTTGAATGGAAGCGTGAATAAGTCGTTCTAGACGAACAAGACCGTGACGACTATATTTATGCCGATATTGTAGAAAAGGGGAGGTACGTACTGTAAGTATTTCGAGCACGACTCGGAGCAGCATGCACGATTGCATGCTGTTGTGCCACAATAGACGCGACTCCAAGTTTGGGCCCCGGTTCGAGTTCTAAGCGCGTTATCCCTATGTATTGTCAACGACAAAGTCAAAAGCAAAGAGAAGGTAAATAGATAACATTATATTGAAAGTGGAACGACATGGCGAGGTGGTGGCGAATGGACGGTGTACAGATATCTTATAAGGACGGATGAAACTTGAAATATGATCGCAATGCTGGAAGATCGTGCATCATCCAGTTGTCATGCCGCAGTCACGGTAGCGTGTATTGCAGTAGATTCGACCTGGCTCTCCTTTCTGTGGTGCAGGTGGTTAGTTTATTCCAGGAAGTAAAAATAAGGAACGACCGTATCGACGAGTCGGAGGACTCTGACCATTTGAAACTGCCGGAGTTTACCGTGCTTTGTTGAACAACACTCAGCGTCCTTGCTCCATTCCTCGTGTACCACGCTCTCAAACCATGTGTCATCGTCCTTATAATCACACTCTCGTCCTTCCCTGGCCCTTCTATTACATCTGACAACGCCTCCTGTTATGTCTCAACGAGATCCCCAACAAGTGTCTACAGAGGATCGGATCGTCGCGTGAGTTAGTCTTTAGATTTATTAGTTGTATAATGATCGTTCAGCCATCCACCAGCGTTATGGGTCCTACTGGAGCTGGTAAAAGCACCGTAAGCTTTCTGTCCTTGAATCATTGGGAAGTATTTTGAACTACTACATAGTTTATCGATCGTGCTACTCGTCAAGATGGTGGAACCATTGGCCATGGCCTGCGATCATTCACGAATGACATTCGAATCGTCAGGGTCAACCATCCGACAGACGGTCGTCCTGTCGTCCTCGTTGACACTCCTGGCTTCGATGACACATATAAGTCGGATACGGACATCTTGGCTATGATCGCTGCCTGGCTCGTGAAGAAGTGTGTTTATTGCTTCAACTGGCTCGTATCACTACTAATCACATCGTAGTTACAAGAGCAAGTTCAATCTCACCACCATCCTCTACTTGCATGACATCACCAGTAGTCGGATGAAGGGATCGACGCTGAAGAACCTGCGAATTTTTGGGACTTTATGCGGCCAGAAAGCAATGCCAAATGTTATTTTGGTAACGACAAAGTGGAAAAACATCACGATAGAAGAAGGAGTACAACGGGAGACAGAGCTGGAGGCAGACTTTTGGAAGGACATGATAAACGCAGGATGTGTGACCGCGCGCTTCGAGGGCACATACGAATCCGCGTGGAGCATCATTGGCAGTCTTAGGGGCAAACATCAGGCAACAGTCCTACTTCCATCCGAGATCGTCGACTCTAACCTCCGACTCAACGAGACCCAAGCTGGCATTGCCCTTAACAAGGAGCTACAACAGTTGATCAAGAGTCAGAAGGAGACGGCTCGTATGCTTCAGGGACTAGCAAAGAACAAGGAAAGTGGGCTAGCGGTGCAGGAGCTAGATAAGCAACAGGCAAAGATTGAGGCGAAAATTGAACAAACTGAGGACCAGCTACGTAAAATGACGATCCCCTTCACAAGGCGAGTTGTCTTGTTTTTCAAGGGCCGCGGCTAGGTGAGTTCTTGCGCCGCACTTGGTTCATCTTTCTGACTCTTTCAGGAATTCCTCAAAGCATGACATCGAACTGGAGGTGCTAGCTCTCCCATGTGTTGTCGTGGCTCACCACCGTTCACTCTGTTCCTCCGTCGGTTCTTCGTGTCTATCGTTGTACTTAATATTAGTCCTATAATATTATATCATGGGTTTAATATATATTTCGTTTTTTGCCCTGATAATCTACGGTGCTCTCCATTCAACATTTGAGATAAAAAAACCAAAGAACACGGCGAAGGAATTGCATGGCATGTAACGCCACAGAAAGTAGAAAGAAACGGTATTAGCACACAGCGGAAATAATTGATTGAGATAACTTAGTCTTGTATGTAAAACCAGCCAGACAATGTATAAAGCAAGGGAATAATTGGTCTTCCTATTGGGAGAGAATAGGATACACGTCATCCCATGATCCTGCAGGGATGAAGCGTCACTCGAACGACAATAGTCTGAGAGGCGGAAGACATATTCTCCGCCATAATGGTCTACTTAGCCCTGATAATAGGATATTTATGGCTTAGCAAAGATATCTCACAAACGTTGGCAGTATTCCCAATGTCTAATGATGAGCTCTTCCAGCCATCAGAGACCTTGTATAAGGCAAGTCTGGCAGTAGACTTACACAATATGCCATACATTCATCACCACGAGCGACGGTTTGATACGTCAACAACGGGTTGAATGGTCCGAGTATTTTGGCGGGTGATATGGCATCGCGACGAAGGCCATTACGGGCCGCCGGGCGAGAAAGCAGTATTTGGCTATTCGAACATAACAAATACCAGTTAGCCCGCGGGATCACAAAACGCGCAATAATTCGACGACGGTCGCAGAACAATGCCCTGGGGTCACGCTACATAAGCATTCACTATTTGGTGACGCACAGCATACTTCAGTATATCTGTCTTCCTGTGTCCACTCTACCCTCACGAGTGATGGTGTAGTATCACCCGCCGCGAACACTTCCAACGGAGCTAATTGCCGCTCATCCTCTTGGCCGACCGTAACTCCATTCGACATAACCACACGTTGTTCCCCAACCCTACCACAGCAACAGACAAGGACGGCTACAATGTGCTATGTCTTTGATGTCTTTACCTTGGTCTAGGCCATCGGGATGGTGTTGTTTAAGGCCTTTCAGTTGGATTCGATGGGTTCGATTTCGGTTTGCAAGTACTTGTGGCTTCTTAACGGCGCTGTACTGGCCATACGCGAACGATGTGCAAGGTACAGGATTGACAGATTGCTGGGTCGTTTGTTGTGCTGAAGGCAGTACCGGAAGAATATATGGGGTCGTTCCAGACAAACAAGACCGTTATGTGCAATAGACGCGAAGTACTCCTGGAGTTAGGGCTGGAGCGCGTTATCGGGGAGTTTGCTCCCTGTGTATTGTCAATGACAAAATAAAAAGCCAAGAGGAAGACGTGGTAAAGAGATGACATTATATTGAAAAATCGGCAGCGCAGTAAAAGATACCAAGAGACAGTGAACGATGGGCCACGACAAAAGATGGGGAGTCTTGTTTACTGAGTCATCAGGGAATTGACTTCTCTCAGGAGATGTTCTGATACGTATTTACATCATTTTATAGCTTTTGTAGCCTTTTACGGCC
This sequence comes from Piloderma croceum F 1598, assembly GCA_000827315.1. Taxonomy (NCBI): domain Eukaryota; kingdom Fungi; phylum Basidiomycota; class Agaricomycetes; order Atheliales; family Atheliaceae; genus Piloderma; species Piloderma croceum. The sequence continues at coordinate 652,287 of KN832993.1, read as the reverse complement.
TAGTTGCTTTCCTGATGCTGTAGACACATGTTGGAAATCCCGTTGAGACATAGTAGGAGGAGTTGTCGAAGGGCCAATGAAAGACGAAAGGTGAAAGAAAGACTTTATAATAAGGACGAGGGCACATGGTTTGAGAGCGTAGTACACGATGAATGGGCAAGTTTAAGCACGGCAAACTCCGGCTGAAGAAGATTTACATTTTCTTCAACTAAAGTCTAGTCACAACGCAATACACGCGGGCAATGACAATGTGGCAGCGGCATGAGTCTGTCAACTTGATTCACGATCTTTCAGCATGTCTTTCATGTGTATACTTGCAGTCCAAGTTTCATTCGTCCTTATAATCTGTCCATGACTGTCCATACATCCTTTACATTTGACAACATCTGCTATGTCTCAACGAAATCGCCAAAGCGAGGATCGGATCGTCGCGTGAGTTTCTCTCTGTTTATTAATTAGTTGTGCAACGAACGCTCAGTCATACCATCCACCAGCGTTATGGGTCCTACTGGAGCTGGTAAAAGCACCGTAAGCTTTCTGTCCCTGAATCATTGGCAAGTATTTTGAGCTATTACATAGTTCATCGATCGTGCCACTCGTCAAGATGGTGGAACCATTGGTCATGGCCTAAGATCATTCACGAATGACATCCGAACCGTAAGGGCTAACCATCCGATAGACGGTCGTCCTGTTGTCTTCGTTGACACCCCTGGCTTCGATGATACATACAAGTCGGATATGGAGATCCTGACCATGATCGCTGACTGGCTCGTGAAAACGTATGTTTATTGCGCCGACTGGCTTGTATCGATACTGATCGCATCATAGTTACAAGAACAAGTCCAATCTCACCACCATCATTTACGTGCATGACATCACTGACAGTCGGATGGGCGGGTCGGAGCGGAAGAGCCTCCTTATATTTGCGACGTTATGCGGCCAGAAAGCGATGCCAAATGTTACTATTGTAACGACAAAGTGGAACAAGGTTAGGATAGAAGAAGGAATACAGCGGGAGCAAGAGCTGAAGGCAGGCTATTGGAAGGACATGATAGACGCAGGATGTGGGACCGCGCACTTCGAAGGTACATATGGATCCGCGTGGAACATCATTGGCAGTCTTGGCAACAAAAATGGGGCGCAAGTCGAACTCGCGCACGAGATTGTTCACTCTAAACTCCCACTCAACGAGACCCAAGCTGGCATTGCCCTCGACGAGGACCCAAAAGAATTGAACAAGAGTCGGAAGGAGACAGCTCGTAGGCTTCGGGGACTGGCGCGGAACCAGGATAATGATCAAGTGGTACAGGAACTGAATGAGCAGTGGGCGGAGCTCGACGAGAAAATTCGTCAAACTTCGCGTCAGCTTCGTGAAATAAAGACTCCCTTCACAAGGCGAGTTCGCTTGTTTTTCAAGGGCCGCAGCTAAGTAAGTTCTTGCGTCGCATTTGGTTCGTCTTTCTGACTCATCTTCAGGGTGCTATAGGAATTTCGCAAAGCGTGATATCGAGCCAGAGGCGCTAGCTCTCCTATCTTTTGTCGTAGCCCTCGTTCACCCTTTTCCTGGTTCACCGGTCTTTTCGTGTCTGTCGTTGTACTTATTGGTTCTATAATATTATCTTACAACTTTAATATATATTTGTTTAGTTCTTGCTTTCTTCGATTGTACTCGTTTGTTGCTGTGTAAACGGAGACCTGAAATGCAGACACGATCAACGAGTCGTCGTACCATGAGATGCAAGTGGTGTGGGACTCTCTGAACTAATATAAATGAATGTATTTTGAGACTGCTTGACTGCACGTGTACTGGATGTACGTGAACGATGTGCAAGGTTGTACATGACCGACAGACTGCCGAGTTGCTCGTGAAGGGAAAGCGAAAGGATATAAGCAGTCCTTCCACTGGCAGATGAAACAAGGCGACTATATTACTCCGACTTCGTAGTAAAAGGGAGAGACAGTATTTCGAGCACGAGGAGCTGCATGCGTAGATCCTCGTTTGTGAGACCTGCATAATGCACATTAATAATCAGCTATAGGACATAAAATAGTGTATCACGCACTGGCTCTGTTATTTAGTGTGAGGATCGATGTTTTTCCAGTAGGTTTTGCGAGCATCGATTTCTTCAGGAAGACGTCTAGTACTCGATTTGCTGATGCCGTTGCTTTGGCCAGGACTTGACCTTGAGAATGTGGGGTATTGGGCCTAGCACTCACCAAATCAACGATGGACTGCTCCAAGCTCGTTTAGTGCAACATAGTAGTTTGGGCGACTACTGCGAGTCGAGGAGACATAATAATCACCACAAGTCAGATCCGACTTATGAATAGGCAACAGCCGTCAGTATTCATACACGGTGGCGGTTGTGTTTAACACAAGAAGAATACGTCAGCGAAAGTCGTCGCCTCCGTAAAATTGTCGCGCGACGCGATCATAAGGCTTAAAAGCAATCACAGCGAATAGTGCATGCACGGAGTCAATTGGACAGGGAACTATGAAGAAAGCAGCGTGAATTGGGTGTTGTGATATTGTGGATGACAGAGCAATATGCAACAGACGAACAATGACACAGGATGCAAAGAAAACGCCATGTGAGAAATTCGCTAGCACATCAAGGACTGGCTTCAAGCTTGACGAGAACAAAGAACTCGTGACCGTCAAGAAGAGCTCCCAAGGGCCATGTACTCTCGTATTTCTTGAGCACCTCGAGTGGTTCTTGGTGATCCACATAAAATTCGGTGAAGATGCTCGAGATCGCGGTGGGGTCGATGGGCTGGTCTTCAAACAGAGTACCCCTGAGGTATGGTGATTTCAGATACTCGACTGGGGTGGGTCCAAGAACTTTGATTGCGTTAGATTTCATGAATGCCAGATCAATGCGTTGGATAGAGACTCCTATGCGACCGCGAAGACAGTTTAATTACAAATTGACCATAGAAAAATAGGATATATATAAACGCACGAGCACTTTTACATAGGGCTAAACATGCTGCCGGATGGGACGAAGCCAGCCCGAATGCAGTGTGGTGATCTTGCTTAAGGCGTCCAAGCATCACAGTAGCGATGCCCCTCTGACGACACTTCAGGTTACCCCAAGTACCCTTCTGTTAGAAGTAATATATTCTCATTATAGTTGCTTCTAACAGAAGGGATATCATAGTGGTATCCCTGGTCCAAATATAATGCACCCTGGGCTGTCTGTAATCATGGACCAGGTCTATTAAAACATGTACCAGGTACAACTCAAATCTCTTGTCCCAATGGACCAGGTCTATCATGTGGTGTCAGGGGTCATTAGGGACAATATTAGCTCCAGACATTGGAAGCCTTAGCCTGATGCTTCGAGAACTTTAAATGTTGATCCATTTCATCCAATTGGTGTTTTCAAACACAATTCAACCTTTTTTTTGGTCAAGGAAGCTGCTTCTGCCAGAACAGGATAGGAAGCATCAAGGGTAATATGACAAATTTAAATGATATATCCATGGCAATGTCACTTTGGAATGCATATGATTAACAGCCAAAGTACTATCTAGAATAGGTTGGGTATACATCAGAGGATGTCCATGAATTTTTGGGGCTTGGTTCCCATATTATTCAAATATTTATTCCTTTGTCCTAGCAGCTCATTACACACTCAAAAAGCAGTCAGATTTTCTTTACTCAATGCTAGCAATGACATATCTACATGTACACATAGATCATAATTAAATTAACACAGAAAAGCATTTAGAAATGGGTTGAAAAAATAAAAATGGGTGGGAGGGGGGCCAGCAGGGGGTGGGATGGGTCATGCAGGGGGTGAGGTGCATATGAAAACAATCCAATATGATGTAGAAAGGTGGGGAGAGGTGCCAGTAGCAGAGAGCACCCACAAATAGTCCTAAAAAAGGCAAAATGGAGAAAGAGGGAGCAGGGAGGGGAAAAATGAAATGTGGAGCAGATGGTGTGTAAAAAGAAAGGTTATATATACATTTATGTATATAATGATGGGAAAATGGAGGGAAGGCATTTGGAAGCAAAATAAGGGGGGAATAATAGAGGGTAGAAGGGACAGGAGGAAAGGAGGACCACTGTGACTCACCTGGGTGGTGGGAAGCCCAAGAGACATCAAGAATAAGTATACTATCACAGGGGGGTCCTAAATAGGAGGTAATGGCCCCCCAAGACAAGTGGAGGTGTCAGTATTGTCAGAAAGGGTAGTAGAGGTCAGAGGATTCATCTAACACCCATGCCACCGCTTAAAGCCCTCAAAATTCTATCTAAAACTCTTTAATAGAACTCTCCAACAGATATGGGAAGTCTGCTGAGCCTATGGTGAAAAATGAGAGGTGGGTGGCCTAATTAGTTGTTGAGGGGAGGATAGCAGGTACTCACTATCAGGACTGCAGGCATCTGGGGATGTCTGAGACACCTGGAATAGTTTACTAGGTGTTAATAGAGGAGAAGGAAACACTAAGATCACCAGATGTTACCATTGGATGGATCAGGAATGTTGAGGGGGTGGGAAGAGGGGTGGAGTACTGTGTAGGGCTGAGCACTGTACCCGTATATGGGTACGACCGTACATTTTACGGCTGTCAACCGTATAGGGAAAACTTTTTGCCGGTACGGGTACGGGTTTCTACTGTACCTGTACCGTACCACTACCGTACTTCCGTATACGGGCAACTTATCCGCCCTCTATGCCACATATTATGGGTGAAACCCGTAGTAATGCATCCAAATTGGAAGGGTAAACATCTTGAGACTGAAATAAATGATATTCGTGCAAGAATTTACTGACCCGTACATAGACTGTACAAAAACAGCCGTATAGTCGGTGCCCCGATTGCTTCGACGGTACGGGGACGGGACCCGTAATACAGGCACCGTATATACGCCGTGTACGGGGTACGGTGCTCAGCCCTAGTACTGTGCAGACTTACTAGGGCATCCTACAACACCCCAGATGTAAATAAACCCTATAGTATGGATAATAGATGAGTTCTGTACTATTATAACTCAAACAGATGGCCTGCATAAAGACAAAGAGCAGTGATCTTGCAGCAGGTGCAAAAACAAAGGAATTTGCAGATTTCAAGCCAATCAACGGAGTAAAAGTTGTCCAAAAAGCATGGAGGGATAGCCTACAAGTGCCCAGAGAGGATCCAGAAGATACTTTAAAGTTTGGTACAGTGGTTAAGATAGAGTGACTGAATCTGTGAGTAAACACTGAACTTGAGCAGAAGCCAAAAGTACTTTGTGCATCTAAGTACACATTCTATCACCCTGCATCAACCACTGTACCAAACTTCAAACTCTCTTCTGGATCCTCTCTGGGCACTTGTAGGCTATCCCTCCATGCTTTTTGGACAACTTTTACTCTGTTGATTGGCTTGAAATCTGCAAATTCCTTTGTTTTTGCACCTGCTGCAAGATCACTGCTCTTTGTCTTTATGCAGGCCATCTGTTTGAGTTATAATAGTACAGAACTCATCTATTATCCATACTATAGGGTTTATTTACATCTGGGGTGTTGTAGGATGCCCTAGTAAGTCTGCACAGTACTTCACCCCTCTTCCCACCCCCTCAACATTCCTGATCCATCCAATGGTAACATCTGGTGATCTTAGTGTTTCCTTCTCCTCTATTAACACCTAGTAAACTATTCCAGGTGTCTCAGACATCCCCAGATGCCTGCAGTCCTGATAGTGAGTACCTGCTATCCTCCCCCCAACAACTAATTAGGCCACCCACCTCTCATTTTTCACCATAGGCCCAGCAGACCTCCCATATCTGTTGGAGAGTTCTATTAGAGAGTTTTAGATAGAATTTTGAGGGCTTTAAGTGGTGGGATGGATGCCAGGATCAACCAATGCATTAAGTTCACACTTCACAGCTTATTTCAGTTCCATTTCATCATATGGCTGAGGTTTGGAGGGCAAAGTGAAAAATACCAACCATTCAATTAAAACAAGACCTGCAGTACACATGTAGTGAAGTCACCCCACTTATAAGGAAGAGGTTCTGATGTTCAGTTCAGGCATCAAATTTTCATATATCCCTGGACCATTCCTTTGCACATGTTCCTGGTACATGATCATTCTCTTGGTCCAGGGCTGTCTATAATACATCCTGGTGACAACCACATATCACCCTTAGTGATGTGCCGGGCCCGGCTTGGGCTCAAACCCTGGGCTTGGGCTGGGCTTTGGTGGGCTTGGGCTTGTCAAAACTCAAGCCCGACCCTGAGCCGAGGGTCGGGCCTGGCTCGGGCTTGGTCAGGCTTGAGCCCGGGCTTGATTTTTGAAAATCGGCCATCCTCAAGCCATAATGCTCAGTTTACAGCCCAGTATGCTTGCGAGAGCATGGGGCATATATCAGTGCATATAAGACACTCACATGATACATATTAGAATAACAACAGAAAATATTGAACTTCGCACTAGCCTTCCATAAGGTCATCATCCTCGTCTAACAATAACTCGTCCCACAAAGCAGACAGCTCTGTTTGTGGGGTGAATGGTCCATTCCCAACCTCAATCAACTCATCATCCTCCCCTGCATCAGTGTCAGAAGCTATTGAATAGTCAGTGCGGAAAATGAGGTCTTTTCGAAGCAAACACTTCAGAAACTGTAATGCCTCCACAATATCCCCTTTGAGGCGGCTGCGTCGTTTGCTGATAGTAATTCCTGCTGACGAGAAAGCCCTCTCGCTGGAAACTGATGATGCCATGATGGCTAGATGGTCCCGCGCAAGAGATGCCCATACTGGATAGCGATGTGCGTTCAGCTGTGATTAGTCATCAGTCTCGAAAACTGTTTACAACATTGATAAGTATAAATACTTACACCCCACCATTGAACTATGGTCTGGCTATCTGAAAGTTCATCAACGGTATTCAAATAGTGGTTAAATTCCTTCAGCCAGGGCTTTGCTGGGTCAGAAGGCACTGCCGAAGGACCTGACTCGTTGCTGGTATTGTCATCATCACTCGAATCCAGTTCGCGCAAGAGAGTCGTCACATTTGAGGCAGCTCGACGATTTTTCTTGGCATGCACAGGAATGGCTGGGTCACTATTAAGCTTCTCATAACGCTGTTTGAACTGGGGACAATTATAAACACAAATGTCAGCTGCAAAATGCATAAGAAACATACCACTTCCTCCGCTGCTTTTCTCACTTCACCCTGAAGGTCTTCAGGCCAGTGTTTTGTAAAGTGCCTCATTTTCATTTCCGGGTGAAGTACTGTGAAGAGTAATCAGTTGCGATCAGTGATCTAAAAAGCACAACTGACACATCGAAAAGATAAAGGCATCCGATGTAGCTGTCTTGTCGTAATATTCTGCAATTTTCGCGGCTGCATCATCCAAAGCAGTCCAAAAGTGAAAATACTTTGCTTTCTTTGCTCGTGAAGACCAGGCCTTGTGAAGTGCTTCCAGCGCTGGAAGACCAGAGTGGAGGGATGGACCCTCGTCCGATGAAAAAGCTTGCTGGGCTCGATCAGCATGCTGGGAGATGGTGAGTAATGCAATAGGTTCAATAAATAATGACAATCACCACTAGTAGATCAAGAAACAATGCTATGCGATCCCACTCATCTTTTGACAGTTGCAGTGCATCAAGTTTAGCTCGTTTTGATTGGTCAGGTTCGTCACGAGCCATGTGAGAAACAAAAGTGTCAACGGACTAGGAGCAATAAAAATCAATTCACTACAGCGGACAGAATGATGGTATAAACCGGTACCTCTTTGAGTAGGTCTGCTCGATGCAGCATTCCGTATGTTGAGGACCATCGGATCGGCATATCAAGAATAAGCTGCTTTGTGTGTGCGAAGAAATCTTTTGCTTTGTCAACTGCGAGTCTGGCCTTCTCGGCAGCTTTCTCAGCTTGTACGGTCTTAAAAAGTTCCTTCCGTTTTGCAGATGAACGTTCCTGGATGTTTGATAAGAATTAAAATAATGACCATATATCCAAGTGCTTACCTTGACAGATATGGCACAAACAAGTCCAACTTCATCGCGAATTAATGCATCCGTATCGGGAAGATGCTCGTTAGGCTTAGCAGGGTTATAGTGCTTCGAATTTGAATGGCCCTTGATAAGAGCCTGTGTTGCGAGGTTTATGACATGTGTGAGACATCTTAAAAAAGTTTATGAAGGTCCCAAGGAATGTAATCTGTGATAACGTACCGAATACGCCACTCATTATGCAGATAAGGTGTCTTCGTCTTTTTCTCAATATAAATAGCAAAAAATTCCATCATCGTGTCATTGTTCGAAGCATTGTCGCAAGTAACATGTCCAATCTGCCGCATTTTATGTGAGCAGCAATACGTACATATCAAAATTATGTGCACTTGCCTTGTGAGTGATCCCGAGTCTATCAACAATTTTAAACAAAGCACCACCCAGTTGCTTGCCGTTGTGTGCATTGTTGAGTCGTACAAAGCCAAAAAGAGCACTATGAAGCTCCCAAACTCCTGCGTATGGCTCTTTGATCCAGTGTCCAGTGACAGCAAAATAACCGTCTGTGTTTGACGCCTGCCAAGCATCGCATGTGAGGCTCACCTCACCTTTGACAACTTTGCTCTACCGAATAAGATGTTAAATGGTTCCAATACCACGTGAAATAACATGGCTTACATTGAGGCGTTCCTTGAGATGAGTTAGCTGGTTCTTAAACATAGTCATGATCTCTTCTCGAGTCGCCTTCCGATTTGGTATGGTGACGCCATTGGTGGCACGGGCTGCGATCTGGATCATTTTGTGAAATGCCGGGTGCTCAAGGGCTTGAATGGGCTATGGTATGCGAAGATCAATGAGCACAGAAAATCACACATATATGGTGTCTTTACCTGATCAGTAGCCACTAACCACTCAATTGCAGCTTCGCGAAATAAGGCATCAGTATATGGAATGACTCGTTCTTTGCGAGGAACTTCTTTCAGATGGCCATCGAGTCGGCCCTGCCTCAATGTTGCTTGCTCCGCCTCCTCCTCAGCTTTCTTGACTGCTTTGGGAAGTTTTGATTTGAAGCTATTCTTCTCGCACCATGTATCATAGAGGGCCTAAAAAATTAATACCAAATGGATTATGGCGGATGGATGAAATGCAACATACAACATGATAACGTTCGATATGACGGCGACAGGTTGTCACATCAGGCACAAGACGTGCCCTTTCCGACTTCTGACTGAAATGACAACAAAAATAAGTAGGATGGTTTCAATGCAGTTCGGAGTGACCTACGGGCAGTTCTTGCAGATACGATACCGTTTTGTTGAACCATCTCTGATGGAAACCAGTTGCACCTCCTCAAAAAATGCATTGACATCACGAGTTTTGTCCTCACGACGTGTTGCCGAAGATGCAGAAGTTGAGGTTACCATGATGTCTTCCAGAATGCCATCATCGTCAACCGTGTCAACAGTACCCTTGGGACGTTTCGAGCCTAATTAAACATTGATCAATACCTAGCTTGTGTCTGCAGGCGAGGCATCTGTACTTACTTTTTTTCTTGGCTGCAGCGGGAGCTTCATCCTCACTGCTTATCTCTTGCACTTCGGCTGTTTTTATGTGATGTTACAATCAGTCAATAGATTATCACATTGTTTGTCGTCTCACCTCTCTGTTTGCCTTTGTCTTTCTGTTTAGCTTGGGCTGAGGTCTCGTCGGATCCACTAGATGGAGAGCTGAGGGCTGCGTCATCCACATTTCGCTTGCCTGGGGAAACAGAACGACTATTTGATGTGCCCCCGATGGTAGAGAGAGACCCAGAGCTGTCCGCTGTTGCTTTCGCTTTGGCAGCAGTGGCAGCGGCAAGCTGTGCTGCAATAGTGGCCTCGACATGTGATGATAGTGCGGGGGTGGATCGATTATCGGGATCAATTACCTTGCTTGAGGCAATTCTAGAACGTTTTGGGCGTGCCATACCTGCTTCGTCATTATCCGAGTCAGATACAATACGCCCTAAGACAGATCAGTACAACGGAAGGAGCCATCAATATTGTGGAATTTACATACTAGATCCACCAAGTAGGAGATACCGAAGATGGAAATGTGTCTGAGGACCGGCTCCGAGGTCTCCTAGTGTTGCGGCACCTACAAGCTTCCGAAATCGCGAGGTCGCGGTGTACAGACCATATCCAATGTCGCTTGGGTGAAAAAGCCCGCGAATTTGTAGAGTAATCAGTATATCATCAATTGTTGTTTCAGATGTGGCAACTAAGGATGCAAATCAACCATTGAACCTTACAAAGATTGGTATTGCACTCACGTATTGGAACTGATCTATCACTGACACCAATAATAAATATTGTGAAGTAACGTAGGTGCACCAGACGTGCATATCGATCAGTTCGCATACATGAGACATGCGTGCGATGGTATATTCGACGAGGTCGGAATGAACCGAATAGTTGATGCAGTGCAAGGAATCGGGGCCAAATGATAGACGCTGCAAAGTCTGTTAACACAAAATACCATATTTCGTAATCTATAACGAAAACTTACCATACAGAAATGTGAGAATAAATATATATGCGAGAAACACAGTTAGTGCAGCTGAAATGGTTTGTGAGTCGGCCACATGGAAGATCACAGAAAGTCGGGGACAGAGCACAAGAGGAACCAATATAACGAGTATTGGTGGTATGAATAGCACAGCGGTGAGTGCGATGAACCAGCCTTTTGCGTGATATCCGATTGATGTCTCAGTGGAGGCCAAGAGCCTTGCGTGTGTAACCCTGTGAGCTGATTTAAAAATTTGAATAAACAAGCCAAATATCGTCATCAGAAATGATCATCCTACCAGTCACCATGTTCTCTCTCTTTTGAGTGCGATCCCTGCAGAGCTGTGATTTGTGAAGGCGAAGGTACCGTTGCACGCCAGGTCGAGATCTCATTTTAAAGCATTGCAGTTGCGGGTACGGTCCGACAGCAGTATCTATTTCGACCCCCCGATAACTTATCTAACCTCGTGCTCATAGTAGCAGTTGCTCTGAGTCAGCGTGGCACATAAACGACAAAATGCGGCTGAAAATGCGATAAAATTGGACGTCAATTCTGTAATGGGAGGTAGTTTTGTGCGTACAAAGCCTCATGTTTGAGATGGTTGAGCCTCGTGTCATTGATACAGCAGCATTATCTATACCCAGACAGTTACACGAGGCAGATGCGTCGCGATAAACAACAGTCACGTACCGATCATGCCCTGTTAAATTTTGGCGAAGCGTTCCGGGGACCGGCAGACCGTGAATTCTACCTGAATTTATGCCTTCTGCAGGTTCACTTAGCCCTTTGAGTAATATCGCTAAGTTTCCTAGGCGTTATATCTATTTTAAAATCTTCTCTAATGGGTAATTTTCAGCATACAGGCGCTACAAATGTCGGAACGGCCATCCCGAACATTGAACTAAAATAGCTGCAAGCCCGGGCTTGAGCCTACGGCTTGGGCTTCAGATATTTCAAGCCAGGCCCGAGCCCACATCAAGCCCTCATCAGGGCTGGGCTTAGGCCGGGCTTGAACAGGCCGGGCTCGGGGCTTGAAGCCCAGCCCAGCACATCACTAATCACCCTGGTACATCCTCTGTTTAATCCAGGGTTATGTCTTATACATTCCTGGACCATTTGTATGTTCCCAGTGCATCATTCTTTTGGTCCAGGGCTGTGTAGAAGACATTTCAGGGTCAACCACATATCACCCTGGTACATCATTTTTTAGGTCCAGGGCTGTCTCATATATCCTTGGACCATTTGCATGCATGTTCCTGGTACATTATTGTCTTGGTCCAAGGCTGTTTAAAATACATCCCAGGGCCAACTATCTATCACCCTGGTACATCATATGCAATAATAGATCATGGACATGAGGTGGTGCTGGGAAATGAGTGGAGCAGGAAAATTAATTTGTTGGAGCAAGTGAGCAAGTAGAACATGATTATGTAAAGCAGTATGAGTTGAGATTCTCTGATTTCTAACTTGGGGAGTCCTCAGAGCTTACACAAAAAATCTGACTCAAATTGTCTTTGGTTAGCCCCCAAAATTCATGGACATCCTCTGATGTATACCCAACCTATTCTAGATAGTACTTTGGCTGTTAATCATATGCATTCCAAAGTGACATTGCCATGGATATATCATTTAAAT
>KN832993.1:601976-617770 GCA_000827315.1 Piloderma croceum F 1598 | reverse complement strand
CTCGCATTCCGACTGGACGATTACCTATTACCTATCCTAGCTTAGACTATATCTCAGATTGTATTTAGATAGCTCTGAATCGATCGGAGACACCAGTCTTAAGCTGGTCTATCCTCCTAGCCGCTTTCCACTCAACTCGACTCTAAGATCCCAGCCTTAGAGAATATCTCGAACGGTATTAGCTTTGTGGACAGTGACGACCTGAGGGCAACCCCTCTCGCAGCTAGTCGCTGACACATTTGGTGGTGAACCGGTGCCAATAGATATAGTTTGTGTATTTTTTTGGTTTGTGAAAACTTGTAAAAGTATTTTTATTATTTTGATCAAGTAGTCAATTGTTACTATACTAAAATGATAAAGAGTACAACCAGCATTTGGCGGTGAATCGATGTCAGTAGCCAGGGACACTGCTCCTCTCGCTACTGTACAATCAAACAAGCTAAGTTTGGTCTTCAAGTCCCTTGGGCATATGCCGTGCATGTGAATTAGTCGAGATGAGGTCAGCTTCTCATGCATTGGAATCCTAACCATGGTCCAAAAACAGGCCTGCAACAGGTCAGAGCTGTGGGAAAAAATTTACATAATTAGCACTTTTGTGACCTGTTCTCTGGTAAACCAGAGCCAGGAATAATTGATTATTAAAAATGTGTAACCTGGAATACATTTTCAGACTATATTTTCATGGGTTCCAGGTTTTACATTTTATGTTTTTGAAAAATTGGCAGACAAGATAGCATTTTTGTCTTTCTCAGAATTTTTAGCTCTCAGCCACCAGGTACTAAGCTCTACCATAAACCTTTTTTTCACCTTGGTGTCTTCCATAAAATATGCCAGAAACATTTTTTACATATATATCAATGATCCATGTGATTCTTGACTCCACTGAGACTATTCTTTGATTATACCTGAGAGTGAATTGCATGGCAAGAAGGTTTTGAGGTTTGAGTTCTTGCATTCAAGAACATAGACCTTCCCTGTCATGTTTCAGTACCCAATAAATGTAAAAGTATGTGAAGCGGATATTATGGTCATTGCATCAGTTTAAGGAGGCCAGACTCATACAATGGCTGCCAAACCTCAGTGGCGGACATGTCACACAGTGTAACAGTGCACAATTATGACCAAAAATACTATCTCATCTGCCAATTTTGAAAAAACAAAAAATGTAAAACCTGGAACCTATTGTAGACAATCCAAGTAGAACCACACAGGATAGTCTGATATATTGTGTATACCTGGCTCAAATGTGCAGGGAATCTAAGGTAAAGACTAACTATATATATATGTATCTAGCCTGGTCCATGCGATCTCGGCGCGGTGGCAATTGCCTCCGCCCTCTACTTTCATCACCTATGAAAATATAGTCTGAAAATATATTTCAGGTTACACATTTTTTAATAATCAATTATTGCAAGTGGAGATAGCTTTTGATGCTGTTGTCATGGTTTGGTCATGTGATCGAGTTGCATATAGCTGCGGCCTATCTTATTGTATGAGTCTGGCCTCCTTAAACTGATGCAATGACATTGTCATGGTTTGGTCATGTGATTGAGTTGTGTATGGCTGTGGCCTATCTTACTTCAAGTTCTTGTGTTTTCTATTTGCAGTGTGTTTGAATAATCCTGTAATAATATGTTAGGTTTCTGACCCACTCTTATGATGCAACTTCTGATATTAGCCTTTGGTCAGCATGGCTGGACAATCTTTTGACCCATATAAGTATGATATTTCTATACATCACCTTGTGCAAGACCAGATTCAGGATGGTTTGGGTGTCTTACTAGTGCTTACATATTTCCCCGTTGTCCCTTGTTGCTTCACTTCCATCCCGTAGGTAAAATCTGCTGTAATCTATTAAACATACAGAATGAACCTTAGGCCCATAACATGGTCTCAGCCTATAATACATCAATTCCCGCTGGTGAACCAAAGGTAATAGTGGACCATTCCTTTCAAGCTGACCAAGCATTCCAACAACATATGGATGAGACAACATCCTGGGATTTGAACATCTAACTGCTTCCGCAAGAGTAAGCTGTCAGCCCCAACTGGCTGGCTTAAATGTGCAAATTACAAGAGTCCGGTACAGGTCTGTGTAAACAGAATATAAGAGGTCTTGATGTTCTCAAACACCCCAAAACCTGATCAATCACGAACTGTTATCCGGCCCTTCCATTAACGCAACGATTCCATATGCGGCCCCAGCCGCTGCTCCTCCCACCAGTAGTGTACTAACAGCACCCCATAGGTAACCCCCAAATCTTTTGCTGGCTGCACCTGTGATCCGTGCCTTGACTGCACCAAATAAGAATGATCCCAATTACGATGCACGAGTAGATAAGGGCAACATGTACACGTGGGATGAAGAAGTAGGGCAGAAGAGGAATCAGACCGCCCATAAGGTAGCCCATTCCTATTGTGAAAGCGGAGATGTAGCAGCAGCGGAGTGATATGTCCTCGAGACCTTCTCCGAATTTGAGCAGGAACACCGTAAGCCCAACGTCTTTACTCCACCTCAATATAAATCCTTCCTCAACATCACCATTTCCGCCATTCGCACCCACTCCGTTGCCCTCTATTTCCACATTTCTTAAATTTTCTGCCACAGCTCTCGAAAGCTTCTTGTCAACACCGACAGGTCCGAGGATGGCATGTACCTCCCTCTCCATCTCATCTGCACAGCTACGATGGTGCGCTGCAAGAATTGGTAATGGTTGCGTTCAGCTTGGGATGCGAGGAAGCCGCCAATACCCATTGATGTTGCACCTGCAATGAGCTCGGCGACACCACTGAGAATAATGAGTTTGGATTCTCTGAGCGAGGAGAGGCCAGCTGTCAACGCGAATGAGACGGTGAGACCGTCAGACAAGCCAATCACGCTACGAAGTGAAGTCAATCCAGATGTTTTAGAAGAAAACCGACGGCTTACACATCGTGGACAACGTCAGGGTCTATCAAAGTTCGCTCGTCATCGCCCTTCAAATCTTTGCAGCAGACTCCATCTTCCCTTTCATTTCTAGCACATTTAGATGGCAGGGGTGTTGGCTGTGGTCCTAAGGACTTGTTCAAAGGCCACACTAGTACTGGCATTTTCAGCCCACTGTTTGCATCCCCATGAGGCCAATTGAGGGGTGCAGAACCGTTAGAATCTGCAGTAGACATTATGAGTTTCCCTCCAAGTGGTGCTACTAAGGAATGCAAGATAGAAAGACGTCGCAGTTGCCGCAAAGACAGAGGTTGTGGAGGGAACGTGCACAACTTTTCTTTGCTCCGGAGTCCTATGTCATCGCCCAAATACAGAAAGTATTATTCGCATCGTTTTTTCTGAGCATGGGGGCGCAAATACAGGTAATTGAACTACCAGTTGGCTAACACGAACAGCGATTTGCGGCCAGAGGATAGGAGCATCATGATCCCAGCCAACGTCGGTAGCTATGCAGATCATGGCTTTTGATCAAGTGTGTATTGCATCCGTTGATATCAAGGCCTAACGAGCAAAGAATGAGCTGTTATAACGATAATCATTTGTTCAATAAACAGAGACTTCTCTGACAACTGTCGATCCTGGCCCATTGCCTACTGAAGACACCATTACAAATACCATATCAAGTTCTCTCGTGACTTACACCTTCTACAGAGTTGTACAGAGCCATCTAGGGCCGACTGATCCAACGGATGTCCCGCAAGCGTACATTCACCCGATGTCAATCACAGCCCACTTGACTTTCTTGCCGCAAGCTTAGCCCTCTGTTTAACCTGTTTTGCCAACACCTATCAGACTTCTTGACCCAAAACAAGGTACTAGCACGACACACATTGACTCTGTTCCTATAAAGATTCGTCACCACCCAATGTTCCCGCTTCATGTCCTTGCTGTGGGTCGCCAATGCCAAGTCCTTCATCATCCTTATCGATCTCCAGAGGATTTGATAGCCTGCGCGACCATATCCTCGATAACCCGATGTTCATAGCAGATTCCTGCGCTTTCGAACTGTGACTTGTATGCCGATTTGTAGACTCCTTGGAAGATGTCTTTGAACCGGTTGTCATACTTCCTTATGATCGTGTCCTTCGTTGACATGAACTATCGGAAATACAACTTGTCAAAGCAAATTCTCATCATGGTTGGCAGAATGGAAATGTACCAATACCATCTTCTTGAACAGAGTCATCTTGAATGACGCAAGTGCAAAACCAGTAATGGACTTTAGGTAGTGGTTAGTATGCAACTGAATTTGTACGGCAAATCTCATCTACCTCATCAGTGTTGTACATGGCCATGGCCACACCTCGAAGTCATAGACTTCACGGTCATCTTATCATTGTCTGCGGGTGTGTAGTAGAGCTGTAGTTTGCTAGGTCCAGGTGCAATAAAATCTGTCGATCTGTACCACACGGAAGAGAATATAAGTATGGGTTCTCATAATGTTTTGAGGATTGTAGCAATATGCTTACTTTATTACCGAATGCCTGTCGACCAATGATGATAGGTAGGCTTTGGAATGGGGTTGGGAACCCGTGAAAGATTAATAGGTTTGCGGAAGACCGTACCACCAAGGATATTCCGGATCTGCGATTTGAGAATTCATCAGATCAACTCATAAAGCGCACGAGACCACCAAATGCGCCTACTGTTCCTCTAGATGGAATTCCTTCACCCTCTCGCCAGGTGGAGTGGTTGCGCATTTGATACCGACTTTGTGTTGTATGATGGCTCCACAGTAATTTGATCATTTGGCTACGAGACGTGGTTAGGATCAAAAGCTCGACACGTACAAAGACGGTAGTGTCCACACCTTGTCTCGGTACTCCAACCCCAGATCGTAGTACTTGATGTTCGATTGAAGGAAGGATGAACTGTATGATAGCCTGATGATAGCGAGCATGCACGTGATATCGGGACGGAGATCTATGCCAGTATCTAAGAAATCAGAGCGTGGATACAGATGTGGGCGGAGACTCTGTATTACGATATCGTTCAGCCTATTGGGCAGCGACAGAGCCTTGAATTTCTGCAGACCGCGACAGGCTGAAGAACTGGCTCGCAGCGCTGGCTCGAGCCGTCACGCTCTGTAAAAACGGAAATTCAACTAACCGTCATGTACTCGTATGAATTTTGGTATTTAGTCAAATGGTCAACATTCAGTTGACTTCCAGCAGACTGTCTTTTGACTGTCTCGTTGCTCTCTCAACCCTAAAGAAGCAAAAAGAAGCTTCTTTAACATGCGAAATCTAAGCTTCCCTGACTAAACTTGACTAAAATACCAAAATTCCTACGAGTACCTGACTAAGGTCGACTTTTACTCGAATTTGCATTTTTACAGAGCGTCACGTGGTAGTCTCGTCATTCGACGCTCAGTCAACTCCTGCCTAGTCTGTTTTTAGTGGCACCATTGACACCGTACCTCGGGAATTCGGCAGCAGTCGTATCACGTGTGGTTCATTTTCGTGCTCGCGTCTCTCATAGACGCGTCTTTGTATGGCATTTGTCAGGTCGGAACAAACAAAAAGATGTACCCAAACATACTAATTTACCTGTCAGCCATATACGGAGGAAGAACTTGTGATCCGGAAGGGGGAAACTCAGTATCCAGCCTTAGATGTGTATTGATATTATGCAACCCTTAGGCAGGCCCTCAGTTTAAAACATCTCATAGTCCATCATCAGCGAAACTGAAATTGTTAATACATGTCCAGATATGGCTATACAACCTTATACAGCTCTATACAGTTCTATAAAGGGTAATGGTTTTGCTGATGATCTAGTTGAGTTGTCAAGCAGATGGCTGACAGATGGCCGGTAATTTTAATGTACGGAGTAGAAAACATATAAATCGCCCTCCTGATAGTCTCCGTGTTAAATACATGTCTCGGGAGAACCTACTCACAGAGGTAGGCTTATCAGTACCCAATACAGGCAAATGAGGTCACTGTAGTCCCCTATATAGAAAGCTATAAGATTTGAAGCATTAATAAATTTGATATATGTGGTATTGTAGTATTCGTGGGTCCTAATATGCTCCAGGAGGGTAGAAGAACAAAATCAAAATCAAATGCTCATTATTTGATGGGAGCATGTGATCACCGGCCACGCGGTTTCCATGCGATTTCCACGTGCGGTTGAACGAAATGTCGAGGTACGGTTTCAAGGGCGCGTCTAAAAGCAGACGTATAGTGAGAACGATTATCTTCTCTGCTATTACGGCTGCCTACGGGAGACTAACTCCTGCCGTGTTTCCTTGCGTCACCGCCATTTAGGAATCTCCCAACCCCTTCCATGTGACGGCCACCCACGAGCTTATTCCTAGTATACGTACTCGGATGTGACAAATCCAACAGCCCTGGTCGTCACTCAGGAAGGCCCTATTGTTTGGCAGGACTTAGCTCACTGAGAATCGTTCGGGTTAGTTCGGGAGGTGGGACTCGGATGACGGTTAGTTGGGATGGGCCAGTGCTTTTAAAAAGGTTATCTATAATGTAGTACGTCCGGCTCTCTCTCATTTTTCGTTGTCATTGAACCTCGGGTCGAACGTTCGTCCAGAACGCCGCAAAGACGATCTGGATAGGTTTACAATGCATCGTATCACGGTCGTCGGTCAGTACCTTCCTCCGTTATATCCCATTCTTCCCTTATCTTATCCTCATCTGCTTATTGATCTTCCCAGGTAGAGCAATTGACGACACCCTAGGCCCTCTACACCCTCGACAAGATCTCTCATCTACCGTCTTCGCCGCCCCAAAGTCGGAAAATTAACCGGCCACACCCTAACATCGTATAGGCCGAATCGGCGCTCTGCCCCTTCTTGGCCCGTCTAATCGCTCTTTGCGTCTCCTGGTGACAGCCATCCCGCGCTCGGCGAGGAGGTAGATGGGACTCGGACTGCAGATGTCTGTGCTCGCCACTATACCTTCTCGTACATCTCCATCGAGTGCAAAAAAGGTGTGTAAATATACAAGGATGGTTGTGGGTGATGCACCGCATCGGACGAGGTAATTCGAGAGGCGATGATGAGCTCGTCGGTGAGGGAGATTAGCTGAGTCCCGCGCACTCTACTACTACGCATACCCTCGCACCTACACTGCTGATCTATCTGTTTTGCGGTAAATCTAATCTTTTGTTCGCTGGGCCCTTATACCTACCAGCCCACCAACTTGTATATGGAGACCGTTTGCTCTTATCGCAAATGTCTTGGAAAATTGTGCTAGATTACGACAATGTTCTGATATGTATTTTTCACCAAACGACGTGAATATGATATCTTTATGCGTTCACGCCGGTTCTTGGATGTTTTGGGCCATCTTGTGCCCGCATGTCAGCCGCACACTAATGCCTCCGACCAGGTTCCGACAGTTGCTCCCCATCAACTCCCACCACCACCAAAATCTCTTCAGAATGACTGCGACCAACAGCACGTCCAAAGCATACATTTTGCGTGGTCAGTTTCACTTGTCATCAGGGATTCTCCTCCGCTCACTGTCTGTTCTTATTCAGTCAGCTCCGTTGACCAGATTGAATGGCCCAAGAAGCTTTTTCGAAACAAGCCTCCGAATCTCTATGTTGAGGTTCGGTTAGGGCAATCGGTTCAGCGCACGAGGGTCATCGAACGAAGTATGACACCGACCTGGAACGAAGAGCTTCCTCTGTGAGCCCGATCACGAATAGATTGATGTGCGACTGATCGACTGATAATGCATACGCCTCGACAGGCAAGGAATCGTGACGGACTCGTCGATGCTCATCCTATCGGTCAAGCACCATACGTCCAAGCCTCTTATCAAGGACCCTTATGTAGGTAGCAGCGAGATCGTTTTAGACCGACTCCTGGAAATGTGCGAGAATAATCAACGTAGGTCGATCGTTATCTTTGGTTTAAATCGGAATTCTTATTATCATGCGCAGATGCCACTTTGGAATTGCGATTGAAAGATGGCAAATCGGGCTACACGGTGAAAGGGTTCATAACGGTCAGGCTTAGCACCGCCGAGCTCGCCCAGACCGGGGAAATTGCCCGCGCCAACGCTCGTGAAGACATCGAGCACGGCGGAATCTCGAAATCTGCTGGTGCCGCAGACTCCGGGGCCGTTCAAGGTATGAATGATGCCGTAGGTGCGGTCCAGCAGCCAGGAGCTTTGGATACGGCACTTTGGAGTGTCGTTTCGAAACTGGACGTATTCGTCAACCTAATTGATAAAACATCGGACGTGAGTGCGGAAACCTTATTCATGAATTTATTCCTGACCTTGTAACCTTAGGTTCATCCGTATGCCAATTTTGCTTGGCAATTGACTTCTTCGCTGTACAAGGTACCATCATCCGCTTATTCCCGTATCCATTACTCATGACCCGGTTTAGGCTATCAAGGGACAGATCGAACGAGATCAGAACCTCATTGATCTCGTGATGACTATGGACGATGTCTGCTCGTTCGTCGATGAAATCCAGTTGATCCCGAACAAGCTGGAGCGTCTGACGGACATCATTGCCGATATACTCAAACAAACTGTTGAGTGTGCGATATTCATTCGGGAGTACACCGGTCACGGCTTTACAGGTGTGTATCAATCTGTTCATCTGGGTGCATTGGTGCTGACAAGTTCTACAGCTAGAGTTGTGAAACAGACATTTTCGAATACAGGCCAGGCCATCAAAGATTTGACCTACCATTTGAATGCACTCAAACAGTCCTTTGACACTGGTATTGCCCTTCAGACTGTCTTTGTCTCTACGAGAGCACAGGAGGAAGTTGAGAAATTGGGTAAGTGATAGCTCATCAGTTCATATTTGAGGTGCTCATGTGAGAAATATTGCCAGTCAAGATTGAGAATCTGAAGCATTTGAACTATGTTCAGATGAATGCTTCATCACGTCCTGAGTGCTTGCCTGATACTCGGCAGGACCTGCTTAAGTCTATGGCTGATTGGCTGACAACTCCTTCCCCAGGCCAGAACATTTTCTGGCTGCATGGTGTTGCAGGGTCTGGCAAGAGCACCATTTCAACAACTCTTGCTGAATACTTTCGTGCACTTGGTTGGCTGGGTGCTTTCTTGTTTTTTGACAGAAACAATCCATCAAGCAGTGAGCCAGCTGCTGTGGTGCCCACCCTCTGCTACAAACTTGCATCATTTGATCCCACTATCAGAGCAGCAGTCTGTGCACAAATTGAGTGTGATCCCAGTATCACTGAAGCATCCCTCCGTGTACAGTTCACCAAGTTGCTGTGTGAGCCCCTCAGCTCTTTGGCTGTGCTGCATGACAAAGGTCCTGTTATAATTGTCCTTGATGCTTTTGATGAATGTGGTAATGCCTCCTCACGGAGGGACCTCTTGGCACTATTAGCCTATGACCTTGCCAAGTTCCCTCCTACCTTTCGATTTCTGATCACCAGTCGCAGAGAACCTGACATTGAAGCTGCATTCTCCCGCTGTTCCAACATTGTCACCAGAGAGCTTGACATTATGAATGATGCCAATGTTTCAGATATATCTTTGTACCTTCATCATCACTTGTCATCTTATCAAGGGCATCCAATATTCCAGTTGGCATCAGACTGGCCTGGAGAAGAGAAGATAGAGGCTTTGACACAATCATCTGCTGGTCTATTCATATGGGCATCCACAGCCATCAAATTCATTGCAGAGGGCCTTCACCCAGAACAACAACTCAATGTTCTTTTACACCCTCATCCTGGTGAAGCTGAGTCTGCACTTGATGCACTTTACTCAACAGCACTTCACACCAGTGGGAATTGGGACAGGGATGGGTTTGCCACTGACTTCTGTGCAGTGTTGGGAGTCATTGTCACTGCAGGAAAGCCATTGTCAGACATCACATTAGATCATGTGCTAGGCTTGGATGGACACCGATCATCCACATTCATCTTGTCACGCTTGCATTGTCTCATCCAGTGGACACAAGGGCAAGCTGCCAAACCCCTACATGTATCATTTGCAGATTACCTGACTGATGTGCATCGGTGTGGTAATCAGCCTTGGTTCATTGATGTATCAGCTCATCATGAACTTCTTGCTCTTGGATGCTTCCAAATCATGAAGGCAGGACTAAAATTCAATATTTGCAATTTGGAAACATCTTATGTTTCCAATGACAACATCCATGATTTAAATGGTCGCATTCAAAATCACATTCCTGACCACCTGGCATATGCATGTCACTTCTGGGCAGATCACCTTCAAAAAACAAAATTCACACCAAGAGTTCTTTCAAATATTGATGATTTTCTCTCACATCAGTTGTTGTTTTGGCTGGAAGTGCTAAGCCTGCTCAAAGAAGTACATATTGCATCACCTGCTCTCTTATCCACTGCAGACTGGGCTCAAGTAAGTGCATCCATTAAACACTGAACATCCAGCTGGTTGAAAAAGCAGTACTGATGGTGTTTTGCCAGAATCACAATGAAGAAATCATGAGGACAGCAATGGATGCCAACAGATTTGTGACAACATTTCGGTACCCAATCACAGAGAGTGTCCCCCATATCTATACATCTGCTGTGCCATTCTCACCAACTGAATCAAGGATTTCCAGACAATTTAAATCACATATTTTCCACTGTGTTTCCATTGCAGTGGGAACAGTAATTGAATGGCCCACCATTTTGAATTTTATAGAAGGGCACACTGGTATAGTCTGGTCTGTTGCTTTCTCTCCTGATGGCCAGCAAATTGTGTCAGGCTCAGATGACCAGACAGTGCGAGTGTGGGATGCCAAGACTGGTGAACTTGCAGCAGGGCCATTTGAAGGGCACACTGGTGCAGTTTGCTCTGTTGTCTTCTCTCCTGATGGCCAGCAAATTGTGTCAGGCTCAACTGACCAGACAGTGCGAGTGTGGGATGCCAAGACTGGTGAGGTTGCAGCAAGGCCATTTGAAGGGCACACTGGTTCAATTGTGTCTGTTGCCTTCTCTTCTGATGGCCAGCAAATTGTGTCAGGTTCAAATGACCAGACAGTGCGAGTGTGGGATGCCAAGACTGGTGAACTTGCAGCAGGGCCATTTGAAGGGCACACTGGTCCAGTCAGGTCTGTTGCCTTCTCTCCTGATGGCCAGCAAATTGTGTCAGGCTCACATGACCAGACAGTGCGAATGTGGGATGCCAAGACTGGTGAGGTTGCAGCAGGGCCATTTAAAGGGCACACTGATGCAGTTGGGTCTGTTGCCTTCTCTCCTGATGGCCAGCAAATTGTGTCAGGCTCTTATGACCGGACAGTGCAAGTGTGGAATGCCAAGACTGGTGAACTTGCAGCAGGGCTTTTTGAAGGGCACACTGGTGCAGTTGTGTCTGTTGCCTTCTCTCTTAATGGCCAGCAAATTGTTTCAGGCTCAAATGACCAGACAGTGCGAGTGTGGGATGCCAAGACTGGTGAACTTGCAGCAGGGCCATTTGAAGGGCACACTGGTCCAGTCATGTCTGTTGCCTTCTCTCCTGATAGCCAGAAAATTGTTTCAGGCTCTTTAGACCAGACAGTGCGAGTGTGGGATGCCAAGACTGGTGAGGCTGCAGCAGGGCCATTTGAAGGGCACACTAATGCAGTCATGTCTGTTGCCTTTTCTCCTGATGGCCAGCAAATTGTGTCAGGCTCAAATGACCAGACAGTGCAAGTGTGGGATGCCAAGACTGGTGAGGTTGCAGCAGGGCCATTTGAAGGGCACACTGGTCCAGTCATGTCTGTTGCCTTTTCTCCTGATGGCCGGCAAATTGTGTCTGGCTCATATGACCAGACAGTGCAAGTGTGGGATGCCAAGACTGGTGAGGTTGCAGCAAGGCCATTTGAAGGGCATACTGGTAGAGTCCAGTCTGTTGCCTTCTCTCCTGATGGCCAGCAAATTGTATCAGGCTCAGATGATCAGACAGTGCGAGTGTGGGATGCCAAGACTGGTGAGGTTGCAGCAAGGCCATTTGAAGGTCACATTGGTCAAGTCATGTCTGTTGCCTTCTCTCCCGATGGCCAGCAAATTGTGTCAGGCTCTTTAGACCAGACAGTGCAAGTGTGGGATGCCAAGACTGGTGAGGCTGCAGCAGGGCCATTTAAAGGCCACACTGATGTAGTCTGGGCTGTTGCCTTCTCTCCTGATGGCCAGCAAATTGTGTCAGGCTCCGAGGACCAAACAGTGCGAGTGTGGAATGCCAATAATGGTGAGGTTGCAGCAGGGCCTTTTGAAAGGCACACTGGTACAGTCTGGTCTGTTGCCTTCTCTCCTGATGGCCAACAAATTGTGTCAGGCTCAACTGACCTGACAGTGCGAGTGTGGGATGCCAAGACTGGTGAGATTGTAGCAGGGCCATTTGAAGGGCACACTGGTCCAGTCTGCTCTGTTGTCTTCTCACCTGATGGCCAGCAAATTGTGTCAGGCTCAAATGACCAGACAGTGCTGGTGTGGGATGCCAAGACTGGTAAGGTTGCAGCAGGGCCATTTGAAGGGCACACTAGTCCAGTTGTGTCTGTTGCCTCCTCTCCTGATGGCCAGCAAATTGTGTCAGGTTCAAATGACCAGACATTGCAAGTACATGATGCATCTCCTGCCATCTTGCTCAAGGACACTGCTGCTTCTTACATGCATGCACACCAACAACCAGACTTTGTTGAAACGTACAATAACGCCAGACTTGTACATGGATGGGTGCAAAACAAAAACTCACAGCTGCTGTTCTGGCTTCCTCCCTATTATCGCAGGGGATTATATGCCCCAAATGTGACTGCAGTCATGGGTAAACATAAGACTAAACTAGACTTCAGCACATTTGTACATGGAACATCTTGGACACAGTGTTATAGCAATCCCCCATCAAATGTATGAGTTTTTTACATGTATCATAGTAGACAGGCCTCAATCATCATCTATGCCTTCAAGAGTCTATAGCATACTTCTAGTGTTTTCTATTTTCAGTGTGTTTGAGTAATCCTGTAATATGTCTGGTTTTTGACCCACATTCATGATTCAATTTCTAACATTAGCCTTTGGTCAGCATGGCTGGACAATCTTTTAACCTATATTTCTATACATCAACCTGTTCAAGACTAGATTCAGGATGGTTTAGGTGTCTTACTAGTACTTACACATCTCCCTGTTGTCCCTTGTTGCTTGACTTGCATCCTGTAGGTAAAATATACTGTAATCTATTGAACATACAGAATGAACTTTAGGCCTATAACATGGTCTCAATCCAAAATACATGCACTGATTCCTGTTGGTGAACCAAAGGTAATTGTGAACCATTCTGCTCCTGAGATACAAGCCAACTAAGCATTCCAACAACATTTAGATGAGACAACATCCTGGGATTTGAACATCTCACTGTATCCACAATAGTAAGCTGTCCACCCCAACTGGCTGGCTTAAAAGTGCACATTACAAAAGTCTGGTACAGGTCAAAATATAAGAGGCATATTGACCTCTAAATTTTCTCAAACACCCTCAAACCTGATTGATCAAGAACTGTCACCATTTCCACCACATGGTGTTGACATGCCTTCATATACAATACTGTACCATTACAACCTTAAGTTCAGTCACGCATCACACACAACAGTGAATTGAGCTTCCAAAGCATTTCGTAACATGTCACGGTTGGCCATGAACATCTAATTAATCAAGGTTGCAGATTTTTCAGGGCCTATGGTCCAAAAATTGAACCAAATATATTAAAATCACACAAATATCTTGGCCGTGAACTTGACCTGGTATCATTCACGGCTGTCACGCATCACACCCCGTGAACCTAAGGTCATAATGGTACAGTAACTTGGTGATATGTCCAGTGATGCTGTATGGTCAGGAAACAACCACACCAACACTATATATATATATAAGCTGGAAACTGAATGATCTAAAAGTGTGAAGTCCTGGTAAGTCTGTTCCTATGGCCAATGTACAATGTAAAAAGGGATGTAAGGGGTGATATCTGGCTCAAAGGTGGTTGGATAAGGGTATATGTAAGTGATTGTTGAGGTCCATATACACAGTCTGATGTAGGTAACAAAAGATCGAGCGAGATTGAAGTGAAACTGATAAAATGTGAGCTAAAACAAAGTAAATGTGATATAACGATGATACGCTCGCAGTGTGTCTATCAATGAAATATAATAATCACCAATATATCACTGCTGTGTCGCGGACTGAGGGGTGCAAGTGGGTAAGTAACCTTTCCTTGAATGAGTTTTTTAGATGATTGTTAATGAGTTTTACGGTACGCGACGCAAGACCGATGGATAAAACATGTTTTCCGATTGCAAAATACGAGAACCGATCGAACGCGATCGGCTTTCCGACTCTAAGACGCGGGACTAAGTTCAAGTGGCGAAGACGCGGGTCGCAGACAAGATCTAAACTGTTGAGTGAGGGGGAACTAATTTCTTGTGTTTTATGCTATGTACAGGGTAGTATTTATACTAAGTGAAAATTTAAAATGAAAAGGAAACAGCATGTAAGATATACCAGGCGGCTAAATCACCGGAGATGCGCGTGTAAAAGTCCAACAAAAGGATTACCATTTTCAGACTCGACTCTCGGTCACGTGACCTCTCGGTACTTCAGATCCCCAATGCCGACGAGATGCCGAAGCGGTTTTGTTGACGCGTCCCCGTTGTTGTGATGCGCCGGCGGGTTAATGAACTCGGTAATGAAAGAATCAATTGATAAATTTTGTAGGGAGCCTCGCGGTCTTGAGGCTTGGCTATAACGGGGTGACGGCGACGTGATCATGTGCGGTAAAATCGGAAAAGGGCCGGGCTGAGCTTATTCTTCATCGGAAATGGTCGGATAACTTCGAGATGGGTCGGGAATGGTCAAGTGACGTTCGTGACATGTGACGTCTTTATGTAATGGTCCGTCTGCGTCAGAACGAGTGCGATAAAATGCGAAATTTCACGGTTAGCCAGTTAGCGGTCTCATCATCTCCTCCCTACTGAAATACTGACTGTCCGCAGTCAGGACACGATCGGTGGTTGATAAGGCAAAACGCGCCGAGTCAAAGAGAGGCTCTGCGGTCGACATGCAGCATTACCGCCCAGGGCGATCGCGATACCGAAACCGATGATCGGTCACCTGCCCACACGTGTCCGCACAAAATCCGCACAATGACCGCGATGCGACTATGCGATCAAGCCTGCGCAAATATGGTCCGTGCGCCGATCCAATGTTAAAAGCACCCAACACCGCCCGATCCCTCTCCAACAACTTCGCTTGTTACCCACTACGCCGACTACTCTCCTCGCTTCTCATTAAACCCGCCTCCAGCCGACATGTCTTTTACTTTCCAACCCGACGCCCAGACCGACTACAAGACCGACCTCCGAGCCGAAATCCGGCTCACTTTCGACGAATATCCGACCGATGGTTCGATGACTCCAACCCGCCTCCGCACGTGGGCGCGCACTTTCTGCCGTGATGTGGTAAGTGTCATTACCGATCCCTATTCATCTAGTGGCTGATTCCTTTGTATGCCATAGAGCCTCTATGTCCGTCATTTCCCGGTAAATGAGGAAATTCAGATCTACATCAATCGGGCGGTTGACATCGTCGACCCAGTTGCCACGGATGACTGGGCCGAAGACTGTGTGCAACTGATGCCGACCTATCAGTCTCGGGTTTGTCGTGAGCAAGAGGCCGCTCGTCAGGCCACCGAAGACCGTTTCAACGAGGAGAGGCGCATTTACTTGGAAGAACGCCGCCGCATGATTGGGGTGCAGCTGGATGCGGACAAGCGCGAACGGGAGAATCAGCAGCGCCTGCGGAAGGAGGAACGCGCCCGAAACCGTGTCCAGCGCACTCAGGAGT
>KN832993.1:474586-571093 GCA_000827315.1 Piloderma croceum F 1598 | reverse complement strand
TCGTCCTGTGTATAGGACAGAACGTAACTTCTGCATGCGATTCAGATGATACATGTTTCACCGCAAAGCCCGCGGCTGTGAGAGCTGTTTGTGAGGATAGCATGGTCACGGTGAGAACAGCCTCGATACATATAGACGCCGAACGTTCAAGAAGTTCAACCGAAGCTTGCTCATTTCCCAAACTCTCACTTCCTGCATCCCGCACCTCTAGCCGATGTTCACCAACAAATTAAAGAAAGCACCAACACCTCCTGGTACCCCAGGGAAATCACATTCTTCAAGTCTTCAGCGTAAATATGTAGCTAGTACTGCTATAGTTTCAGCACCGTTGTTGTCCAACAAATCACCAGCCAACGCCATGGTAGTAATCCCACCAAACACGATCGACCAACCATCCGAATATTTACGACCTCAGACCTCCACGGAACAGTACTGGGCTATACGAGCGTTAAAAGCAGAAACGATCTTACAAGCACGCACCGTGCACCATCGTGAACTGCAAAGCCTGAGCTTCTCGGAACAGACGAAACGGTCGGTGAGTATGCCCTCATGTGGAGTGTGGATGCAATCTGATGAGCTACTGATATATTTAACTCATATAGCGCGAAATAGCTGCCCTCTCCCAGGCACATGAGGCAAAGCAGGTTAGGCTAGAGAAGTTCGTGGTCAGTCCAGTCTTTGCCTTGAACGTCGGAAGTTACTAACAGTTTGACCTTCTTGTAGATTGCTCTTCTAGCTTGTCTTGGTTTTCTCATCATGGCTTTCATCTATCTCCTTACATCGCGGAATCGGAATGAACCATCTGCATCTCGACGGTCGTTACCCTATCACTTTACAATTCCAATACTGTCTCCCTTCACTTCTGTGGTATGTACATAATCTTCTTTCAAAGTTTATGCTGAATTGACGCTATACTTCTGCAGGTGGAACATGAGACCTCTGCGATAGGCACAAGATCCATCGCTGTACTTGTGATGACTCTTGCCGTTCTTGTGTACTTTATCTTCCGGCGCTGGATGATGCGTACTGGAGCTGTTGCGTGACATTTGGGCCATTTATCTTGTGCAAGGTGGGCTATCAAAGTACACTAATAATAAGACGCAACTCATATTTGGACCTTTTTGTATATAGACCACCGTGTACTGACACTGTTGCATCCAGGAATTTGCAACCTATCTGCAAAGCAGGTACGGTATCACTTGCTCTGCAGTCAGCAAACACTAGAGCTGCCAGCACGCCTTTGCGTTAGTTTTTTTTTGATGTTGAACTTTGGGCAACTTCAAGCAGGCGCATCATGTTGTCTGAATCATGTCCCATTACTGATGGTTCAAGGAGTACGATTATCTCTGCATGGACTGATGGGAGGCGCTGGATAGAGTTAGTTTGGATTGAAGGCCTTGTGCCAAGATGGCGGCATGATTTTTTCAATTACTACTCAATGCTTGATAACATGAAGTTGATATAGGCATCCTGGTAGCACCTTTGACAAGACTTGCGAGATATAAATTAAAGACTTGTTGGTCTGATTTGGAGCATGGATTGAATCTAGATCTGTGCTTGATCTGCGCCGCAATTGTGGATCTACAACAGTATACAACGCAATTACACGTGACCGTGACCTTCTCGAATCGTGACTGACGGCACTTCTTTTGTTACTGTCATGGACATGCACAGCGACCGAAAGCGACCTCGCACCGAGCTGGATGCTGAAGTAGCAGCGAATGCTCAGCTCACAAATCATCCGGACCTCTACTTTGAAGACGGGAATGTCATCATGAAAACCGGAAACACGCTTTTTTGTGTCCATCGAACTATATTGTCTAAACACTCAACAGTGTTCCGTGACTTGTTCGCGCAAAATACTCAGACATTACGTGGCCTCCCGAGCCTCACAGTAGATGATGACAAAGAGGACATGGAAAGTTTGCTTAACGCGGTATACGATGGCATGTCAGTTATTATTCACAGTACGATCTCGACGTACGGGTAACTGACCGCCGCCACCTATTTATCTAGGCACATTGACTTTCCGACCTTGACTGTAGAGTCATTTCCTACCTTGGCTGGACTATTGCGAATCGCCACAAAATACCAGATTCAACGTCCTCGCACTGCCATTATTGAGAGGCTGCAAATCCAATGGCCATCTTCTCTGGAGAAACATGACGAGAAGCAGGTAGATGTGCGCGAGCGTCTTCTCCAGCAACAACAACAGCAGGGTGACGGTGCTGCTGAGAACCTCATCGTTCACCCAGCTAGCGTCATTGGCCTCCTTCGCGAATGCAACTACAATAGTCCTGAGCTCCTCACTCCCCTGTTCTACGATCTCAGTACGAGGGTCTGGCAATTCGAAGCTCCCTTTACTGGATACCATATTATGCCACTGTCACCCGCAGACAAGGAACGTCTTATCGTCGGGATTAATAAGTTACGGAGTCTCCAAATTCAATCTTTCGCCTGCCCAACGGTGACGTGTCTTAGACATCCACCGGCAGAACAACGTCGACTGTTGGCGTGTCAAACGGAGCTTTTGAAGATGTGGCACAATGTGGCGTATGCATGTATGGTAAAGGACGGCGATCACTGTCGTCCTGTGGAGGACTGGGCAGGCATGGTGGGGATGATCAGAATCGCCTGCTCCAAGGCTGCGACGGCAAGGGATGCACAGAAGGATGCCCTGTGTGCCAGTTGCTGTAACTCCGTTGTCGCAACCGTGGAGCAATCCAGGAGAACAATATGGAATTCATTGACGGGTCTTTTCGCCCTGGCTCAATAGTATTTCACCACTTGGCTGTGCCAGGGCCTGATCTGAGATACATTAACTGATGGAGATGGTTCACTGTCAGTTTTTTTATCTGAGCCGTGCACATATTCACCGTGCAATCAATATAGCGCTCTCAAAGTCATCAAATTCTTTGACGGATGCTGATGACCATGCGTGGTCGATCATCATTGTGGCCGATACCTCACATAGTCCCAACAACTTTGGCCGCAAGGCGACTTCTGGAAGATAAGCCTCGTCATTTGGAAATGGGCACCACAAAGCTCGGCGAAGATGTCAACACGACGCAAAGATGAAAAGACAGGGAACAGTGCCCGTATGTCTATCTCGGGTCTGAAGACTGCTTGGAGTCAGTTTCCTGAAATCGTTCCGATGGAAAAGGGTCAAAGATCCCATTGACTATATACAGTGGTTTCAACCTGGTCAACGATCCTCCTGCTGCCCGTCTGCATCTCATATATCATCCAGGTTAGGCTAGTAGCTTGATATGGTCGAAGACTCTACGTTGAGCTTGACGATATCGTGATAAAAACAGAAGAATCGACGAGGAGCTTTAGTGGTCTCCAAAGTAAGGAACTCGAATCACATTTCCCGGAGACATTGAGGGCCAAGGGGAGCATAGTCGTCATTAAGTGTCGCACGGTGGTTTCACAACAAAGGTCGGTCGAAGTACAAAAAAAATGACGTGCGGATATCGGTGGCCATTCGCTGAGAATCAGATCCTCGCGTGAATTTGCATTCGCTGAATGCATCCAGATCTGCTAAGCAACGGATCCATAGCAAACGAGTAAGCATTAGCTATTGGACAGACAACGATGGAGGAATTGATTGCCGCCCTGAGGAAACACGTGGCATCCCAACAACCCAACTAGATCTCGATGCTCGAGAACTGACGCTAACTGGAGATCCGGGGAGACAGACACGCCGCCTCGACGTGCCATAATGGTCGAATCGGTGTCCACGTCTGGAGCCAGAGTCCAGGACCAGTTTATCTTAGCTCTGCCAGGGACAAAGCCACCGTCTTGGTATTTGTTAAGCTACCCTGATTTTCCGAACTTCAGATCCGCAGATTCAAGGGTCTCACCGCCAAAGCTGTGGCAACGATCGAAGTGTGTGATCATGAAGCATGTCATGACGAGCCAAAGGGCAGGAGAATGAAGTCACTAATTCACAGGGTCAGCGCCCAAAGCCTGGATGTGGCGACGGGTGGTCGGCAAACCGATAAAACCTAGTTCAAACAAGCTTTTCTCTCAGGAAATGTAGAATGAAGCTATACGAGATAGCTGATAGAGACCGGCAATTGCTGGTCCCGGTGTGAACAATCTAGTTCATGACGCAGCACGAATGACGCTTCGAAGTATGAGCTCCCACTGCAGAAGCACCGGGAAAAAAAATCGAAACTGCTACCTGGCTACAAGTGTATTCTCCAAATGCTCGTATGTATGCGCGTGAAAATATTGGGCCGCAAGCCTGCGATGTATTCCAAGAAAGGAGATCTAAAGAGGCGTGCGTCCATCTTTATACCTGCATCTCGTGGCTAATATAATTCGAAAACAATCCGGAGATGTGGATGCGCTCCTCGCGCTCAACCTATTATAAAAATCCAGGCAGCGTTTATATACGTATCCATGGCATCATCTCCACCCCCTCGTGACATGCTCCTCCGATTTTGAGAGCTGAATAGATTATCGTGATGTGACGGCTTGTGGCCACCTCTGTGTGCTATATTCATGAGAAACCCCGATTGCGCGCTTCTGGAAAAATAAAATTCAATCGTTCAATCTGCATCGCTGCCATATTCTTGGTCGTCGATAGCCAGTTTTCCTTTCCCTTTCGCAGATTGAGGTGGACTGGTGCTTTTTCGCTCGCCTTTCTTCCGGCGTTTGCGTTCTGTCTCGCGAATATTCAGCCGGACACCCCATCTCGCGAGTTGCTAAAGAGGGTAAATGATAGTTCACAGAGAAGGAAACGGGATGGGACTTACTTTCGTCAAATCAGTGGACGCATGCAATCCAGGGAACTCTTTTGTAGAGTAAACACGGAATGGGCCGCCGTAGCATTCGGCTTGTACCGCAAGTTCGCTAGTGTGGTATCCCTTCGAGAAGATATCAAAGACACGGTAGCGGAGGATGAATGTACCCTCTATCTTTACGGCAAGGTCCTACGTTAAATTTTAAAACGATCAAACAACGTAAACACAAGAGAAATGAGGGAGCACTGACCGCAAACACAAACATGAGGGATTTCTTGCCTTTGTAATCAACGTTTGCAGGCTGTACAAAGGTTTGGCCTACTAAGGCATTGGTACATTTCGAGCTTTCCGTTATGGAGTGGTTTCCGACGCGAGCGACAACATCAGTGTTATTAGACGCTGAAGGGTAGCTTGCAACGACCTGCTGGGGGACGTGAAGTGGAGGAGGAAGCGGCATGGGCATCGAATTCGGCTGTGTGGCGTAAACGTTAGGGGGCGGGTATGAGAAATGGTGATGCGCCTCCGGAGAGTATGGTGATGCCGCGGGTGATGTATAATCGGCATGACTCGACGACGATGTGCCTGGCCTGTGCTGTTCAGTATCCGTTGATGCCAGTTCAGACACCGGCACGGGGAAGAGATCCACATTGCACAAAAGTCCCAGATTTTGGACATCGCTAAAAACAACAGTTCACAAACGCGTTATTATTATTATTGCTCATCCAAAAAAGAAAACTGGACGTGAACTCGCTCGTAATTTTCCACTTCTCCCTCCGACTGTCGATCTGTTCCAGGGTTATAAACAAAAAAAAGTTTGAGTAGCACTGCCGGGGGTGGATCAAGGGGTCGCCGGTCAACTCGCGCATATCTATCGCGATTTAACGATAACTCTTGAATTCACAGAGCGCGCTACTTACTTACGGCCGAGATCAGCCTTTTGCACCTCAATCAGCTCAGTCCGGACTGTTTGGCCAGCGAATTGACCGGTAGAGAAGTGTATGGGACGGCCGATGTAGGATACGGCTGGCCGACGAGCTTGATGAGCATCGCCCATGTGTTCTTGGACGGACGGATGATCCTCGGTACGAACACGGTGCTGTTGATTGAACGAGATTGACTGTGAGTGTCGGGATGCTGGCAGCGTTGCTCACGAAAGCATGGGGCAGGGCGTACATTGATAACAGAGACTGATGGAGGTCTCTCGAGGGGACGGTGTGTGGAGATGGAGTACAAAAGAATGAGATAAATTGAGGAGGGGTTGGCAGACAGGCCGACCGGGACTCTGGCGAATTTATATAGACAGCCCATTCCTCATTGCAAACCCCGATTAGATCTCCCCGATGCGACGGCTCGCCTGGCTCCGATTGTGCCTCGACCGTTCCCACGTCCAAACAGGTCAATCCATTTAACCTCAACCTTCAACCTGATGCAGCCACAGATATAAGACCCTGCCCAGTTCCTCCCTGGCCCCGCTCTCTGTCCACCCCGAACTGTCCATATTGTGCCGTGTGTACCATGACTTCAAGTTCGTCGGTATTCCGGAATGCCCTCTCACCTTCGACACCCTCTGCATGTTTTGATGTGCCTGTCTACTTTTCTGGCCCTGTGTATGCAAGAATTTCTCAGCACATCCGTAATACAGCCCCAAGAACCTTACTTGGAAAGCATCCCAATGAGTAAGTTAGGATGTGTGTCATTCCGCGCATCGAATGACATGTTCATGACGGATTAATGACCACTCTGCCTTTAAATGCTTAAATATAGGCCACGGTTGGACATGGGATTCTAGGGTCGCACTCCAAGGAAACGCCCATTGTAATCGTCGATCTAGCATACGGTTATCCCGGAAAGCGATTTTGTTGTTCTGCTGAAGTATTTTCTTTTTCAGGGCCGAAGGTCGAATTGGTTAACCGGCGAATGAAGCCGGAAACTTCAAGTGACATGAATACTATTCACAGCTCAATTGTCTGGATTGGATTGCCGCCAATGCATTGCGTTGGCCACGTTCAGTCCGTGCGCATGGCCAGTAAGGAGACGTCGTCAAATCCGTCCGTTATCTTTTACCTATCAGCGCAACACGAATCCAGGGGAACGGTGGGTGATGGTTAAAAGAACGCGGCAATTTCAACTCACAGCCCTTTTGGACTTGAGGTTTCCCGAATTTTATTTATTTATTTCTCAGCCACAATGTGCAATTGCACCGCGGAGCCCCCCCCTGCAGTCGTCGAATCTCGGATCGTTTCAACAGAACGATCTGAAAAGACGAGAAGCGGCCGTTCATGTTGTCAGCTTTTTGTCGCTGCATGAGAACGAAGGATCCCCACGCGTTGGCGGGCGGCAATCCACATCCTACGAAATGCTCCCGCATCACGAACTTAAAGGCCCCATTTTCTCACTTGCCCCGCCTTTTACTCCCATCGTTTCCTATTCCTTTGGGTTTACCGTTACACTGGCCAGATCTTCCTAGTCCTGTGATCGTCCATCCAACCTCCCTGACTTCCCTGTCAGCTCGTTATGACTCAAAAGGTGATAGACACGATGCCCTTCTTATACCACAGCCATCGGCGCTCCGTGCCTGCCTTCTTGGTTGATCAGCAGGATGATCACGGTTTGGACCGCGCGCCAGTCATGTGTCACGTGGAGAGAGACGATCCATGTCTTTTCCCTTCATTTACCTAATCAATCGCACCAAAAGGTAGCTCTCCCAGATCTTCTGCAGACCTATACGCTGAAACCATATCTTCTCAGATCGCTCAAGACTCAACCTGATGCGGCTGACCCTGTTTGGTCCGTTTCCGCAACTTTCGGAATTGGTCTTCTTCCCTCTGACAGCGTCTTGTGTTTCGTCAGCTTAGATTCTTTTTTTGATGCCACTGCTCCCTCAAAAATGAGGGCAGATTTATTAATAGTACCATCATACAGATGCCAAAAAAATTGACTCTCGTCGAGATCCCCATCTCAGGTCTCCATTGTGCATTTTGTCTATTCTCTGCTTCAAAACTCGGCAACTGCGCACTCGACACCCGGATCAAACTATTGGTAACCCCGGTGACCACAATTGCTCGTACACTAGCCTCCCCTAGGCATCCCATATGTTCCGAGTGATGACAGTCGATCACTCCCCTCGTACACTACGTTTTAACGTAAGGTACACCCGGACTAGGTAAGTACATTTTCACTGCCTAAACAAAATGTGACGTGCTTTAATCTCCTGTGTTTATTTAACCATCGCCCTCTTTTCATCTGCTACTATCGGCCGGCCACCATAATCGATGGTGGGGTGCACTTGCATCCTCCACATTATGTATGATATTGGTGTGAATTAGGGCGGTATCGTAGATCGCTCTCTGCCAGACCTTGTGTCGGAGCGACCACCGCTGGACAATCGCCAAACATATGTGGTGCATGATAAATATGTAACAAAGTTGCAGTCGCGGTCGTTTTGTAGTGTTCAACTCGACGCTTATCATAATATCGTGTGTCGGGGAGTAATGCTGCTATAATAACCACCCTTTACAGTAACATCGACCCTTGCTTTGTTTGTACAATTTGGTTTGGACGAGCTATTGTCGGCCACGGTAGGGCCTACAAACTGTCGTTTTCCGATCAGATCCTCGGATGATACCCGTCCCATATATTGCGCTTGAACCCAGCTCGTGACGCTGTCACGATTT
The DNA here is from genome assembly GCA_000827315.1 of Piloderma croceum F 1598. NCBI lineage: Eukaryota > Fungi > Basidiomycota > Agaricomycetes > Atheliales > Atheliaceae > Piloderma > Piloderma croceum. The sequence goes on along the minus strand of KN832993.1, from coordinate 562,665 downwards.
CCTATTGCGAACTATCAAACATGTTATGGGTGGCACTTCCCGTCAGTGTAAATCCCACTCCAATTGTTTCGTTCAATTACGGCAATTACGATCATTTCAGACAGCCTCGCCCCTTCCCACCCGTTTATCGCATGCCCTCCATACTTATATCTTACGTGGACTTGCACGTCTTAACCTGTTTCATCGCGATGTACCGGTCGCCACCGCATGCCTCCTGGTTTATGTCGCTAAGATTAAATTCAGTGAATGGATGTTTCCGTGATCTGTTACTTGAGAGGTTTGTAGAGTAGAAACGTACAAAAATCATAGAGTAGCTGAATGGTAAATATCCTCCCATGCACAAATGATATGTCTGGCAGGCGCCTTTGCTATCCCTTGTAAACTCCCATGGATAGAGTTTATGAGTCATTGTAGATTCATAAACTGTCAGCTTATCATCACGCCGAATCCCAACAGAACAAGAATATACGTGATGATTAAGGACAAATTAGTCTTGATCAACATCGAAGAATGGTTCGACTTCGCGGATTCTGGCGAAGACGACGTGGCAGCTGCCGAGGTTGTACTCATTACTATTTATCCGTGTATCAAGTATTTGGGGATAGTCTTATTCACCTGGTGCACTGCTCATTTCTGTAGTGGCAGCAGTGGTGCTATTCGATCTTCACGATTTGATTTTGACACAGAAGGCAAATGGATAGATCATTATTACAGCGTGCATGGCACCAAACGGCGTCCGTATAACATTTGAGACTTACGGACAGAAGGTAAGGGTGTAGTCGGCATTCAATCCGGAGTCGCATGTCCAGAGAGCGGTACCGCTGGACTCGTCAAAAGCATACACATAAGAATTCGGGCAATTATTCTCTGGGGGAGGAAAATCATAAACAAAAACTTTCGGGTCAGAAAGAAAGGCGCGCACTGAAGTATGAGTAAAAATCTACGCCTGAAGAAGGGCATGTTGCTGGGGTGGAGAAAGTTCCCGTGCAGCAATTTGGGGAATTGGACTGGTCAGTGTAAGTGAATTAGTAGAGTTGTCGACGCCGACGCTCCACGCGATACTGACTTGATTGTCATCGAGATTTGCTTGACAAGCGCTCTCGCATCCGACCGCAGCACCCGAGGAGTCAAAAGGACCTTGGATTGGAGTGGGACCTGAGGGAAAATGTTCTAACAGGCTGAAAAAAAGTAAAAAGACAAGCGTGCGTACAGTTTGGTACAAGATCGACAGGGCAGTCTGCTACGGGGCACCCGACATTATTTGTAATGCTCAAAGCCAGATTAAATCCATCGACAAGAGAAGCTGTAATGGAACGACACTCATTAGCACCAGCGAGGACTATAAGGACAAAGACAGACTATCGTAAAAATCCATATTACCAGCCCCCTGTAGAGTCCACTCGGCAACGCTGGCGGGAGGAACACCCGTGCCAGTATGGGGATCACACAGAAGACCTTCCACCAAGACAGTTCGTCAATTGAGTGTGACCAGTTGACAAATTCGTACCTCTGTTGCATCCACCGTCAACTGAGAGAACAGAAGCATCCAAAAGAATTATGATCAGAGTATTGTAATGTTCAAGTATAAGTAGGTAGCATACGACATGAGTTCGGGCCTGTGTTGTTGTTACTGAAGTCACAATCTCGACGGGCCTATAAATCTTATCTTAGCGTTTTGGTGGTAAAAGGGAATGGCATGATCTACCCATATTCTTCCAGCTGTCCAGTCATCCGGGACATCGAACATTACTTGGGAGCCAGACTCAGCTTCCCAACTACACAGTTTGATGTGACATCAGCTAGATTGGCACATCTGCGTGGCATTGGCCCATACCCAGTGGGGACATTGGGCACACTCGTCCCAACATTTAGATCCGTGAATACCTGAAAGAGCAAGTGGGTTCATTATATTGCACCATCGTAGGCTGACAAGTCACTGACGGCAGGCCTGCCAGTGCAACCGTCAATGATCGTAGCGCGACGGGAGACGCACCATTGGACTCACCAGATCGTGAAGGCGCAATTGTTCTTCACAGTGAAAGTACGCGCAAATGCTCTTGATGCGAACACCAGAAAACACGCGGCAGAAACAAATTTCATTGCTGGAATGAGCTTGACTCTTGCAAAGAATGTATTCTTGGAGGAAGTAGAACAGTAGAAATGCAAGATAACTTGTATCTTGCTGAGCAGAAGACGGTAGATAAAACAATGAAAGCAATGGAATTTATAAGTTATAAGTACTGTTGTGAAACTAATGGCGTATGCACAGCACGGCAGCCTTGGAGTGTGTCCCGTTTCTGGCCAGAAATAAACTCAGGAAGACTCCACATTGGAGGGCTAAATTCGTTCTTAAGCTCTGCTTAAAAAGGCTTCTTGGATTTTAAATTTTGAGACTTATGATACAAATCTGCTCACTTGAAAAAAAGTTCCCTGGATGACAGCGATGCTAATCCTGTTCAACGCATATTTCCATTTCCAGAAATCCTATGCTCGTGCCGTAACATGTAATAGCCTGTCGGAGCGTGCTTCTAAGTATACCACAGGAAATTTTTGGTCAGTCTCAATTAGTTCAAGCATAGCCACGTAAAGGCCGTGGGGGATATTATTATCCGTCTGATCAAACGCCTCGTTGAGTTCGACGAAATTAAGGTCATGAATATTCGTTTTGACAGCCTACAGTAGAAATGTCCATGCAGTACGATTAAACCGTAAAGTCACGATCAACATATCAGAAGTCCGTGCAAGAAATGTCCAGACGGCGGGGTAAAGAAATACAAGTGGATGATCGTCTATGCATTGAGAAAATGCTCAACCATTTACAATGTGTCACAGATGGAGCAGGAGAATTGAATCTTGGTGCGGAAGGCGACAGCTGCAGAGGAAGAGTACCAAGCTCAGTAAGTACATTGGTGAGAAATTAAAAAACCGTGCACTCACGCAAGGCAACCAGGGCCACGAAGAGGGCAATCATTGCTATGTAGAAAAGCCCATATTTTACGATCTTGAAAATAAGTTAGATTAGATGATGGATGTGAAGGATGCTGATAAATGAAACTTACAATCCAACGACGGTGCTTCTTTTGCTTGATGGAGTATAGCGGAGCACGGATTTGTTTGGATGGACGCAGCCAAACTATGAGGCTGCATCAGGATCTATCTGACAATATCTTAAAGTAGAAACACTTACAGAGAAGAGTTGCGTGAATACGGTCGACATATGGTACCAGAATGGGTGGAGTCATCATAAAGAGCAGGAAATGTCCGAGGAGTAGATCCGAACTCCAAAGTGACAACTCGATGATCTTCACAACAAACTCTCGGGCTGGTTGAGACATAGCGTGTGCTCCAAGACCACGGCCATACCACCTTCCCGTCCACCAAGCGCGGTTCGTCTCGTCGTGCTTGAACTCGCGAGACAAAAACACTGCAATCAATATCTTGTGAATAGCCCGCTGTATCGCAATGACAGTAATGAGGCCAAGAACAGCGTGCGAGGCGTTCCATAGTTCGAGGAACCACTGCATATAGTTGTTAGATTTCCGCCAAAAGATCAAACTGGAATACGTACCAGGAACTCAAAGAAACCAACCATCCCCACGACGGCGAGAATGTGGGCAATGAAAGCCATGATGGCGCCGAACTTGGGGTACCTAGGATCGAGGATGGGACCAAGGAACAGCGACAACATGAATAGAGTCAAAAGTACTGCCGCATTCCAGACAATCGGACCAAGGGAAATGACGGCAATGCGAATCAGAGGTGCCGGGGGCTGTTTCCCATTGCTTCCCGGGAAAGCCTTGACGAACATGTACGCAATGATGAACAAGATAGCCATGATGATTGGAAAGATGACCTCAGATACGATGACTGCACGCCAACCCGCACGAGGAACATCTCCCGACAGCTTCTCGGATGGATGGCCCAGCTTTTTCTTCTTGTACCCAGTGATCATGGTACGAGATAGGCGACAGTAGCCAATCCAAGAATTGTTGTGTGATCGAGAGTTGCCCCGGGACATCCACCGCAGAAATTCTCTGAAAATATGTCATTCAATGATTCCCAGCCTTGGCGCAAATAATCTAAAAATCTCACCTGTAGTCGATTATGAAGTCAGCAAAAGAGAATTGATGCGGATTGAACAAGAATGGCGCGATGCAAAGGGCAGCTACCGAGAACCAGAAGTAAATCAGGTAGGGGGTCCAGATCGTCATTGTGACATAAAGGAGCATAATCAAGGTCCTCATGCCTAGATAAATACTGGGGCCTGCAAACCGGGAGAACAAAATGCTGAACGATATACGTGTGGTAGCAAACCCACGTCCGGTTGCAATATACCGAGCGCCTCCAAATGTCAGGTTACTCAGGATGGAGTGCGTGTAAATCTGCGTCGAAAAGACTTCGAAGACAGGTGAGCAGGACATGAATTGCTTTCCCAATCTGATGACTGCTCGTCCCGTTCCACGTTCCACAAGCTCTGATGGCATACATGAGAACATTTGCCAGCTAGATGAGACGACAAGACTTACCTTGAAGGAATAGCGGGAGGAAAGCAATCATGAATACCAAAAAGATACTGATGATGCAACGATGAATCCAATCAAAGACGGGTGCGAGGTTGTAGCAACCAGCCTGGCCTGCGATAAATTGGCCTGCAGCATTATATCTACAAACGGTGAGCTGCGAGTTAAGCGTCCCCAAGAAGACCACTGATCGGAATGTGTGAGTGGTCATTTCCCAAAAAATCGAACATTACTTACTGGTGACGATGAAAATCTGCACCGAGAGGATGACGAGCATATTGTTGATGTGAAAACCCGGATGACCGTAGTAGAAAGTCAGGAAACGATCGACAGGAAGCTGGGTTCCTAGATAATAATACTCCCGACTGAGCATCTGTTCGCCCATACCAGTGCCGATCTTGGTTTGGAAATTCAAGATGGTCCCGAATCCGAGGTCGCGACCTTTGCCACATTGATAATACTCGGTATGTTTGATCCGACCTCCACGACCGAACGCGGTCATACCAGCGTAAATGTCCTCATTCAAGTGCAAACCCTTCTGAGCTTTGGAGACTCCACCACGGGTGTTCATGTATATCCCGTTAAGGAAATCCGGGTGACCATAATGAAGCTTGCCTCCGATCCAAGCCAAAGAGCGAGCCGAAAGAGTACCAAATGTTTGCTCTTTGCCAGCTGCGAGATCACCGAGAATGCCGATGTTCTCAGAGAAGATATACTCGCGAGCACCAACGATGGCAACAGGGCTCTTCTTGAATTCCTTGTGACCCCACTGAGCATACGGGCTCTGGGTCGACACGGAATACTCATCGAATTCTCCAAGAATGTTACGGATCTTCAAACATTCCTCCAGATAATTGTCCTGGTTGGCGTCAATGAGTTGGAGGTATTCGCCGCGATAAAAGATTATAGCATGATTTTGATTATCCGACTTTCCGTCTCCTAGGATAGGGTTACCAGGGAGCTCAATGCGGAACTTGGGTCGTCGGCGACCAGTGTCTGGCAAGAACTCGGAATGGCCATCAATAAGAGCAGAGAATAGGCGGGGATCGCCGCCCTCCTTCCTTGCTGGTTCTTCCTCCAGGTAGGCGATCTGTAAATCAGGGTATGCCCGGAGAAGGAATTCTGCATTCTCGTGTTCCTCTTTGTTGAACTTCGAATAGCGCTGCATCGAAACGACGAACTTGAACTTGCGGCGTGACATGCGCTCCAACTCCCGTTCCAGCTTGTCAGTGTTTCCGCCGAACAGCTGGACAACTTCTGGGTTTTCAACACGGTAAAGTAGCTTGATCGCCTTCGAGTAGTTCATCATGCCAGAAACCGTACGATAGAGCGTTTGAGCGCGTAATGAAGCCCAAATTCTCGTGCGAAGCGTGAATTCGGGTGCACCGCTCTTAAAACCAATGGCATAGAAGGGCAGATCATCCATCTTGGACTGGCCTTTCTCGTCTCCTCCAAAGGGACTGGGGCCATTGAACATGGCCGACTCCTCCGCAAGAATCTTGGTATCCTTCACGAAATTCTCCCATTCTACAGGATGAAGCTGCTTGAGGTACTCCAAAAGGGTGACTCGAGTGTTGTGGTCTTCCTCGCGAATGATCTCCCTAAGAGACAAGAGAATCTAATAGAGCAAGTAAGCAAGAGCTATTGCGTAAAAGGCAACGGGTCACGCACCTTTTCACTATAATGAGGAGTCAACACCGTGAACGTGGGCATAGCATCAACAGGTAAAGCCTCAGGTATCTCCGTGGTAAGAGATTGAGCAAAAAATGATATCCGCCGCTCGGCTTCACTACCAGGAGGGAAGAACTCGCCCTTAAAACCTTTATCGGTCTGGGAGATGAAGAATGGCGGCGCACGGAGACTGCGACGACCATCTTGACCGGTGTCAACCTGATGATATAACAGCCTCTGGACGTGGTCAATAGACAACAAGTGCTCGCGATACATCGAAATAATAATGGCATTCCAAATTTGCGACACCAGGACCTGGACATGGGGTCATCAAGAATGTACATCACAAAATAGGCTTGACTTACCTTGGGCTTGTACTTCACCTCCATGTCTGAGGTAGCAAGGATTTTTGAGTAGATGCGCTTCGGCAACCGGGTATAGATATCCTTCCAAGGGGTCCAAATCGACAATCCTAACGAGAAGGACCGTCCTATACTGAACACCGTGTTCCAAATAATGTACCAAAGGAAGGTATCGAGGAAGAATAGCACGAGATCCATGATGTACATGATCGTTAAGGTGAACGCTGCATGATTCCTGCACAGGGCGTTTCCAAGGAACTTGTCGTTGCAGCCCTGCACCTTCATGCCTACCATCACTTGAATGGGGTCACGGAATGAAAGGGTTAGGAAAAAGTAGGATTCCGTAAACTTGCAACCGAAGACGAGGGCCCAGAGCGCGAGAGAAGCTAGACGAGCTTGGAAATGAAGAGCCGGGTAGCTGGCGGTGAATGTTTGGCTGGCGAGATACTTCCTAGACTTGCCGGCAACTCTGTCTCCGAACATCCGGCCAGAGGGCAAGATGGCGAAGAGCAATGTCGCCACGACGGCAATGAAGAATTGGACGATGCCGAGGATAAGTGCCAATGAGCCACCATTGCCTGGATTTCTCTCAACGATAGCAATGTAGAAGGTTGGACCGCAGGTAAGGGCAAGGGTGATGAAGAGGAAAAGGAGGCGGCGAGAAAGATGAGAGGTGTTGTTCCAAGTTGTGGGTATGTACGAAAACTCCGCGAGTGTTGCAAGAATCATAATGAGGGTGGCGACGGCGCCTCCGAGCGCCGTTGCGGACCATGTCATCGCTGAAGAGTGAGTACCATTGATGGAGTATACGGCCGGTGAGTTGAACGAGGTATAGAACCAATAGAGGCCGATATGGATGACCCAAATTCGGTTGAAATTCACGAGCAAGTGTCCGAATGAGCGCTTCTCGAAGTATGTCTTGAAGAATGCACGGTTCCAATCGACGCGATCGAACTTCATGAATCGTTGCGAAGGAGCCAGATCTACAAGTCGTGTCTGATAAAATGACAGAGTCAGCGCGGATTGTCATGAAAGTTGCACATGAACGACAGACCTTGTCGATCAGTACAATACGAGCGATACCCTCGGGATACCAAAAGAGTTGGTTCACGTCATCGTACCCAATGATATCCTCATGATCCTTCTCCCTTCGCACAAACTTGCCATCGACAACCTCATATCCCTGATCACGGATGAAACGATACAGCGGCTTGATCACTGTGCGGAGGTACAAACCCTCAGGTACCGGGTCAATCCTGTTTTGGCACTCGGGCGACCGATAGTAGTCATCGGCGCATTTGAAGATGAAACATAAACACTCCGGTACAAACCGCACTTGTGCAGCCTCGCCCCAGCAGAGCAGGTACAGCGCGATCTGTCTGAGCCTGTCGTACTGGCTCATGTTGTTCATTGCCTGACGCCATCGTTCCTGGGCAGTGAGGAGCGACTTTTCGTTAGTTGTACGAGCAGCACCTGGACGACGTTTTTTGACAGATTTCAAACGATTGAGTCCGGGATTCTGGGAGTGGCCGACTGCGTCATCGAGGTCTAGTTGTGCCGCGAAGTACCACTTCCGGTAGTTGGCGTGCTCGCCGCCAATGTAATCGGCATGAAGCGTGAGTAGCGCTTGGTTGGGTGACATGCGTGATCCTCGACTGTCAAGTAGTTGCATCAAAAAATCGAACTACAAACAGGTCGTTAGGGTTTGTGCCGAATAACGGCATATTAAATAAAACAAACCATATTGCGCATCGAGTCGCGCTGGAAGCCAAACTTTTGTGTAAGGTCGAGAAAGATGTCCTCAATTTCTTCCTTGGACAGCGGTATCTGGCGCTCCACGGTCCAAGCGGGGTATGCTTCCTGCGCACCAGGCGGCCCAGCATAGTCGGCAAGGGTGGGAGCCGAAGATTCGGTGTAGCCCATGCGAGAGGGGCCAAACGATTCAGCAGAGGGCGCATACTGTCCCGCGTAGCCGTCAACATCCGAATCAGCATCAGGGTGATCTAATGGTGTGTGAGCATATAATGAAAAGGATACATGCGACGCTCCACGTACTGTAGGGGTCGTAACCGTTGTTATCATAATATCGTTCGCCATCGTGCGGGCCTTGGCTGCTATCAGAGCCGTAAGTGTCTCTGTTTCTACCTTCATCCTGATTATCCGATTCATTGTCGTAATATCTGCGCTGTGGAACAGCATTGGAAGAGGCGAACGGGTCCCGAGGGTCGGTTGAAGGCGAAAAGGATGCAGGATAACCTTGTTGGCCACGGGGCCCTGGACGAGCAGCCATTTGGATGTGGTGGTCAACGATAGAGTGCGGTCGCCAGTGATGAGAAAGGTGTGTTGGCAGGTGGTGTGGAACTCAGCACTGCGGCGGCATCAGAGACCGGCGTGGTGGCTGGTATCCGCGTGAGAACATAACCCTTGTCCTTCAACCGACTTTAACTTAAAACCGTTACTTACAGAAAATCGGGTGACTACCTCAAGGACGGTGTAGACGTCCCTGAACCGTTCCACTGATTGAAAATAAGCAGACAAGGCCTTTGCCTGCCAAAGATCGCTCAATGCCAGCCGACACGTGCGATGATACAACCCGGGATCGTAAACGCCCACGGACATATTCCAACGCTGATGAACATAGAAAGATATTCACAAACCACCCCACGCTGTACTTTGAAGACGGGAATGTTATCTTAAAATGCGGCTGGACGCTCTTTTGCGTGCACCGATCTCTTCTCTCCAAGCATTCTGAGGTCTTCCGGGGATTATTCACACCAGCTGGTAGTGCTGAAGTTAAACCTCAGGAATTTTTCCGGGGGTGTCTGTTCATCGCCTTGGACGATAATTCAGATGACATGGAAAGCTTACTTGACATAATCTATGACGGCCTGTGAGTTCCGCTGAAGCTGCACATCTAATTGGGATCTTTCTGACCGCGTATTAACACTTCTCAGGCAAGCGGATTTTCCAACGTTAAACGCCGAAAACTTCCCGACTATGGCAGCGCTCCTTCGTATGAGCACAAAATATAAATTAAATCGCCCCAGAGGCGCCATGCTTGAGCTGCTCCGCTCAGAGTGGCCATCCACTCTACCAAAATATGATGCAAAGGCTGCTTTAGCTCCAAGATGCGTTAACCCACCCGCAGAGGAAAGCTTTTCCACAAAAGACTTAGGCATACACCCAGCTGGTGTGATATCTCTTCTCAGGGAGTGTGACTACGACTCCCCCGACCTCCTCGTCCCTCTCTTCTACTCACTCAGCACTTGCATCTTCAAATTCTCATTGCCCCCTACTGGGCACAACATATCTGCTCTCTCCCCTGCCGACACAGAGCGCTTCATCATAGGACTCAACAAGTTGCGCAGCCTCCACGCTGCAAACAGCCAATGTCCCGTCTACGCCGTCATTCACCCCTCACCGGATAAAGATTCCCGCCAGTCCATACTTTGTCAATACGAGTTGTTGAGGTACTGGCATAATACTGTTGGGCCGCAGTTGCTCGACATGAAAGACCAGATGTGTCACCCGATCGATGACTGGGGAAAGGTGTCACAGACCGCGATGGCGGACGGTATTGGCGGGAATGTAGGGATGGCTGGAGAATCACTGTGCAGCAGCTGCAAGGTGAAAGTTTTGAATCATATAGTGCTCACCCGACAGAAAATATGGAATGCATTACCCGAGTTGTTTGGTTTTAATTGACAGTCCCGCTAGTACGTTTCAATGTTTGCTTTCGTTTTTGTTTGATGTCAACGCATGTACATAGGTTTAGCATCCAATATTCGATCCAGACTTACCCAAACCCTTTATTCAACTGGACGTGGGGAGACCATAGATGGATCATGACAACTTAAACGAGAGAAGGCAAGCGTCAAATTGTTAAGATAACATGCTCGACAATAATGAGAAGAAGAAGAAAAAGTAAATCGTTTGGGCAACATACCATGCACTCCGCGGCTACCAGCGAGGCAATCACGATGATCCCCTGATCGTTGTGCACGTGCAATTCTCGCAGGAAGGCAACGATAATCACCATCCGATATGCCAATTATTTGACGACAACAACCTTCTCGCGTCTGGATGTGACACTTTCTGGTCATTCAAACTAGTCGCATACAAATTTCTTTGTTCATTGGCGCAGGGTTTGATCGATCTAGTTCGGCCGATGCCAGACTCCAGTAGACCAAAAGAAGAAGTCAACGCTATATTCGAGACGCCGAATCTGCCTTGTGCCACACCTCCTTGCAATGAAGAAGACAAAAGAGCCTCTGGAGATCCGTAACTCCTTATATTTTGGCTTTCTATTACAACCAGTTGTGCAGATGCTTGCATACCTCTCTCATACATCACTACAACGCGGGCCTCGCAAAATTTCGCTTGCGCTTCGCACTACAATATCTCATTAATAATCGAGGCATACGTCGCATCATTATTGGGTGAGCACTAGCACGAGATCTTCGAATGATTCTGAAATCGATTCCAAATAGATCCCGTTACTCACACCGAATAAGACCATGAAGGCCTTCGAAAATGTTATGATTCGCAGAAAGCTTGCCTCTTTCCGTGCCATTTTTCCACATGACGATCCCGCTGCAATCAAGAACATCGATGGGATTTATGACGATATCCTAGAATTTTCAAGGCCAGTCTCTAGAGGAACGCTCGTCGAACCATGAATTTATTGTATCTCTTATAGACCTGGTCTATATCCCGAATCCGTGAAACGGGCAGCGTGGAAACTGTTGCTCTCGCAGATAGGAAATGGCACAACCTCTCCTTTGATGCAAGCCCTTGCTAGGGGACCCACAGTCGAGAAGGTTTTTCTCTCTACCCTCATGACCACTTGCATGAGCAGTGTCGATGAATTGTAGGTTTAATTATGCATATGGTCTGCAACGATACCTAACTTGAGTAGGACCGATTCCCTCTATCGGAACAGAACTGCCGCCAAGATATCTTCGAGCGAAGACATGTTGGTGCTTCCCTCGGTGCTCAGTTTTATTGCTTCAATCGCGACGCAGAGTGACCAGGGATGCGAAACAATCCTAGAGGCAGGCGTCCTTGATATGCTTCTTCACATCTACATCGTTTTTACAACGCTTTCCGACACAGCACCACAAGATGCCTATCTCAAAGAGGCGTTGCACGGTGCTTGCCGGTTAATCCTCGGAATTCTCGACCAGTCACCTCAGCGGCAGAGAACGGCGGTATTCAATCATCCTGTCTGTATTCTATGGACGGATTGTCATTCGAATCCCCCTGGCTATGCCGTCGAAACCAACATTCAGGATCGAAGTGCCGCGTGGAGACGAGCGGACAGATCGAACGTCATGAGAAGAGTGCTCGCAATATATAGGTTCAAAAACGATGCCGTGGACCTATGTGCAGATATTATTGAGCTCGCCAAGTGAGTCCTGACACCTTGATTGCGAGATGAGTACTTATGGAAATCTCACATATACTAGTGCCCAATTTTACGATGTCGAAGTGGTCGATTTATCCTTCCTCGTGATGCTGAAGCAAATCATCTCTAATAAGGCGGAGCCTCTCATCAGCGTCCTCGCGAACAGTTCTCATGAAAGCACTGTTCGCGTCTTCTCGGGCTTAATTCGACTTTGGCTCGAATGCACTGGCCTGCAGATCAACAACGAAGTGCATACTCAATCAATGGCTCCTACCTCCCTGGATTATGTGACGATGCCACAAGTTGAAACCGTCCACAAACCCTTCTGTAATCAAGAAAGGGAAGCACTTATGGTGCAGATCATGAACACCGACACTGCACTCTATCACATGCTCAGGTTTGCCACGGAGACCGCCAAGCAGAACGATACTGTTCGCTTGGGTGTACTTGACGGGGGCAGTCTAGCATTAGTGTTAATGGCGTTCGCTAATATCGAATTCAGGCTTTCGAGCTTGGTCTCTGTTCCTAGGAAGGAGGAAATACCAAAAGGAACTAAGTCAGGACGCAGAAGCAATGTGGACGCTCAAGCTTCGGAACCAATTTCTTTGGCTGCAATTAACGCGGAGGCTGCAGCTCTATCAATTTTTGTTCACAGTCCCAAATTCAACGATTCGTGGCAGGGCAAGCGGCTTGGCACACGGCTGTCGCTCTGCTCGTCGCTCGTGAACAGCCTGTTGGGGAGAGACAGTGTCGCGGATGAGGGGTACGAGGTGACGCGTGCTCTGTTTAGGAAGATTGTCACTGTCGATCTTTGATCGGATGCGTTTAGTGGCTGTCGTCTGTTTAATTCATTTTCTAGTCTACGGCCTGCGTCACGTGCTACGCATGGTACCCTCACGTGTTTCGATTTGTTCATCACTGCGGCCGCACGTAGCACAGCCTGAGCTCGTTGCACAGGGCGATCATGGAGTTATTTCTCATATTACCGCTGTCATGCTGTATTGCAACATGCCAAAAAACGTTATGACAGTGAATGATGATTCCCCATACTCAAGTGTACTGAGTATAGTCGTCCTTGGACACACTAAGTTTCTCTGGTAATCCAACGTCTAACACGCTGACGTTATGAATGATTTGGAATCCGCTGGAGAGAAAGGTAAGCAGCAGCTTCATCGACGAATTAAACTCATTTCGCGCTTTTGTTGGTTTCAGGCAAACAGCATACCAACTATAAAGATGATCCATCGGATAAAATCTGGGCTGTATATGTAGCCGAAGCTTGGTTGCAAGACAAGGCTCTCGTGGAGCGCTGGAAAAGTGACATGGACGGAATCCTCATATTTGTGAGTATCAGTACATATATCCATTAATAGTACCAACATTGAACATGGTGTCATTTACAGGCTGGTCTCTTCTCCGCCAGCGTAACAGCGTTGATTGTGGAAAGCTATCAAAATCTCCAACCGGATCTTAATTACACCACTGTTATACTTCTTACAAAAATCACTCAGCAACTCGCCGAAATGTCAGCTGGAGGGCAAGTGAACAGCACAGTGCCTAATACCTTCCAGCTGCAATCCTCGGACGTATGTGTGAACATATATTGGTTTCTCAGCTTGGTTTTTGGCCTATCGTGCGCATTGGCGGCAACACTCGTGCAACAATGGGCACGTAGTTATCTCCATTCGATCGAGCGTCATCCAGCGCCCAATAAAAAAGGTACTTCTTTCCAAACTCGGGGCCATGATACAGTTCTGACTTTCCATTCGACAGCTCGAATTCGCTCTTATCTTCATCACGGGATCAAGACATTTAAGATGAGAACATGTGTGGAAGCTATCCCAGCTCTACTGCACATTGCCCTCTTTCTATTCTTCGCAGGTCTTGTCGAATTCTTGTGGAATATAAGTCGGGGTATTGCCTACGCAATGCTCTGTATCGTCATATTCCTAGCTGGCATGTACGCCGTCATCACCGTACTGCCGACAATTTATCGTCATTGCCCTTACCGCACGCCTTTATCTCACCCTTGTTGGCGCATGCTCCAAATTCTAGGTCTCCTCCGATATACCAATTCGGACGGACGACACGTACGTATTTCAGGCGGTCTGACCGAGGGCCGCGAAATGCTTGCCACGGAAGATTTACCTGGACGAGATCAACGAGATGCAGACGCGCTTCGGTGGACTATGGAGTCTTTGACAGAGGATAGCGAACTAGAAACTCTCATCGAGGGCATTCCTGCGTTCTTCGCTACGTTCTCACCTAGCCCGTCGACATCGATGGTTGGGCTATCTGAGGATCTCATGCATCGCATCACAGTACTCCTTCAGAGTTGTAAGGAGCCAAGTGTTCTCTCGGATAGACCGAGACTCAAGCGAGTAATCGCGTGCATGAATGCATTTACATCTTTACTTCCGGTCATCGGCATGGAGCACTGGAGGCTAGAGTGGATACTGTCTATTCGAGACCTGACGCGCGCTATGGCCGCACTTAAAGACGATCAAGTACCAGCGATCGTTACCATTGCCAACTCCATTGTTGAAATTACCACCAACGAGCTTACTACATGCATAGTGGCTTGGACCAAACGATCGGACCCAATATTGTCCTATTCACAGCGATGGCACACCACCAACCAGGTTTCCCGTGCGCTGGAAGGCCTAGATATCCTAAAGTTGGTGGATTCAGTCGTGGAGATGATACCGACCTTCGTAGAGTCCAGACGAATCTCCAGGTCTGAAGCGGAGCGTTTCCGGCTAGGAGAGTTACTCTCACAGTTACAGGAATCCTACATTCCTGAGCTCCTTGCGACATGCAAACATCCGACAACTGTAGCAAGGCAGATACCGAGGCAGAATTGCGCCTTGGTATGTATGAAGGCATTGCGCGTGTTAGCTTCCGATTTACACTTCAATGTTGCCAATGCGGAGCCATTGCACGTCCTGCGGAATGATGAAATATCCCTCGTTGCCCATTCCGCAAACTGTACTACTGCTCGCCTGGCATGTAAAGTCCAGCTCGGCATTATTCTGTCAGTATGGATATCACCTGATAAAAAGTTATTCATGAAATGCTACCCGATACTCGACGCACTGAAGGTCCTGAACCCCTTGGAAGATTGTGCTGCCGAGGCGGACCTGTGGGGGCAGCTGTGGTTGGGGCTGGGTCTATATCCTACGGGCACCACTTCCGAAGCCCTATGGGAGTCAATCCAACAAACGAACGGGAAATTGGGGGACCAGTCCGTTCTTCTAGGTCCGGATGACTTACGGTACTTGGACCAACTAAAGCTTCGTAAATTCGAGGGCGAATCACAGTCCGACTGTCCTCATCCGTGCAAGTTTGCTCTGACTCGAGGCCGCACTATCATTCTCATCGCGTTTTTACAATCCATTGCAACGTCGCCTTTACCGGAAGATGGCCTCGATATTACGCTTGAAACTCTGCGGTTTATCACCAAGTCGTCGTTAGCCCGGTTTGCTAGCCGGAGAGCTCAAGCAATGCTGGTGGAACTTGTGGGCAAAACCGTGAGGATGCTACATTCTGCGTTTGGCGGCGGGTGTGAGATTGTCGAGGATATAATTGGTGTACTCCTTGACGCCCTCGCCACAGTCGGCCATCCTAAATCTATCAAAGATGCTGAAACACTCGTCAATGAGTATCTGGAATTGGAACCAGACTGCGAGGCGGCCACGACCGCACTTCATCAGGTACGGTTTAATTTGCGCATGCCGCTGAACGACTTACTTACGGATTTCCATCGCAGCTGCAATCAACACAGCCCTTGATACTTCTGGATTGATATTGGTTGCGATCGACTACACACACTAGTACTGTATAATTGATATTAGTACGGAGCAGCGATAGAAGAGGCAAATTGACTCCTAATATGATGCTGTCCTGATTGGGAAACAATGCAAAAGAGCCGCCGTCATATTGTTTGTGTGCTTGGACAGTTCCCATCTCTCATCGCTGCTCATCGTCTATCCTCAACGATGAGGAGCGTCTCAGCATCGCTCGAGCCGTTGAGCTCACCGTCACCGTCACCATCACCCCCACCACCAGAAACCAACGAACGCGCACTCTCGCAACCCACTACAGCAGGTGGTGTTGGGCTCGACAGCGGCTCTGAACTCTCTGAACTAACAGAAGAGGAACAAGAGACTGAAAACCGCTCCATTGGCGAGGAGAACGAGGAAGAACTCGATGAAGGCGAAGGCGAGGAGGAAGAAGAGATGGGGGGTGCCAGACGTCAGCCCGTGAGGAGAGGTGGGGGCAGGCGGAAACGCGGAGGTATAGTTCCTGCTCCCATGTGGGATTGGGCATACAAACAGAAGAAAAGTGTCGAGCGTGGTGCTACCGCGCCAGAAGAGGAGGAAGAGGAGGAGGAGCAACCATCTCCGCCCAAGCCCATGGAGGAAGAAGAAGACGAAGAGGAAGACTCCGGGCATAACTCGATGCATCCCAGCATCAACGGAAATCCCGCTGAGGATGAAGACGAAAAAGATGACGAGGAAGACGAACAGTGGGGTGCCGACCACGATGACTTGGATCGTAGCAAGAAAATTAGACGCCACATTTTCCAGCAGAAATCTGCACATCATCAGGCTAAGTTATATGCTAACTCAATGAATGCACAGGCAGATAGCGAAGAGGAGGAAGATGAAGATGAAGAAGAGGATGCAGAGGTTGATGAGGATGGTGATGTCCCTCAGCTCAATCTCGATCCTGCCAACCCTGCCAACGATAGCGACTCTGACGCCGATCTCGATGCTCCCCCCTCCGTGTCTACCGCAGTACCCATATCTATTGTACCAATGGACGTGGACATTGACGAAAACGTCGATATCACTGCGCCATCCCCTGCAGCCATCGCACCTATCATAGCTGCAGCTGCAGCATCGTCGATCATGGCAGGATCATCTGCCTTAGCCTCCGCAACAGCTTCACCAGACTCATCACTCTCTGGATCCCCCACGTCGTCCCGATCTGCATCCCCTGCCAATGAGAAAGCAGACGACGAGGATGAAGATGAAGACGACGACGACGGGGAAGGGTCCACACGCGGTCATAAACGCGTCGGCAAGAAACAACAATCTGGCGACGACGAAGATGGAGAGCCTCTCGCATCTGCTGCTTCTACGATCGACGGTGTTAAATCTAAATTATCCGCCAAGGACGCGGAAGCCGAGGACGCAGAGGCTGCTTCTGTCATCCATGACGAGCTGGACTTGGAGATAGATGCGGATTTGCAGCCTGCACACCGTGCGGAGGCTTTGGATGTTCTCGCGACGATCGAGCTCAAGTTTGCTTTGTTACGAGAAAGGGTGTACGTCGAGAAGATGGAAGGATTGGCTTGGGAGGAAGCTTTAGTTGCTGAAGGTGTGTATCTTCTTTTTGGTTATAAAATAATGATTCATTGTGGCTCACTAGTTATACCTTTAGGCACACATCCCGAATTCGTATTTCTGCAGACGGAATTATCGAGGAGAGAAGCCAAGCGCAAAGAACTGGCAGCTCGTCAACGGACATACGATATCTCTTTGATCACGAAAAAGCGAAAAATGGACGAAGATTTCATCTGGGGTTGTTGGAAGGTGCGATCGCCTGCCATATTTCTATCTACGTCATACTCACCGTGCGGTTTGTAGTTTGCTAGAGACGAATTACAGTCGGATATGGTCTCGGAGCACAAACGGAAATACAGACGATTAGAAAGAGACAGACGAGCACTGGGACAACCACAGCCAGGTATGTCCATTTATCACATCTATCTGGCACAATACTAATCTCTACTTCAGTTCGCCACATTCCAACTATTCCACGAGAAGTCCCTCCCCCCCCAACCCTTCGCCAGATCGTAAAGTCATTCCCATATCCTGGCAACCGGCTGATCGCCAAAAAGCGAGATCACGCGAGCGCCAACTCACCTCCTTTAGTCTACCCCGAACTCTCTACCCTCTCCCAGGCTGATATTGCTACTGATCTGGAGTACTTGTACCAGAATCGTCGCGCGCCCTTCGATCCGCATTCGCATCGTATGGGCATGAGTATGAGCGTTAGCGGTCCTCAATTGGGTCCTGCTAATCCTCCGATGGCGCCGATGCAGCATGGGGTTTATGATGCATATGCTATGAATGTCGATGGCGGTAGTGTCAGCACTCCGCAATACTCGTCTGGCGGTAGAATTCCGCCTCCGGCTCCAATGCAATATCAGCAACATCAGCACCCACCTGGTCATCAAGTGCTACAACCATTCCCATCTGGACCAGGACGCTCTCAGCTCCACCCGTCTCACCCACAAACACCATCCACTTCCTCGTTGCATAATCACACCCAGGGTCAGTTCTCTGTGGAACCGGAGATGACACTTGTTACTGTTGGCTCAGGACATGGGCATCAATATTTCAACGGCCCTGCGCCTGGTGCGCCTTTGGGCATAAGTCGACCTATTTCGCCTATGCATGTTGGAAGCGGTGGTCCTGGGGTGACAGGCTCTGGAGGAAAGCAAGGTGGATGGATGGGAGATGGAAGAATACCGGGGAGCCATCATTCGGGTGGAAAGCAGGGTCCAGAATATGGCTGGATGGGAATGCATGAGGCTTTGGGAGATACTCGAGAGAGGGAAAGGGAAAGCAAGAGGGACCGGGAAAGGGAAAAGCGCGAACGGAGTGATAGGGAACGGGATCGCGAACGTGAATTCGAGCGTGAGCGAGAAAACTACTTGATGCAACAGCAGACGCCGCAACCTCATCGACACGCGCCTCCCCACCAACATCCACATCCACATAATGCCCCAGCACCACCCTCGCATCATCATCAGGGACCTCATCATCACCATCGGCATCATCATCACGTTCTTCATCATCACCATCCTCAACAGTCGGGGAATGGTAGTGGACAATCTGTTCCGCCTTTGGCTATTCCACAAGGTTCTTCTGGCCCGGGATCTGTTCCGAGTCCTCGTATCGCCACGTCGCGGGACTTTGAGCCTAGTCGAGCTCATTCGGGCCCTGTCCATCCTCCGGAGATCCTTAGCCTCTCCGCGTCTAAACCGGGAAATAGCCCGTCGCATTGGAAACGAGACGAGCTGTCGTCATCAGAGTATCGTGACATTCGCGGTAGACACGGCAGTAGACCATCGTCCACTCATCCTGGGACGTATGAAGACCGTGAGCGGCCACTCGCAACACCATTTGCAATGGCGTCAAGTCAGACAATGTCCTCTACCAGTACGTCGGGTTTACTAAATGGACAGGCGGTTCCTTCTGCACATTCTCCGCGACTTCCATGGTCGGACGAACATGGCTCACGCATGCCACCTTCATCATCATCATCGTTCCCGGGGCCTATTGGCCGTGGTTCACCATTAGGCCTCTCCCCTCCTCGTAGTAGACCTCCTATCCCTCGCAGTCCATCATCTTCGTTAGGTTTTCCTGGGCAGATGCGGTCTCCAACGCGATATGCACCTTCGGGTCCACCAGGCCCACCTCCTTTAACAGATCCGCCAGTGATGCATTCTCTTGCATCGAGCCACGGGCGATCTGCATCTACTCCAACAAGCCCGGGGCCGAAAGCACGCGGACTTGCCTCTCCACCCCCTACCAAGATGGGGATGAGATATTCTCCTCCTCTACTCTCGGGTCCGGGTAGGCCATCTACGCCAACAACCATTGTGGATGCCCCGCACTCTGCTCCCGGACCAAATACATCCACCTTCAATAGAACAGCATCTCCGCTCATATCATTCAATTCTCCTTCCTCGCATTCCACTCACCCTTCGACTTCTTCCCGACCACCTCCAAACGGCAGTACTACATTACTGTCCGCTCCTAAAACAAACGCAGTTCAAATGGTTGATGGACCCTAAATCAATTGTAAATTCTCGCCGTGCGCATATCCCCGCTTCTCGCTTAATGTTGTTTTGGGTAGAATTTATCTGCGAAGTACCTGTTCTCTGTATTTAATTCCGTGGATTAGGTGAATCAAAAGGACATTTTGATCTGCAACACAACTTGACAATGTTAAACGGTTAAATGGCTCCTTCGCTGTTTGTATTTAACTTAAGTCTATCAAAAGAACCTGGTGACTGATTTACAACTTAGAGAGAGCTTCCTTCATTTTCTCCAGTGTCTGTATACTCGGTAAGCAATTGCCAAAGTGAGGTAGATCTGAGCACCTCGCCTTGGCTAGTTCATCCTTGGGTCGTTCAACTTTACGAGCGACATCTTCTTCTCTAAATATCATCCCGTCCTCCAAGTTAGGTTTAGGAATTAGGTGAAGATGAAAATGTGGGACATGCTGAAAGGCCTTCTTCCCGTTGTTCTGTGCAATTAATTGTTTAAGAGCTAGCTCTGTAATAATTAGTTCCGCTGGTCTCACCTGCAGAAGATTGTAATTGGCATGTCCGGTGCTCAGTGCAATCTTCTTCGCTAGCGGTAGGATATCAACAAGATATTGATCTGGGACCTCGTCCAGCCTTTCCGAGTGATATTTAGGGATGATCAAGGTGTGACCTTCCGCCAAAGGACCTAAAGAGCGGAGTAATCATCTACGAGATTGTTTTTAATAATGCAGCGCGATGACCAACTAATATCCAAGAACGCATAGCTGTAAATAGGTACGCTTTTAGCTCAGCTCTTGATAAACAATCGGCGTGAAATTTACCTAAGGTCAGTCTCGACTACTTTGAAGCATGGTATCTCCCCTGCACCATATCGATGAGTCCAGAGAAAAGAAGCACGTAGGCATCAACTCGCCCTTGATAATTTTGCAAAAAATGCAGCTGAGTTAACGCAGTGGGAGATTAAGCTGTCAATTAGAAGTAGTATTCAACACCGTAGCAAACTCACCTGTCAATGAGATGACTGGCCATCTGAGAATTGAATTTTAAATTTAAAGGTGAGGTTTATAGCTTTATCGCAATATAATCCTCCGAGTTATTGTGGCAGGTAAAGAAGAACGGATTGATCGTGCGAAGGCCTTGATGCATGATGTTCTAATCATGTGGTGGAGCGAGATCATCTTACAAATGAACGACCTGACCTGATTTGAAACTGGACAAATTGCGCAAGGAATCAGTGGGATGTCTGGCTAATAATGCTAATGGTGACAATAAGTGGTTTACAATACGAAGAAGTCATCGAAGACCTCCACGCATCACCTGGTCCATCCAATCCAATATCCTATCGATATTTGACAAAGTATGTACATTATCAGCGGAATTGCAGGCAAGTGGTGACTCGCAGAAATTTCAGGAGAACCACAGAAATGGAGAATGGTTCAGAAATCGCCAAGGTCAACTTCGATCGCGTCGATAACACTCGCTTCGAACGTCTTGGATTTGTCCGGTGGTCCCCCACGCGATGACAACGCGGATAGTGGCAATGGTGATACTGATCGCGCTGCAGCCCCTGCCTTTTCAGGGTGAAGCAGCGGCGTACCCCCGTTCGATTTCGGCGTTCCTGGCCTGCATAGCAAGACAGATATAGATAAATCAATGGATTAAATTCAACAAAGAAATGGGTTGGAGTGTATATGAATGGATGAGTACAGACCTAGATATAGAATTGAACATTTTTGGGACAGTCTTCAGCCGTGCGCTTGGATCCACGGGAGTAGAGGTACCAGATGCGTGTGCTGCGGCCAGTAACTTCCTGTCCCTCCGTTTCCGCTCGGACTCTTGGATCTCGGATTTCCTGACGGCCTCAAGGTTAGCTTTGCGATTGCGCTCGTTAACTTTGGCCAGCATGTCGTTGATATCTTCCTCGCGTGCACCTGGCCCCGCAGGCAATTGGGCGAGCTGTTGCTCGATTGTCTCAACCTCATCGTGATCTTGACGACGCAGTGCGAGTGTGCGTGCTTGGTTCAACCGTGATCTTTCCATAGTAGCAAATTGAGTAGTAGTCTTGCCAGCCTGGTGTTCTATCTCAGTCTTACGGGCGAGCATCGCTGCAATGTCGCCCTACACAGTCGCAAGTTTAGAAAATGGCTACCCCAATGTCGACAGACAACGAACGGACCTCAGTCATCGGTTGCGTCGTTAATTTTAAGAGCTCTTGATTTTTCTTTTCTAGGCTGCGTTTCGATGGGAGTTTGACGCCCTCAGTCTGCCATACTTTCTGCACACGTTCGAATTCTTTCTGCGGTATACTCAGAAAACCGAAGTCAAACGGGATAATTGAGTACCAACCGGGAGGAATTGTGAATTGGACACTTTGTCCATCCAGAACGATCGTATTGACTTGCCATGTTTGAGGTCGATTGTTTGATTAACAGTCTTATCGTCAATCATATAAGGTTTGACGATATCGACACCAAGGTCTTCAAATATCTCAATGACAGATGGAGCGTGACGTGAGAGGAATCACGCACTGGTTATCTCGCATACACGATAGATAGGCTGGCCATTTTCTTGACCAATGAGATATCGCACCCACGCTCCTTTGCGCAGATAAGCCAAGGGTTATCGATGTTGTAATAGAACACAAACATGCCTTTGACATAATCCTCAAACCACGGCGCCATGCAATGCTTGGCCAACAATGTCCTAGTCAGTCTGCACTTATTGAGATCTTCGAGCGTGATGGGCTCATCATCTGGCTCTGATTTTCCAAAACGTTTTCGATCCTTCTCATCCTCTTCTTCATATTTGCTGATCTGACCGTCTTCCTCGTCTTCGGAATCAGTCTCCATGTCCATTGGTGAGGAAGATCGATCGCGTCTTGGTGAGCTCTTCGACCAGATGAGATGAGAAAAGTCACTCAAACACAAAAACATGGATGCCATACCCGCTTCTTCTCGTCCTTGGCCTTTCGCCTAGCCCTGAGCTCATCGAGTTTGCGTGTCTTCTCCTTTGTGACGCCTCGGACAGTATGTTGACCTACACAACGATGATACGTCAGACATCGTTAAAGATGCCGGCACCCAAAATAGCAGACGTTTTGCGGCTTTGGAAACACTATCTGAATCCCCGCCTTTGGTCTGGTCCTTGAGCATTTGGTCAAGGTTACGCTTGTCCACTATCCGCTGGTGCTCTTCCATACGCTCCCCTAAGATCTTTTCACGTTCGATCTCAGGTAGCTGCATTAACCTATACAATGAACTTGAGTAAAAGCGAGCCTTGTTATCTAGGACCTCGCACCTATGCTTGTCTGCTTCGTCGATGTATTTGTCTTCCAAAGGGTACAGCACAGTTTGCTCTTCCTCTTCGCTTTCGACCTCGTTATCTGATTCGGAAGACACGCTATAGGATGTACCGAGTATAAATCCTGCTATGAAGTCAACGAGACGAGAGTGCGCTTACTCTGCCTTGCGTCTTTTCGCAGCTGAAGGCTTGGAAGAGGAGCCCTGATGTTTCTTGCGTTTCTTTTCGCTCGCTCCAGCGAGCTCTAGAAGCTCGTTATCAATGTCGTCTCCAAAGTCAGTCATGGCGAGCGAGTAAGGGCAAGGTATGAAACAAGACGAACAATGCAAGGACAAGGAAGTCCAACAAAGCTGTGTCGAATGCGGAACGGTCGAGTTCCGGTTTCCGATTCCGTGGCTCCGGCTGCCTCATAAGTTACTACTAATATATTGCATTTCAGCTGGTTACTTTCATTCGCTGCTCGCTTGAGGCTTTGCTGAACGCTTTCTTGGTGGATCACACGAACATGGTCAGCGCTCAAAACCTAAATCTTGATGTTCTTGAGCTGGTGTTCGCCCATCTGGCGACTGGAAACGATTTGGCGTCAGTCGCGCTGGTTAGCCGATCGTTTCTTGCGGGAGTCATACCGAGATTGTACGAAACTTTGCTATTCCAACTGAGCCAAGCGAAGAGATATCCATCGGCAAGTTCGCGTTTCATTCGTCTGTCACTGGTCGCGTTGACGCGTTTAGAAAAGGTCACCGCACCGTTTGCTGCAATATTAAAGCATCCTGGCCTGGCTAAACATGTCCGGAACATTGGCGAGCCTTCTTTCTGGCGTGCATTTTTTGTCATCTCTGACACTCTAGCATAGAGATTCAAGCAGTCCCGCTTCTAAAGTCTCCGCTGTCCCAATTCGACCCCAAATTTCTCAAAGATAGCTCGGAAGCCCTACGAATCTGCAGAAACGTCTCCTCATTCACCTGCATTTGTCCGATACTCCCTCCACTGCTGCTATCTCTTCAAGAGAAGCCACGACTGCAAGAAATCCGCATCCACGCGAGACTTACTGCTGATCAATCTGGAAAACTAAGGACACTCAAGGGACTGCGAAGCATCACACTCGACCACGCATCTTGGAATGTTGTGGATATGCTTCCAGCGTGGGTCGGTGCAAATAAGACCACTCTGACGAGCTTGACGCTATATGTGCGTATCACGATCATAGATTATGCACCAGCATTTCGCTCAATCGCAACACTATCAGATGGCGGCTGATTTGAATGAGATTGTCCTTGAAAATGCGTTATCGCAACTTCCTGAATTGTTAAGTCTGCACGTCATCGGATGTCCAAGGGTGGACCACACCGCCGTTTTCCGATGTGTGAGGCACACGCCGCTCCTCGAAAGCTTGTCCTTCACAACTGTCATAAATGTCTGTTTTTGAGCCTCGTGATCTGTGTACTCTTGTTAACTCTCCCTATATTAACAGGATTCCTCCAGTCCTCTGACAACTCCACACCCACGTCTTCCGAATCTCGTCCATCTGACTTTGGACTCTCGTCTTACCCTTGCTCCCGCTCCGCCCAACTCAACCTCACTTCTGTCTCGCCTTCTAACAGACATTCTACTCCCCTCCTCGTCTCCCCTCCGTTCTTTGTCTATCCGACTCGCAGATAGACAGCTGTGCATTCCCGACTCCTGGGTGGAGGAATTGTTAAAGGCATGTTGGGGTACATTAAAGAGAATTAGCTTTGGAAACTGTGTGGTAGGAAATGACAGTGTCAAAAATATTTGCGCAAGATGCCCGCAGTTAGAGACACTGGAGTTGGCTATTCCCATCAGAGAACTTGTCAGTCCACGTCCTCTGTCTTAAGGACCAAGCTGATTGCCATATCTGTGCATTTCTAGCGTCCTTTCGCCCTCGCCGTAGCACAATCAAGTACCTTAAAGACTTTAATCGACAATAGCGACCCCCACGCCACACATACCCCGAAAGTTGCACTCACCAGAGATAACATCAGATATGTGATGCTGACCGTTCATGCCTTGAGAACGGTGGAGTGTGACGGGAGAATTTGGACGGTAGCTACCTTCAAAATATCTTTTACTGATGGAAAGCCTGACCATATCTGTGGCAGCGGTGCGGCAGTGTACTGCCCTATTCGGATTTACGCATATCCCTTGAAAGACGTGCAACATCGTCGCATCATTGGTTCGTTCCTTTAGAATAAGGTGACTTGTAGAATAGAGCACCCATATGGACCCATGATTCTGACACGTGGCTGTGCATCTGATTTCGGCCTGCTTACGTTGAATTGAAACTAAACTTCTTTTGTTCGAACTGCGTGGCCTCTGATCATGCGGGGCACTGCATCGCAAACTTTATCTAGGGTTGCTGCTCGATTCGTATTATCATAACAGGCTGATCAATTCGGCCCGAGCAGGATAACGAGTCAACGACTGTTGTGACTATAACATGGCGGGTGTGGTATGGACCGTATGGTCTTCAAGGCCATTCTGTCTGTGACTCGAGGTTACCCACGTAGATCGTATAGATCCTATGGCCTGGTTCAAAAAGATCGATGATACTAAGTAACACCTGATATTGAAAGGCTACTGGCAATTTCAATCACCACAGACACTGTCGACTTTCATCTGATTCTGAGCACTCAATGGTCTATCGATATCTTTCTCTGTCGAGCATTCACGGAACGGCGCAGATGAACTTTGTCCCAAAGCTGTTTCATGCGTTTGATTGGTCCGACAATCCTCATTGATAACACGTGTTGGACCTTGTGGCAGAGGAAATTAAATCTGTCTCCACTATGTGCCGAAGACACGAGGACTAGACATCCGCTTCTCAAATACCTCGACCTGCTCCCTTGAATGATTAGTTCCGGCAACATTCTTTCTACGATGACTATGGTCACTCCAGCCTCCCCTTCCTCCTTGTCCCAAACTCACGATCTCTCTTCCTCGCCTGCCCCGGCGACAAACTCACTACCCCAATATGGCTTTGGCTCAGAGTACACATTCGAAAATCTAATCAAAGATAACAGCAATTCGTTCTTGTTTCGGGTTTATACCCCCAAGCCACGATCACCTTTCTTCGACCTCTCGGAGCCCTTTTTCGTTGGGCAGAATTGCGACGATGACTTGTCGTACTTTGCGGATAACATCGCTGCCAGTAGCACATATGAAGATGCCGCAAGGCATATGGAATGGACAACTCGATCATCGTCCCCGTTTATCTCCACATCTTTCAGCTTCGTCTGGGCCATATGGGAGGCCGTACGAAGATTTCGAGCCAATGTGAAACATGACATCCAGATTGCAGTCATTGACGCAACTGCAGTCTCTGGTCGGGCAGTGACTGTCTTAGAGCTATTGAGGAAGAGTACACCACAAGCGTATGTGGTTCGAACGATCTTTGTGCAATCGTAACGCTGACAATTGGATTAGGCGCCATCGCGATTACTGGAAGTGGTATCGCTTTGCATTGGAGGCGCAGGACGTCCTCGTGCACGGATCCATTCCAGGAACGGCTGTTTTTGCCTCCATCCCGATCATGTCTATTATCGACAAACTTCCGTCCTACCTTCTCCAGCCCGGTGCTGACGATTGCAAGGGAATACCCTTCGATAGATTAGCATGGGATTACACCGAGCGCAAACCAAGCTATCGGCAATTTTGTCAGGACATGTCGAACAAGTTCTTGCGGATGCCAACAGAGCTTCGATTGCGCGACACCACTTCTGGCTCAGTCCGCCTGGCAGTCGCTCTTCTGCGACCTTGGTTCCACAAGATGGTCCACGATGACTTTGGGCTGGCTACTTCGAAGTTACGCGAGCTTGCTTTCGTCATTGCCCAATGGCCCGGGCAGTGGTGGGTCCGCGACCATGTGGAAATATGGGAGCTCATTCCGCTGATGGTCCAAACTCTTGGTGAAGAGGTGAGGGAGAAGCAGATGTACGAAGTACGGGAGGAAGTGAAAGGATTGCAAAACGTTGTCGATGATCTTGAGCAGCTGGTACGACAATACGAGATGCAGATCGCTTCCAAGCGTGGAGAGAAGGGGATTTCGTGGCCTTCGAAGACTCTCAGTACTTTCACTTTCCCGAAGAGAATGACGCACAAGAGATCGGACACCGACACAACACTTGTCGGACTACCGGATGTGAAAGGACTCGGGTTGATAGTACGCGAAGACACAGCCAGACCTGCATCATCAAGCCCGCGACCGCATTCGATCGCGGAAACAGTTTCATGCGTGTGCACTGGTCTTTTATTCGGCGCATTCATCACCTTGTGCATTGTGAATTCACAACGCCGCACCCTCATCATGAACCTTACATGACGAATCGTGACAAACACTTGCGACTCTCTAGTCAGGCTCTTTTCACTCCCTACATGGCGTGCTGGTTGCAATTGGCCCTCTGAAATTTATCCAGCGCACTGCAGCCACCCACTGGCCTGTTATATATAGTCTCAGTATCTAATTTCTTGGTTAGGAAAAGGGAAGGCGAGCGAGCCCTGATCGTTAGGCTGGACTTCGACCTTGTTGAACCGCTTGCTCACATATTGATATTGCATAACTTATACTATTCACTTCTTATGACTTTGTAGCAACCATGTACCCATAATAACAAATTTTCGAAATTTCTTTGGTCTTCTCCACCGCATCATACTTATTTCGATCCATTTGAACGCATTGGATCTAGGACAAATCTAGGGCAATGTGGAGACATGATATTCCAACGCTGCTGACTTAATTTATGCAGGTATCGATAGTAAATATTGCCTGCATATTATTGACCGTCACTACTATGTTAGCCTCAGATTGGGCAAATGGAGTTTTTTTGCGGATCATCCGTTCCGTAATTAATAGCTATGCTTTTCATCTTCGCTTAATTTGGGTAATAAACAAGTTGAAACGGAAAAACCACAATCCAGCGACGACTTCAAAATGCAACTCCCGCACCCAGACTCTGCGGTCTGGCATCTAAAGAACCATGGTACAGAAGCCTAGATATGCAATCTCGTCGCTGTCTTTGGGTTCCAATACTTACCATGACCTTCCAACGAAGATCAAAACAGCGAGCGAGCTAGGCTACCACGGCATAGAGATTTTCAGTGTGTTTCTTTTCCTTAATTCAACAGACAGGATGACAGATCTATTCTTTTTAGTGGCCGACTTTGAGTTATTTGTTGATCAAGTCAAAAGTGGTTGTCATACGTCGCTATTCACGCCACAGGCTCCCCACACTGACAATCCAGCGATTGAATGGGAGTGCGCTTCTGCTATCTCCAGATTGTGCATATCCTTGTCCATTTCTATCCCTATTCTGCAACCTTTCCGGAACTTTGAGAATTTCGAGTCCGAGTTTTGCCTTCTTCAAGCCCTCAACAATGCCGAACGTTGGTTCAAAATTGCTCAATGCCTCGGCACGGATTTGGTACTCGTTTGCTCAAACTTTATCGAGAGCGATTTTCCCATCACGGAAGATAGGTTGTGTAAGACCATGGATGATTACCTCGGTGCCCAGGTTAAGGCCTTTCGGATGTTGGGGCAGAGAGCGCAGAATTATGGCATAAGGATAGGATACGAGCCACTCGCTTGGGGCACAGTCATCAATCGGTGGGAGCAGTGTTGGGCGGTGGTGAAAGAAGTGGATATGCCGAATGTTGGCATAATTTTGGATTCGTTCAATTGCCTGTGCGTATCAATTTTTTCTCACCAGGAAGCCGCTCATTCTGTCTTTCAGGGGCCGACAATATGCAGACCCGCCCCTTCTATCTGGAATTCGCCCATTACCATTCTCCGTGCTCACTTCCAATTTAATAGCCCTCGCACAGACGATCCCAGCTGATAAGCTATTTTTCTATCAATTGGCGGACGCCTCACGCCCACTCAAGCCCTTTGAATCTCGGCCGTCTCGCCCAGCTCGCATGTGTTGGTCTCGTTCCTCCCGCCTTTTTCCATGCGAACAAGAGCTGGGTGGGTTTTTACCCGTTCTATTGCTTACACAAGCAGTGATGAAGATAGGATACCAGGGCTGGTGGAGCTTAGAGATTTTTAACACTAGTTTGGAGGAGAAAGATGAGGGGTGTCCGAGACGACATGGGGTCAGAGGCATGAAAGGCTTGAGAAAGTTGTGGACGGCGGTAGAAGAGAGTGCCTCAGGGACAGAAAGTAGTCTTTGACGAGGAGCAATCTTGTCTTAGATTATGGATGTAATGCCTTCATTCTGATCCGGAGGGAACGAAACGATAGCCACATTAATCATTTGCCCTTGAATGGCGGGCAAGCTATTGGCGCCCCCGCTTACATTTGAGACAATTCGGTGATCTTCACATTGTACTGACCGCACCACACCGTGATGTCTTTGTATTGTTAATAACTCTGTACCTAAGAGAGGTACGTGGTTCCCGCATTGCAAACTCGACGGAACGGAAGGAAGACAACAAAGGGAGGGCTGACCTGAGAAAGAGCTACCATGGATCAGCTGCATGACGTGTTGAATGAGTTAATATCTTAGTTCTGGCCTTTGGATAGAATGTGCTGTTATACAAATCTGTGTCGAATTCGTCGGGAAGTAAGCTGGGAACCTCGTCGTGTTGATTAATCTTTGACACAGAAAACTACACCCAAGGCTGTGAAAATAATATTTCGTGCGACTGAATTAAGTCGCAAAACCAAGGTAAATGCCACGAGTAAGCATTTGTAGGTTCGAACTCGATCAAAGAAAGCTTCACCTTGATGGATCCACTACAAAGCTCTCCGACCTGCTACTATATTGGGATCCTTCAAATACCCAGTCTACCTCGAGGAATAGTCTTTGAGCCATTTAAAAAATCTCCACACAACTGCTTGCAACCTACCTTCATTTCCTACAGCCCTTTACACATTCACTTACCTAGACCCAACAATGATATCTGGGGTTTGCTGATAGTACAAGGAAATCCGGCAGTAGCTGGGCAACCCAAAATTGGCGTCGTAAGTTGTTAAACGTGTTGACGGTCATTAAAAGCACAGGGGCAATACACTCGGGTGCAAACAACGCACGAAAATACAGTCCGCTACATGATCCATTCCCGATATTCCGCCACTTCTTTCGTTCGTCTTTCGACGACCATTGCAACTTCTTTGCCCCAGAAGTCAGCAGGTCTCCGAACAATTCCGCTCGCCCCCTTATCAGTATCGCTAGATAAGCTGATCCCAAGACACTCCTTTGCATGTTTCTCGGCATCGTTATGCTCCATCACAATGCAATTCTCGGCAGTTAATGGCAGCTTGGGATCCCATCGGACGAGAACAGGTCGAGATGGGACGGCGTGAGGGGGAATGACTGATCGCCCGCGATGTAGATCTTCAAATATCATTGCTACGTCGTCTTCATCGATTTCGAGTTTGCTGGCCTTTAAGTAAGTAAACAGTTATGCGAAGATAGTAGTCGACGCACTTGATTAATTGACCTCTGAACTTTTTTTCGCGGACCAGCAAATCACGCAGCATCCGTTCGTATAGTTTTCGGCGATTTTTGATGGGTAATGGATTGCTAATCGGTTTCCCGGCCAGTTCGCAAAGGATATATGTTGCAATGTGGAGACCAAATATCGAGGGCAGGGGACCTGTGCGACGAGTGATTAGTTTCCCGCCAACATATTCGTACTAGTTGTACCAACCAAGAACAGGCAATATCCTGACTCTGAAATCATCAAACACTCCGAGTTCGTTGACATTACCTTTCTTAAATTCTTCCTCTGGTAGGGGTAGTAATTTGACATCGCCCGGAACCTCCGTAGAATAAACGACAGGGATTCCAGAAGAGACGCCTTGCAGTCGAAGCCGTCGTCTTACGGACCGTGCTAATGGGTCGTAAATAGTGTACGATATATCACTTATTTGTATCCGAGTGGGATCGCATTTAGCTCCAGCACCCATGGAAGAGAACACCTACAGAATTACGTAAGTTTATAGGTCGCTGAAGATAGAGAACATGTCATACTTTAATGTCGTTTTCGTGACAGTACTTGAGTAAGTCGACCTTAGTGGTGATATTGTCGATGGCATCTTTGCAGAGTCAGCTATAGTCTGTAATTGGCGCCCGAAGGTCTTACCAATGACCCAATCAGCACCCTTCAATAATTTTCCCCCTTCCTCCTTACGCCATATATCCAACCGAGCATCGATGTCAACCCATCGAGATATTTGCTTCAAAGTCCGTTCTATGCACTTTACTTTTGGTGTACCAACATCAGCCAAACCAGCCGTTGCGTGTCGATTAAGACTCGATAGTGTGACATAGTCAAAGTCTACGAGTCGGATGTTGGAAACACCTCTGTGAGACACGAAATATTGAGATATTCGTATCACCTAGAGGTAAATTAAGGCCACTCACGATCTAACCAACATAACAGCTGCCCAGCTGCCCACTCCTCCACACCCGACAATGACCACATTACCACTTCTAATCTTTTGCATACCCTCCACCCCAAAGAACGCGTAATTCCTCGCCAATTGTTCTCGTATCAACTCTTCCGATTGAGGATCAGATGTAGACCCATCTAGAAGGCTCGATCCGATAGGTGGAACTGTTTTGTGGGCCTTGTCTATGGCCTTTTGTTCCAAGACGTCATGTTCTTCTATTGATCGTTTGACATCCCTGTCAAGGTTGCGTCTCTTCTCGAGTCTAGAGTATGTGGAATATAGAGAAAAAAGCCCGGCGGTTGCCAAAGTGGCAGTCAGAGCTGTGAGCACCAGCTGGGTCCGGTGTGATTGGAAATTGAGACTATTCATAAGTAGTAGGCAGCCGTAATAGTAGAGAAGATAGTCGTTCTCACTAAGTACGCCTCAACGAACGCGTGTCGGCACAGAAGGGCTTGCTCCGAACTTACAAACGCTCAGACATATTCCAACTTCACAAATCAAACGTTCACCCGCCAGCTCGGACTTGGGCCGAAACCAACACTTACTTCGGCCGAAATTCGAACGTTTACTACTACATAGATGTTCATATCTTTCCTCTATCACCTACATACATTATTGCTCGATGGCTCCCTCACGAACCTTCCTTGACCTTATCAACATATGTGACAATTTTCACATCGACCGACCAAATGCTCTTAACCAGTTCGATGCAGAAGAACTTGTACCCTTTACCCTCACACCACTTCCTAAAAGCCCTGTCATTGGCCTTATCAGACCCGTAATTCTCGTTCAGCTGCGCAATGAGAATGAACGCAGTAGAGACAAACAGTTACCTCCCGTCTGGGAAATTGGAGGCACAGAACCATCCAAACTTCGAGTGAGCTTCGCGTCATGGCTTGTAACTCCTGCGGATCGCACGGACGCCATGAATGAGCTTTGTGAACGATGGCGCGACACAGGTTTGTTCGAAGATACCATCGGGCCAAAGAAATGGAGAAAAGAAAGTTATCCTGTGTATAGGGATCCGTTTGGGGTGCATGATAATGTGCAGGGACAGCAATTTATAGACGATAAGCTGAATTATGCTTTCGAGATGGAGAGGGCAGCGGCAGCTCTGTTTGGGATCGTCACGTATGGTGTGCATATGACCATTTATCGTGACTCGAAGGATGGGATGAAGATTTGGGTACCTACAAGAGCAAAGACGAAGCAGACGTATGTAAATGTTCAAATTACCTTCCTGCCGTCCATTTGATGTCAGCGTTCTGACGAGAATTTGATTATTTCCGTTGGATTTTTAGCTGGCCAGGTTACCTGGACAACAGTGTGGCCGGTGGAATACCCAGCGGAATACCTCCATTCGAGGCAGTCGTTAAGGAGTCGATGGAGGAAGCTAACATCACGGAGGACGTGGTCAGAAAACATGTCAAAGCGGTGGGTGCCGTTAGTTATTTTACAAGGTGAGCACTGGTGCTCGCCGCGGCGCTGTATTTCATACCTAATTGGTTATGCGCAAAGGACTTCGAAAGGATGGTTACAACCAGAGGTCGAGTAAGGGTCATGACTTCCCGCACGCCACCCAAAATTAACATGTTGCAGGTACGTATATGAGCTTGCTATCCCTGCGGACGCAGACCCTGTGCTATTCACACCTAAACCCCTCGATGGAGAAGTTGAGTCATTTGAGGTCAGAATCCAAAGCTTAACAAGGCATTTTGACTTTCAATGACCATACCACAGCTACTTCCGGTGAATCAAGTCATAGAGAAAATGCGAGAGGCTCTCTTCAAGCCAAATTGCGCTGTCGGTACGTACAACACTTCGTTATTCCTTCATACCGACCCCAACGCCACCCATTATTTAAACCTAGTTCTCATCGATTTCTTCATTCGGCACGGGTATATTACACCGGATACGGAGCCTAACTACGTGGAAATCATTACGAGGCTGCATGGAAGATTTGATCATGAGAGGTGGTAACACAATTATAAAGCCTGTGGTTCGATTGGCTGTCGAAGTATGCATGTGAGCTCCTTCGTACTGCTGAGGGAAGCAAACAGCTAATATATCTATTGCGATACAACCATTGAATGTATACGCACTCAGATTCTGTATAATAAATGAATACTAAGTGATGCGATGTCTCAGAGTCGGGGCATGTCGTTCACTCCACTTGGAAACTTGCATACTTGAAACGAGACTGATTTTAGAACCTCTGGCTGTTATTATTAGGCTAAGTCGGGAACCATACTAGGTCGCCTGTTGAGTCTTGCCTCTGTTGTTTCCCTCCATGAGTATTTTTCACAAAGTCTGCGTGGTTTTCTTGAACATTTATATAGTCGACTGGGATTCCGTCCTTGTCCTGGTCAACTTGGTCTTGCCCAAAAAACCAATTGGCAAGGTGGTGCCGCAAGGACACCCAGGCGCTAACGGGAAGTGACCTGAATATGTAACAAGGAAGAAGGGAGATAGCCGACCCACTTGTCCTGCTCTGAATCACACTGCTAACCACGGTTAGTCGGACTGCATCTCTCCCTAAATACGCGCTCACTTTGAATGATCGATTTACGGGGACAGGCATTATTCTGCATGATGGAAATAATCTCACATTCCCAGAGCTCACCCACACACTCCGCACGACGTACAACTTTGCGCCGACGTTGTCGTTTTACTTCTCAATATGTGGCAGATTCATCAGCGGGACAGCAGTTGGGCCTTTATAGTCTTTTACAGTTTTATACATTGTGCTTCCTCTCTAACCATAAATAGTAAATTTCACTACTCAAAATGGTTTAGAATTGACTGCATATGGGCAAGTCTGCAGCGTTACCTATGGCAACACATTACATATTTTACTGTAAAACCTGTATAACTGTAAACTGTGTCTGGAGCATTCTGGAAAGCAAGCTGTCCCGCTGATGACTTATTTGAATAAGGATTACAGCAAAGATACGCCCGTCTTTTTTTTTCTTTCGAACATTTATAAACTAACTTAATTGTGTTTTTATAATATCACAGGCGATGACGTCTATTGACCAGTCGAAGATCGCAGTACCCTTTGTCGAAGGCCTGCTGAATTCTGCGTCGAGTACAGGCACGGAAGGCAAACCGCTTCTTATGCCGAAGGACCTCTCGGCCTACTTAGGCAAGCGTCGCGCAGACGCTAGAGCAGAATACACAACCAGTCCTGTCCACAGGGTATTTGGCAGCTTCAAATACGTGTATCTCATCTTCCAGCGCTCCTCGATGCATCGACATTTTGACGATTTGCAACCTCTTACATGATGTTGACCATCTCCGGCGGTCGTGTCGACGATCTAAGAACCTTCCTCCTCGAGGAGCGCCTCCCTGAAGGCTGGGAGCCAAAAATCAGATCACCTTATGGTCTCACAATTGGAGCTATAGACAAGACTGTCCTAGGGGTTGAGCTGGGGGCGAAGGAGAAGTAAGAATGTTGAGTGCAGCAACACCCGCTTGAAGGCGAGAATCGGATAATACTACCTACTTATTGATGTGAAAGCACTTGAAGCCGTATGACGATCTGAATCTATTCACTATAATGCAATCTAAATATTATTTGTGATGAAAATCGAAGCTGACGCCCAGAAACGTGAAGGCGATTAAATATATATGCCAACGGGGCCCTTCGCCTTCACGACATAATAACTGAAGAACAGCACTTTGAAGGTCAGTGCGAGCCCCGCGTGTAGTGCTGCTACGACTATTATAATTAGGCGCATGGATTTTGCTTCAGCCTAGATTGAGAAAGGCGCAATCGTGATGAATGAGCTTATAGCAAGAATATAAGAGAGAACAACATACAGATGCGAGGATGGGATATACATTCGCTATCAAGAAGTAGCCGGACAGCGCAAAGGCTACACCGACAAGAACCCAACGTGCGATTGGCACAGGTATGACGCATAGTATCTGCAATCATACATGTCAATGATATCGACGCCATAACGCAGTAGAAGCCCAATACGCACAGAAACAGGTATCCAGACAAACATAGCATAGCCCCACACGGCAACAGCTTCCACTACACTCCATTCACCTACGCCCATATACCTCAACGCAATCCAAAGCAACACCGGCAAAACAATCCCATATGCGTACACCAATGTCACGCTGATGCTCAAAAGTCCAAAATCATACTCATACGTCGAGTCCGGTGATGACAGGAAGGATGAGATTGAGGACGCCAAACTCGAAGAAAGGTACAATGTGAAGATCAAAGTTGTGAGTGTCCAGAATGGACCGTATAAATCCGGTGACGGGTTTAAATGTGTGGAGAGATAAGTTGTGGAGGTGGGAAGAAGGGTTGAATAACAGCGTTTTAAAACCTGCCGGAGGAAGGCGAATTAGCTCCAAATCTCGGTTGAACATATGTGGATACGACGGCAAGTCGCCAGTCTACTTGGTTCTTTTGAGTGATGGATTGGAGAGACATACCGTGCTGGTATCTACATCAAAATATGGCTGGTAGTACTCAATTGTCCAGAAACCGGACGAGCCTGCACGTTGGCGGTTCTCGTCTTGGATGTATCCTAGCCATGGCCATGGTTGAATATGGCTTACACTTTACACGAGTAATTTAGACTCACCTCGATCAACGTTGGCTGATCTCGGTCCCTGGTTGTTTCTCTGCCCCCCTGCAGGATCTGCTCCTAGGAAAGCTGGTAGAACAACCTGCGATTAAATAACGTCTGTTAAAATGAGCTATCGACACACATTTGAACTCGAGCCTTTCCGGCCCTTCCTCTAGACGCTACATAGACACGCGCTATTAGAGTATATTGGCACAAGAATGGAGGAGCGCGTACATCATCAGCTTCGACAGAAACATATGCCATGGTGGTCGTTGTAAAGACACCCTATGGTTTACAGTGTACGGTGGACCCCATCGTAGACATGGACCCCAGGAACTCCAAATTTAGGTAATGAAGCAGGGATCTCGCCACCTGTCCCGAGTATACATGCCTTCATTACATAGTCATGCAGGAAATTTTTCCGCCAATTGGAAATACACAGGGGTGCCCTTGGAGGCGAGTTAACCTGACGCCCACATACAAAAAAAAAACACTTGGCCCCCATTCTGCAGTGTCAAATTTTCATGACCGACGCTGCAACCCCTGACCTGCATGAAGAGTGGATCGTCATAGAACCGCCTCCACGACATGTCCGGACACCTCAGACGACATCCATTGGTGAGTACCATCCCCCTCTTTACAGTGCTCCAGGCCTCGAATGCGGCGTGTAATATATCTTATCCTCCGTAGATCTCAGTGCACCCCCTGAATCCACGAGCCCACCCTCGTTCCGTGAATCCAAATTCGATATTATTTTGCGCCGTCAACGTCCGCACCCCGGGCTTAAATTTACTAACGTACCTTCTCGCTTTATCAACTTGTCCAATGATCTCGAATTTGCCGGATGGGGCTCGTCGTCGAGGTTATCACTATCGTCCGAGGATCACGAGCGCGGACAGGAGACGCTGCGTGTCCTTAAAGGTCAGAAAATATTAGGAGTTTTTTTAGCGAGTGCCTTAGCCGGGAATGACATCCTCGGAGGCGTGTTTTATACTCTACCAGCCGTGGTCGCCGTTGCCAGTGTTTAGTGGGTCTTTTAATTCGTGCCTCAATAATTTCATAATCTTCCAGAACCTGACTTGCTCTCAGCTCACCGATTTCACTTTTTGTTGCAACACTCTCCTTGTTCTTCTGGCGTCCCGTCATGGAAGAACTGGCCTCTGCCCTGCCAATTAGCGGAGCACCTTACACGTACCTTCTAAATGTATCCTCAAAATCTCTGTCCACACTGGGGGCCTCCCTTCTCCTGTTAGACTTCACCGCTACGTCTGTGGTCGCATCCGCCACCGCGGCTTCGTACCTTACGGGGGAGGTCAAATTGCCATTCCCGTCGTTTGTGGCGGCTATCTTTTTTCTGGTCATTTTGGCAGCTATTGGGCTCAGCGGAGTGAAGGAGAGTGCTCGAATTGCGCTTATTGTGCTTTCAATGCACGTCAGTGGTTCTCCTTGTGGCCAGGGATGTCGTGACAAACTGAAGCATTCGCCAGATGTTCACGATGCTGGTATTGGCTATTGCTTCTGTTATCGCTTGGGGTCGAGCAGGTAATGCTCAGTTGCGCGAGAACTGGGCAGCAGGACAAGCGACATCTGCCCCGGAAGTTGCTCACCAGATCTTCAATGGAATTTGTATCGGAATGTTAGGTCTAACGGGATTCGAATGTGTTCCAGCTTATGTCTCTCGCATAAAGCTGGGCCGTTTCCCGCTCGTCCTGCGTAATTTGCATATACCCGCCATGGTTCTCATGGCCGGTATGATGACGCTGGTGCTTGCTGTGGTTCCACTTGGTATTGTTCTGGAGGGTGCCAATGTGCTTAGTGCACTCGGCCAAATTGTAAGTTAATTTTGAATTCGTGTTGCTATTGGTAGCGCGTTTATTGCTACGGGTTGGTAGGCTGCAGGCAGGTGGTTGCGCGTCTGGGTTGTGGCTGACGCTATTATCGTTCTATGTGGCGTAGGCCTTGCAGGTATGCCGTCTCTGCGTGTTCTCGCAATTATCTTCCCTAATCTCCTCCAGGTCTCTTCAGTGCCTGCGAACTGCTAGAACAATTAGCGCAAGACCGTGTCATCCCCCAGTTGTTCCTTAAAACGATGCACTACACTGGATCTGCACATATATCGATCTTAGCATTCATATCTTTCTGTGCAGTCCTCTATGCAAGCTCAGGGGCCAGTCTGTCCATTGTATCCAAGATGTACACGCTTGTCTGGTTATGCGTCATGACCTTATTTCCTTTATCGCTTTTATTGCTCAAGTTCAATCGAGGTCGATTACCAAGGCCACGGCGGACATCGTTATGGGTGATATTCGGTGCATTTGCTATCGCACTGATCATAATTTGCGGAAATATTGCTATAGCTCCTATGACAGCGGGGTGAAGTTTCATCTTTCTCTGCTGAGACATGTTCTCATTTTCGCCACGCAGATATTTTGCGGCCTATTTCTTGGCAGTGGCTATCTTTTTCACGGCAACCCAAAACAAGACGCGCTTGCTGGGCTGGGTGTACTGGATTTACGACCAGAGCCCTGTTCTGCATACGTGGCGACTGACACATAGATGGGGGGATTGGATCATCGATACAATGACGCGGTTGCGGAAACAGCCAGTCTGCATTCTGACCAGGACTGACGAGGTTTGTGGATTTACTTCTTGTCCAGAAGAGTACACTCTGAGGCATTGGTCAGATTAATCATCTCTTTCGTATGGTGCTTTATGTCAGGCAAAATGAGGAAACTTCGTGTTTGAAGATTGTGCACTTTCATGATGACAAGCGAAAGGGTGGTTTGCCCTTGGAGCTGGAAGCCAATGCGAAGAGTACGCTTCTCGCTTTTCTTATGGACATGTTTAGACTTAATCCTTCTCAGTACTTGATGAAGCCTTCCCGGAAATAACAATAGACCTCGTTCGTCACTCGAACCCTTGTTTTGATCACCTTACTAATATAACGGGCAGATCCTAGTCGAAGACTCGTTTATGCCATCAACTGTTGCGGCGCTCGCATATCGGCTTCAGATACCTCGCTCGCTAATGTTTATGAGCTGCCCCGGCGACTATTTACCATATAGTGTCGATGACTTTGGGACAAGAATCATCACTCTGTGATTTAGTGATCAAATTCCTTTGTGGCTGTCTACTGCATTGGTCTAATAAGATTGAACATATCGCAACACGGAGATTTTAACCGGGAACGACATGAAGGTGAAGCAACAAAAGACGAAACTAAGAAGAAGAAAAAAGGGATAATGAAATAGTCGAGCTCGTCATCGAGAATGACGAGCGCGACAGGGCACGCGCATCGGCAATGAGCCTGAGATAGTGATGACGGCGGTAATTGATGCCGCTAATAGCGCCGACAGCCGCCAGCTGGCTGCTGTACTTACTAGCACATACGTATACGTTGACTCAGGACTTATTATTTGAGGATTTTCACATTTACCCAGGTGAGATCAATTATTTGAGCTTTTACTGGCAGTGCTATTAGTAGACTCGACCCAGTCTCCTTAGCGGTACTATTCACAATGCTTCATATTATGGGCAGGGGCACAAGGAGGGAAGTGTGTGTTGTTCCTAATAGTACCTAAGGAGCTAATTAGCTTAGCAAACCGGGGGGTATATGCCAAGCTTGTTAGCTTGGTATTACGTGATGTCGAGGTGAGGTCCTTGGCCACTTACACTCCTATTGTTCGTACATCGATGGCGGATCTGCCTAGAGTCGGTAAACCAGCGCAAGACTGGACCCAGCAAGATCTACTCGCGTACA
This sequence comes from Piloderma croceum F 1598, assembly GCA_000827315.1. Lineage (NCBI taxonomy): Eukaryota > Fungi > Basidiomycota > Agaricomycetes > Atheliales > Atheliaceae > Piloderma > Piloderma croceum. The sequence goes on along the minus strand of KN832993.1, from coordinate 522,791 downwards.
ATATACATGTACACTCGCAATCACAGTCAATATTCTTCAACGGACTGAGCTGCAGTGGTGGCGTTCAGTGCCGTCTCTCCCGTCCACTTCCCCACTCTATCCATTCTTAACGACTCCTGCAAGGACACCAATAAAGAACCCCACATATCTCTCTTCCATCCTCCTTTCATTTTGGAACCGCAGTATCGGCTCCGATATCGAGCTGGATGGCCTAGTTTACAACTTTGTTAGGTTTATCCTTGAAAACGTGGGCGCACCTTATGTAACAACTTCGATCGGCATTTATCCAAGCCCAACCCTGACACTCAATGTCTGCGGTACAAAGCACGAATATTATGCGGACCTGTGTCTCCATCCCAATTACATCGTGTCGCAGATAATCAGCCTCCTCGTAACTTTCGAGTTCTTTGTCGGTCTGAACTATCCACGCTGGGAAAAATACGAATCGAAGTTTGACCTCGAGCAGATGAGAAAGAGGCCGCTTGATACATGGCCGAAGGATGACGCCGAAGCCAAATTGATAGCAAATACAATCGCGGCGTATGATTTCAACAACTACGAGGCCCCTAAACTATACCATGACCTTGATGAGGAGAATAAAGAGTACGTGGATCCATATTTCATGGTTCGCGATCCCATTTCTTTGGCGGGGATGACCTGGAAAGGCACCTGTCCTTCATTCTACAAAATATCTATCGGGAGTGATCTCGTCAAAGCTGTCCGGGCTGGAAAGTACCCAAGGGCACCTACAAGGATATATAGGTACACACCCGTACTTCCAGAGGAGCCAGATGGAGGTATGGATAAATTTGGGATAAAGGCAATGCAGCCGTTGGCGAATCGGAGGGTGGTCATCGGGTGTTTGGAGGCGTTCAAAATGTTCCTTAGAGTTAAACGGTTTGGTACTCCAGGATTCGGTCCACGATATTAAACACTTGCTTGTGTATCAAAAAAAATGGGGTTGTTGAGAACCTGATCTTGACCATAGCTGTCATAGCGGCCCTCAGATCTAGACCGTCAAAGTGCCACTCGAGACTTAGGACTTGGAAAGTTGGAACTGCAAAACTTATGCATTCGTTTAAAGCTTTGGACCCATCCATCTCCCCTCCTCCCGTCATTTGTATCTCAATTTTACTCATCCGGATTCCGGACGCTGACGGTGCTGTGATTCCAGGTAGGCGGCGCTGGCGTCTTTTGTAAAGTTCGCCCTAGGCGGGCCGCCGCCACTAGTTCGCCTTGCCAGTGACTATTTGCCGACTATTGCGGTACTAAAGCGGCGCGCTAAACCTGCTCTGAACTTGACAACCATAATTTGAGGCAGAAGTCAATTGCACCCTATGGATCCAAATGCTGTCAACCAGAACATAACCGTCGACGGTAGATCTTACCATAGACAAACGTAGATTCTTGGGCTTACAATTGCCTGTTAAACCAGATTTCGACTCAGTAGTCACATACGCGGACCAAGGACAGTGGTCGACGCCTAACCCCCAACTGCTATCCAATGACAGCGTTACTCCATGGAAAGATGGAACGTATCACTTGACGAACATCACAAATGCTTCTTTCACCTTCGACTTTGAAGGTAAGTAGCCAATTGTTGAGCAATGTATGCACAATTCCTCACAAATAATTGCTCGACAGGACCTACGTTCTTTATATACGGCGCGGCAGGTCCTGCGTATGGTTCCTTTGAGATTTCTCTTGACGGCAGCAGCAGCGTTTCCACCGCTCACGCCTCTCAAAACGTGTCTGGTCATCTTCTGTTCAGTAACACTACCCTTGAATACGCCAACCATACCCTTAAAATGACAAACCTGGGTGCCCAGAATGGCGATGATGGAGGCAATCAATTTCTTTTTGATTATTTGCAATTCACTGTCCAACTTGCCCCCGAAGGGTGAGTAGATTATCAGAATTGTTGGAGCTTGTTTGTTCTGATGGAGTAGAGTCCAGGGCATCAGTCAAAAACACGACTGTTCAAGAGACTGACTCTGCATTAACTTTCAATGGTAATTGGACGGTAAGCAGCTGTCAATACAAGAACTCCTGTTCTATTCGAATAACCCAAACAGACCAATGTCTTCAACCCATTATTTTCAGGGGGCGGCTCAAAGTATACGAATGCAGACGGTGCGACTGTCAGCCTTTCATTCTACGGTATACGTTGTCCCATATTTATTTTTCGGCAATTGGTATTAATCTCTTGGATACAATCAGGCTCCACCATTTACATATTCGGAGACAAAGTGGACGACCATGGTCTTTTCTCAGTCACGCTCGACAACCGTACTGCACAGCAGTTCGATGGCGTTTCTGGATGCGGAGGTGCCTTTCGGAAGTATTGCGAAAAGGACAACACATTGGCATACTTTGCCAGTAATCTTGACTCGAGTTTGCACACCGTAACACTTCAAAATAACGCGGGAGTGAATCACTCTTTCTTCGGTGAGTGGTCAGCTACAAACGAGCGGTTTCAGGATTTGAACCTCGACTTGCAGATCTCGATGCTATGGTGTATACCACTCCGTCCGAGTACGCCGTCCGTCAACCACCGACATCGAGCTCGGGTTCAGGTTCGAGTTCCAGTGCTTCAAGTTCGCTATCCTCGGCTGTTCCTGGGATGAATCTGCTGCTCTTGCTTTTTTTGAACGCTGTGTGGCTTGGGCGGTCATGCAGACGTTGGCTTTGACATGCTGGTTTTCACCAGTTTTTGCTGCACTTATCCCCTACTGTCCTGCCATTTGGTCTGCGGGCCGCTATTCAGGATGATCGATCGTAACAACGAGATTTTTTGTGGCCACAATTTTAAAATTTGAGGGCCATCTGCATCCGATTCCAACCCGATGGCAGTGCGCACGGCCCGGATGACTAGAGATACCTAGTCTAGTTGTTGGCGGCAAGCAATGAAGGGACACTGAAGTGAATTCCTGCCAGCTGTTGCAGTGCCTTGACTTCAAATTTGCATATCGTCTGATCAATTACCTCTCCGTCACTTTGTCCTTAACTAACGTGGCTCCTGAATCAATTCAACACTGGCGGCCATCTAAACCATGCGGAGCCTTTCACTTCCGTTGGCTTCACCACTGGGTGATGAGAGCAGCCCGATGGAATGTATCTGGAATAAGTGGGAACCAAACTGATGGAGATTTTGTGTTGGAGATGCCCAGACGACAACTTGAAGAAGAGCGCTGAAGGAGCAGAAGAGGCACTGGCAGAAGATGCCGGAGATACAAGAAAGATGACGTTACTATCGGAGGAGGAAGCTTACAAGACCTCAAATGCTACTACGTCGCTGTGAAGCAGCTCACAGAAGATCATTTGGACGGCGGGTACGGCTCTCAGGCTCTACTAATCGCCAACAACCAACACCTCCCATCAGCTGTGACAGCCCACAATGGCCCCAACGTCATTGCACATCTGGATGACCTGCGAGCACGACATTGATATCCGGCTCAAAGGTGAATTAATGAGTCATACACGGCAGGATTCATCAACCAAGGAATGACACTAGTATTGCTTGGTAATCGGATTTGGATGCTTTGCTCGTTTTGGCACTGGCAGTAAGTCAGCTTGTAGTACGGGCTCGGTGACCGGTCAGCCACTCTTGCTTCTGGTCGCCAGTACTCCCCTCAGTGTCTTGATCAGCAAGTTACCAATGACTGCCAGCGTTTATCTGACCAGGGACTGGTATAAAGGCATCATGAATTCTGGTGATAGTCAACAAATATCTACAATTCAAAACATCTCAAGCCAAGCGACCTCAACTCGTGCCAAATGCATTCCTCTTCGCAGAAGCTTTTTGAGCCCATTCAGGTTGGTGATCTCAAGCTTGATCACCGAGTTGTCATGGCTCCCTTGACGTGAGTTTGGTCCTGGATATTGGTGTGAGATGACTATGTCTAACTATTTGAATCTTTTTCATAGGCGATTCCGAGCCACTGAGACTCATGCTCCCGGCCCTTACGCTGTCGAGTATTACACGCAGCGCACGGATACTCCGGGAACACTTATTATTACCGAGGCCACCCTTATAGCTGAAAAAGCTGGAGGCTACTTCGGCGTTCCTGGTATCTGGTCTGATGAGCAAATTGCCGGTTGGAAAAAAGTCAGTTATGTTCTAACTGTAAGTGTATGGCAGAACATGTACTGAACTGTATTCATTGCTTCAGATAGTTGACGCCATTCGCGCAAAAGGCTCGTTCATATATCTACAGCTTTGGGCGTTGGGCCGGACTGCCGACCCAGAGGAAATAAAGAAGGAGAACCCTGCTAATGATTTTATTGCGCCATCTGCCATCCCTCTGACAGGTAAAACTGCGGTGCCTCGACCCATGACTGTTGCCGAAATCAAAGAATTCGTTCAGCTGTACGCCACAGCTGCGTCCAACGCAGTTCACAAGGCTGGGTTCGACGGCGTAGAAATCCATGGTGCCAACGGGTATCTTGTCGACCAGTTCCTCCAGGACGTTTCTAACGACCGCACAGATGAGTATGGTGGTTCTGTCGAGAATAGATCAAGGTTTGCGCTCGAAGTGATCGATGCTGTAGTGAAAGCCGTTGGCGAGAAGAAAACAGGCATTCGATTTAGCCCGTGGAGTATTTTCCAAGGTCCGTGTCTGTAACTTGTATAGTGATGACTTTTTGTGGCTCATGCAACATCTATCAAACAGACATGGCGATGAAAGACCCCGTACCACAATATACCGATGTCATCACTCGCATTCGTGATCTGTACCCCGATTTCTCTTACATCCATGTTGTCGAACCCCGTGTCGACGGTTCAACCACTCGCAACGCTGTAAATTCCCACCAAGCGAGCCAAAGTGACCTCATTCGCGACTTGTGGGCCCCGAGACCTTTTATCTCCGTCGGCGCATTTGATCGCAAACTTGGTCTCGAGGTGGCGGAGAAGAAGGGCCATCTAATCGCTTATGGCCGTCCTTTCATTTCTAACGTAAGTTCGTGGTCTGTTAAAGTTGTTGATCGGCATTCGTTCTTGACATTTTATATATTTACAGCCGGATCTGGTATACCGACTGAAGAATAATTTACCGTTGGCGAAAGGAAATCGAGCAACGTACTATGGTCCAAGGAACTGGACGCCTGAAGGGTACACTGATTATCCTGTTGCTGTCCAGGCTTGAATCACGATGGAGCTTGTGGAGCGGATTATATTTCATGGTGGATTAGATGTCTTAAAAATATAAGAGATGCAACGATCGATATCAATCAAGGATGCGAATTATAATCGAATTAGCAACGGAAGCGTAAGGTTCTAAATACGAATTTTGGTTACATATGAGTTTCTTTTGTGTCGGTGTTGTGCCCGTGTCCGGACGGTCATTATAATGGAGCGGCCTTACAATAAAATCATGTTCAAATTATTATAATGGTCCCTAAGCTCTGGTTTAGTGCATTCTGGCAAAGGGATCTTGAATTACGAAGCCATCAGTATCCGGGTCAAAGTTAGACCCCAAATCTTGAGGTGCATTAATACACGGTCCAGCATTCACCCATCAATTGCATCAACCGAGGTGAATAAGCTATCGTCTGGGTTATTACTCTCAACGATACAAGCAGAGGTAAGCTGGATTCTGCTCGTTTCGGCAGTCGGTGAGTCAGCTTCCGGGGCCCGCTGCTTGCTTCGCCAGTTCCTCTCTTCTTCCCTCAGTATCTTGATCAGCAAGTTACCAATGACTACCAGTGTTTATCCGACCAGGGACTGGTATAAAGGCATCATGAATTCCGCTGATAGTCTCAACAAACACCTACAATTCAAAACATCTCAAGCGACCTCAACCCGAGTCGTGCAAAATGGATTCCTCTTCGCAGAAGCTTTTCGAGCCCATTCAGGTTGGTGATCTCAAGCTTGACCACCGTGTCGTCATGGCTCCCTTGACGTAAGTTTGGACCCGGATATTGTTGTGAGATGACCATGTCTAACTATTTGAGTCTTTCGCACAGACGATTCCGAGCCACTGAGACTCATGCTCCCGGCCCTTACGCTGTCGAGTATTACACTCAGCGCGCGGATACTCCGGGAACACTTATTATTACAGAGGCCACCCTTATAGCCGAGAAAGCTGGAGGCTACTTCGGTGTTCCTGGCATCTGGTCTGATGAGCAAATTGCCGGCTGGAAAAAGGCCAGTTATACTGTAGATGCATGGCAGAACATGTACTGAACTGTATTCATTGCCTCAGATAGTTGACGCCATTCGCGCAAAAGGCTCGTTCATATATCTACAGCTTTGGGCATTGGGCCGGAGTGCCGACCCAGAGGAAATAAAGAAGGAGAACCCTGCTAATGATTTTATTGCGCCATCTACCATCCCGTTGACCGGTAGAACTGCGGTGCCTCGACCCATGACTGTTGCCGAAATCAAAGAATTTGCTCAGCTGTACGCCACAGCTGCGTATAACGCAGTTTATAAGGCTGGTTTTGATGGCGTAGAAATCCATGGTGCCAACGGGTATCTTGTCGACCAGTTCCTCCAGGACGTTTCTAACGACCGCACGGATGAGTATGGTGGTTCTGTCGAGAACAGATCAAGGTTTGCGCTCGAAGTGGTCCATGCCGTGGTGAAAGCCGTTGAGGAAAAGAAAACCGGCATTCGATTTAGCCCATGGAATACTTTCCAAGGTCCGTATATGTGACTTGTGTAGTGATGACTTTTGTGGCTCATGCAACATCTATCAAACAGACATGGCGATGAAAGACCCCGTACCACAATATACCGATGTCATCACTCGCATTCGTGATCTGTACCCCGATTTCTCTTACATCCATCTTGTGGAACCCCGTATTGACGGTCATATCACCCGTGACGCTATAAGTTCCCGCGAAACGAGCCAAAGTGACTTCATTCACGACTTGTGGGCGCCGAGACCTCTTATCTCCGTCGGTGCATTTGACCGCAAACTTGGTCTCGAGGTGGCCGAGAAGAAGGGTCATTTGATCGCTTATGGCCGTCCTTTCATTTCTAACGTGAGTTCTTGTTATCCTACTTCACGACATTATTTTTGACACTGACCTGTACAGCCGGATCTGGTATACCGACTGAAGAATAATTTACCGTTGGCGAAAGGGAATCGAGCAACGTACTATGCTCCGAGGAACTGGACGCCCGAAGGGTACACTGATTATCCCGTTGCTGCCCAGGCTTGAATCACAATGGGGCTTGTAGAGTGGATCATGTTTCATAGATTAGATATCTTAGAAAATATAGGAGATGTAACGATTAACATCAATCAAGGATGCGGATTATAATCAAGTTGTCGCCTGAGCAACAAATAAATACGATTTTTGATAATAGTTTCCTTTTTCGTTGGCGTTCTGTCCACTTTAGAATTCCTGTTGACTTGTATCCCTCATGTCCTTTCTTATTGGGCCAATGGCCGGCGGACTTGTAGCGGGAGGGGTACGCTCACGAGAAGAGTTGACAATGAGTAAATTGACTGATCATTGCGTAGGTCTACTATGGGTTTTCCAACTTGATTCTCACAAGGTAAGCATGCCGTGACGTTTCTCGAAGGATTTAGTTGATGATATTTTGGGATGATGCAAAGGACTGCGCAGCACCGTATAGAGTCTGTTTTCACGATTCTTACTGCCCCGAATTTGTTCTCATCATCAAACTAGCCTCCACACGTTATCCGAACGCCTAGTTGCAGCAGCTCCCGTAGTGCCTTCACCGCCACCTGCATCTGCACGAATATCCCATCGTCCTTTCGCATCACTAATGAAGGATCAATGGAATCAGCAAACAGCAGCTATTTATGGGAAGGTTCGAGCGTTGGATGATAGGGTGTTGGAATGGGGACGGAAGATCTTATACAAACCAGAAACACGGCAAAATGAATCATAGCTAGATCTCTTGCTGTCAATTCTACTAGGGTCCAGGTGGACTGCTGCTATAAAGATAATTTTGGTTTGTGTGACGATACCACGGGATAGTGAAACAACAACATGATTGATTTACAAAAAGAATCCTATGCAACCGACCATCCAAAAATCTTTACCTACTACCGTAACCCTGATACTGCTGTCCATAATTCTGTTGCGGCGGCGGGGGCGGGAATGATTGATATTGATTATGTTGCTGCTGTTGCGAGCCTGGATTCGACCCTTGCGGGGAAGATGGCGAAGGTGAATATTGGTATGAAACAGGAGGGGGAGGGGGAGGAAACGCCGATGGTTGGTGATACGATGATTGAGGTTGGTATTGGGGTTGAGAGGGCGGAGGTGGAGGGAACGACTGTTGCCGCTGAGGAGGCAGTTGCTGTTGGTGTGTGTATGAATGTTGCTGTTGGGGTGGTGGTGGGACAGGCGGGGGTTGCGAAGCTGTGCTTGAATTCTGCCCGTTGGAGAACTGTGGAGAAGTGAACATGCTTAAGTTGGCATATGGATCAGGAGCTGAAACAGAGGGTGAGGAAGCATATGATGGCTGTATAGGTTGTGACTGAGGTGGAGGAAGCTGATAGTGGGATGCAGGCGCGGGGGAAGGCGAGCTAGAGTATGATTGTTGTCGCTGCTTCGGCGGGGAACTCCACTGGGAGGGTGACGTCGGTCCTCCCCTGATATTCATAGAGGCAAAGGAAGAATCCAAACTAGAGGGGGGTGGTGGCGGAATGCGTGGTTTCTCCGCAAGAGGTGGAGGGGATGTAGCTGCTGAAAGACGTCTCTGCGTCTCTAGCTGTCCTGCTAGTGCACCCCTCTCTGTTACTCGACTGGTGACGAACGATTTCACATTGGTTTTCAGTAAGCCACTGAGCTCTATCAGCTCGCGGTAAAACTGAAGCCCTTTACTGTCAGTTGCGCCATCCGTCAGTCAAGCACTAAGAATACAACAAACGATAAGAACTCACGCCAGCCCATCTCTAACCTCCATATACCCGTCTCTAGCACGCGAAAACCGTCTAACGGTATCTTTCTTCCTTTTTTCCCTCTCGTCCCATTTCTTCGCGCCAGGACCCCGCCCAGCGAGGTCCTTCAAACGTTTCCACAGAGATTGGACCTCTTGCAAAGTCACCTGCTGATGATGCACGGTAGATGCCAGTCGTTGTTGGAACGGCCGGAACTTCTCGAGCTCAGCTGCGAATAAGGTAGGCTCTACGCCTGTGTTTCGGCGGTTGAGAAGTAGGAGATGAGATACGTCGTCTGTTTGGATCTAGGATGTCTTGTTAGCATAAGGCTCGAGTGAAAATAGTCAATGAATAACCAGATGTACCTTATCTTTCAAGTCTTTCAAAACTTCGTTTCTCTCATGTCCGATCTTATTGAGCCTCCCAAGCCTATCCTCGATTTCCTCCACAAGTTGTCTAATCTTAGCCCTCTCTTGCGCATCATTCGTCTCATCCCCAACGTCCAAGTCCAAAAGACTCTCCCCCTGTCGGCCCCCAGCACCACCGCGTTCTGTGCTGGCCCTAAAGACATCTTCTATCTCTGGTGACAACAACAGCGCAATATCACTCCTCACTGAATCTCTTAGAGAAGTGACTTGCTGATCGGACGTGGCTGCTGCATCGAGGGCGCCAAAGTGGGATTTGAGATCCTGTCGGAGGGATTTTGTAAGGGAAGCTGAAGGCTCTTGGGTCCAGAGATGGTCATATTTGACCCTCAAGGCTTCACAGTCCCGCGATTCAATCTCCAAGTCCCTGGAAATGCCTTCCAGCTCCCTCCTCACACTATCTTTCAACCGATTCAACTCTCCCATCAAGCTCTCAACTCCCTCACTTTCCTCCACTAAGGATATATCTGTGATCCACCTGCGCACCTCTACTGGTACCTCTTCCTCGCCACCTATTTCATTCTCAGCCATAGCCTTAAATCTGCCAAGTCCCTCTTTGATCCCCATATTATCCAGCGCGCTCCTGACCTCTCCTTCCGCCCCTTCCGCCTTCTCTACCTCCACCCTTACCAACTTCGCCTTTTCCTCTGAGTACACACTGGCACTCTCATGCACGCTAAGCGGGATTAACCTCAGAAATAAATCCGGGCCAATCACTTTCTGCACATCTGGAGAGCCATACACATCCTGGATTGGGATGGGTGTGGCGACAGCCGCTTTATCGATAGCAGGCAACGCATCTGGGGAGGACAATACAGCATTATAGATGAGGTCGTTCTCGCGTTGGGCTTCAGCCTTGCGCTCTGAGCAGAGCGCAAGGTGGGCTTTTGTGCGCTCGTAGACGGATGTACCTGAGTCGGCGGGAAGGTTAGGTGACATATTTGTGACGAAAAGGGAGGAGAATGTGGAAGCAGTGCGGGATGCTTCTTTCGCTAAGCTTTCGGCGAGGGTTAGGCGCACGAGGGCGTCCCCATGCTTGCTGGTAGCATTATCTGCGAGAGCACGATAATATTGTGAAAGGGAGGTGAAATATTTTGACTTGATCTTTTGCGGAGTGATTAGAATATGGGCGTTTGGCGTAGCAATGTTACATACCTGGATGAGAGTGACCCAGTTCCTGTCAAATATCCCTTTCCCCATGAACTCCTTGACCTCCTCGGTCAAAGAGTTATACATGAATGCAGCCTGCGCACCCACTTTCGAAACCAGTGCATTGCCCTTCTTCTCATCCGTGCATTTCTCGAAGAACACCTCAGTGGCTTGAGCCAAGATAACATTAACCAAAAACTTGACGACATCGCGGCTCAAATCCGTCGAAGGCGCATGTAAGAAGTTCTCGTTGATGTAGGTGAGCATACCCGCACAGGCACGGAAGTAGTAGAAAGCACGTTTGAGGCCTTCGGGGTCGGATCTGTTCTGGGAGGCAGCAATGGCAGAGTGGGTACCCGCTATTTGGAAGAGGATGGACGCCTTTTCGTAAGCAATGGACGTTTGGGTGATTAGTTTGCTGGTGAATGCGTCGTGCCATGGGAAATTGACACGAATCTCTGAGAATCGCAGCTCGAGAAGTTCGAGCTGCCCGAAATATTTGTACAAGAGATCTCGAGCTGCCCCACAGCATGTGTAAGTTATAATAGATGTGAAAGCATTTGAAACAAACGTACCAGTCATGTCACTGCCAGCGCCTCGAACGGCGTCTTGGCGACATCGCTGAAGAGATTGACACTCCTGAGCATAGTTGTCGGGGCTCTCCCCGTACGAATGCGAGATGAGATTGCGAATGGGAGTAGTCCAATCCACTTCCTCGGTCGTCTTTTTGGGAATCGATATCATAGGCGACTGGTGTGCCATCGTGAGCGGACAGTCCAACGATGGACAATTTTACTACCCTATAACTATTCCGTTTACGAACGGCCTGTGGTTAATAGTTAGGTGGAAGTTGCTGTCCAAGTTATATTCAGCTGCGGCCCCAAACGTTTGGCTCAACCTGTTTCGGTCAAGGCTCCTGCAAACCGTCATGTCATCCCAAAAGCCCGCCTCAAGTGAGAATATTGTGAGCCAAAAGGTGAACATAGCTTGTGATTAAATGTCGATTATTTAACTAATGGAACGTCTAGTATGATCGCTGTCGTATGTCCACTGTTTTTCCCGCAAGCTCTCGAGTTTTGACGTGCGTTTGAACCGAAGTGGCCGACACTCTTGTCAAGGCGTATGTTTGCCGATTTTTTGAAGGAATATTTGAATTTCTGATTGAAGTGTTTACAGAGGTGTGGGTTTCAGCGTCGGGGTGATAGCCTCTGTCATATTTTTCCGCCGTCCGTAGCTTTTGAATTCACCGACACCTCACACACCCTCTTATACCACACCTTTTTGCTCTTTCACAGGACGCACATGGCCTATTGGTCTGTCCACCGGCTTTGGACTCGGTGCTGCGTATGCCGACTGTGACCGTTCGTTCAACCCCGCAAGAATACCTGGCACACGCGTCATATCTCAGAAGGAGAGCAAATGAAGTGGACATCAGATGGGAGGGCAGAGTGCAGGGCACCGAACAATAGATTAGTTTGGCTCGTCGAAATTGTGGAGAGTGGACAAGCGACGAGATGAGTCCCCCATCCCCTTAATACACGATAGACATCCCCCACCATGTGTGTCAATGACCTCCCAACTTTTCATCCCCTCCTGGCGCCTGTGGTGGTTGTAAGTCAACAAGAGGTCGTTCACTTGCAGGCCCTTCTCTTGACAGTTTGCGCTGCTCCTCGCCAAGGACAAGTCGCCTGTATAGAACGACTGGCCCGATTGTGTTGTCACGTCAGGATGCGCTTTGTGAAGACATGCAGTTGGAACTCACACGACGTTGCTGCCATTATCGGGAGTGTCACCATAATAGTCCGTATCCGTTTGGCTTGAAGCGATAACTTTGCCATGTAGTGAACAAATATGTTGCAATTCGGGTTCCTAAAGTAGCAAGTGGAAAAGTTGAAGTCACTCGTTTTCAGAGACTTCGCACTGCTGTATTGATACATAATTTACCGACATGAGATGACACAAAAACTGAGACAACCCATCACGACCCAAGCTCCTTCTGGACTTTGACCATCCGATCCCCCGCACACTCTTCATATGCAAACCCAGCCTGATACGGCCCAACGGTCCAAATCCCGCTAGCCGTCTCCTCCCTCAGTACAACCTCCCCCTTCTTCGAGTCATCCAATATAATGGCATGGTCACCAACAGCAGTCGGGTTCACGGCGAGTAAATATTCGATCGGGACTGTCATCACTTTGTTCTTGTCGTGATTCGCATTCAAGGGCATAAACTGAGCTGTGCGGGTTGTGGTTTCGGTGCGAGGGTCAAAGACGGAGAGAATATAGCCTTTTAGACCGTCGTATTCGCCTTGAGCCCATTTGCCTTCAGCTCGGCCGCTGATTTCCACGATCACGTTCTTCCCTCTGAAAGCTGGATCAATCAGCCAAAGATCCGATGGAACTGTTGCAATACACGTCAATAGGCATAATAGTGAACCCGTAGATAAAACGAACCGTATTTTACATTCCCAGCGCCGTCGTACATGCTCGATACACCGGGCGTTGGAGCAGACGCTGGTGTCTGCACAGATCCACCACCATAGCTATGCTGCCAAGAAGCCACAGCCGCTGGTGTCGTCGCCGCCGGTGTCGGAGCCCCTATGGCAGGTGTAGGTGCCCAAGCAGCTGGCGTAGGGGCATTCTGTCATTCATACAAAGAAACTGAGTCAAAGAAAGAAGTATGATCTGTGAACAAAGCCGACTAACCTGACCACCCGATGCTTGACCCCATGCTGGCGAAGATCCGCCCCACGATCCGCCACTATCTCCCCATCCTCCACCGGGTTTTGGCGTGGCGCCGCCCCATCCGCCACTACCGCCACCGCTGCTGTAAGGATTCGGCGTACGGGCCTGGGCGTTCCATGCGGGTGTTTGCCCTCCTTGGGCATATGGATTGGGTGTTCGGGACGATACATTCCACGCTGGTGTCTTCCCACCAGCTGCGTATGGGTTAGGAGTGGCGGATGACGTGTTCCATGCTGGGGTCCGACCGTCTGCATACGGATTGGGGGTTCGACCTTGGGCACCCAAGTTGGGAGTTCGACTGCCAGCATAGGGATTTGCGGTTATCTGTGTACTGTTGGAACCACTCGAAAATCCACCTCGCGGGGGACCCATGGAGTTGAACGGCACTTCATGCAGCCATACGAGTTTACCGGATGGACTAGGTTAATTGTGAGATATGCCGTCATACGCCAACATGTCAAACTCACTCTTTCCATTTAAGTTTATCTTTATCGATGGTGATAACCTTATTGCCAGCGTGCAGCTCGACGCGAGCGACGGGTCCGTTGGTGTCTTTGATAGCGCCAACATAGCCTTTCTGTGCACCCTTGACCACATGGACAATCAAACCAATGAGACGATCCCGTGGGCCACGTCCCATATTTCCTGAACCGACCATGCCTCCAGTGGGAGCAATCATCGTGGGGTTCATTTTCGTTGTATCCATGTTCATAGTTTTCACGAGATTTCCTTTAGGCGCAAGGGAGACGAGGGAGCGAGCACGAGTAACAAAAACACCGCCGTTCTCGATGATATCACGATTGTGCAAGAATGCAAAGAAGGACTGATGGATATGCAGAACTGTACCTTTCCGACCCTGAATTTCGCAGGTATATTAGTATTCATCTATTCTGAACCATCTGGTTTTGCTTGGTTTTACTCACTTCGCCATCGACCTCCTTCATGTTGTCATTCGCACGTAATTCATGTCCCTCCGAATCCGTGGCGATGGCCCTGTTTGAATCACGGCGCATGGAAATCTGATGGGGTTGCACTAGTCGTACTTGGCCATTCTGATCGAGGACGCGGAAAGAATCCCTTTCTGTCTTGAAAATGACTCCGACGGTTTGCAGGCTGGGGAGAAATGAGTATGACACAGATTGAATTATCATTATATAAGTGCTTACTCAAGTTGGACCAAATCGTGTAGTTCGTAGTTTCCGACTATGTTTGTTCCGGAGCCAACTTCGGCAGCTTCACGGAGATCTTTTGAGAAGACAGAGACCTAAACGTAGAGGCTTTAATTCCAATCAAAGGATCGTAAAAATAGGACCCCACCTCGTTCATCGACATGTCTGACAGGAAAGTTACGATATTATCTGCGACATTGACTACAAGACCCGTTTCATCAGCATTCTGTCCAGTCATGACCTTGACATGGTCTCCAGCCTTGAACTTCTTGCGAACACCTCTTGCAGGAACGTCAACCTTCTGGCCATCAATGTCTACCCCGAGAGGAGTAATGGTGACAACGTCTTGATTGATGGAGTCAACAACGCCGTGCACGCCGGCCTGCTCGCCTTCAAACACCTCTACGTGATCACCAGGCTGCAAGACTGATACAGCAGCTTTGCGAGAAGCTTCTGCGATAACGGAGAGATTAATGTTTGTATCGGTCTCGCCATCTTGGTGTCGGGTGAACTGCGCGATTTCATCCAATGTGGGGTTGACATTTTCCAGCATGAGACCGCTGATTTTAAAATCCTTCTCGACGAAGCCGTCCTTGTAAGTATCATTTTGGAAAACGTAGAGCGAATTACGTTTTGACACCGCTTTTCGCCCATAGACTTTGATGACTTCTTCGTAGTTGAAGACGCCCTGCGGAGGCCGCATGGAAGCAGGCCCAGTTCCCGTCTTCTTTCGTTTCCGTCCGTCCAAAGAGGCATCATCTCTAGGACTGAAATCGATACGAGGGATGAACTTCAATCCACAATCCTCGCCGTTATCCATCACATCCACGACCTGCGCCAAATCTCCCTGGTACTTTCCACGTTTGATGCGTACCCAGCTGCCGGGAGTTACGGTAAGGTCTCGCTTTTTAATCTGGAGCAGACTGGCCATCTCCTCGATGGGCACAAGCGCGATACCGCGACTTGGATAGACACCAACAAGTCCAAGGCAGGCTTGGCTCACTTGTTGCGAGCTCCGAGCTTCGACGTAGATCATACCAGGGAGCGAATCTCTCTGGAATGCGGATAATATAGATAGTGGACGGGCAGTGTACTCGAGATCGATGGCCTTGCGCATCAAGCTGAATACAATATCGCGTTCTCTGCCAGGCTGCAATACATGTGTAAGCAACTATCAACGGAGCTACGACCATAAACGCACCTTTACTCGCACTTGCCACAGACTGGCATCGTGCACAGATGGCATCAAAAGCCGCTGAGGAACCTCATTCATGTCGCCTGTGTAGCGAACTGCAGCTCGTCCGTAGCGTTTGTTAAGATCCTGCGCAATCTGGGCAAGGTCTTGATCATCAAATTCCCGCTCTCGATCCAGTCGTGCGTGCGATGCAGCTCGTCGGCCTCCTATTTCGTCGTCTGCCTCCACCCCAGGTTCGGCGATGAACTCATCTATGATTGAGTGTCAGAAAGAACTATGATCAGCAGGGATTCATGCACACCTCTACCATATTCTTCTTCTTCCCCCTCCTCCTCCTCGTCTTCTTCGTCAACTTCGACTTCCAAGTCAAGGAAGCGGTTCACCGCAGGCCGCTTATGACGATGCTGCATGAGCGGGTTAAATAATTGTTTACATGTCCTCGCAACTTGTGACGCACTTTGGATTTTTTCTTTGGCCGACCAGAGTCAAGGTCTTCCTCTTCTTCCTCCTCTTCCTCGTCATAATCCGCCTCTTCTTCCTCTTCTTCGTTGTCGAACTTTCGTTGCCGCTCGTTATTGTTGCTTGCCTCTTCATTTTCTTCCTCTACTGGTTCTAATAACTCATTTTCAACTATTTCCTGATCGAATGGGTCAGAGCTGCCATCGTGAAGGGCCACGTCTCCTCCGTCAGACATGGTGGTATGAAGGAAGGAAAGGTTACTGAACGGAAAGTTGGACGTGAATCTTTATATATGCTCGACAGGCGCCAAAACTAATCGGGACATTTCCATCAGCCACCTCACACTTTGGCTCTATTTGGTTCTAGGCTACTAGTACTACAGCACTAAGTTACTCGGACAATACTCGGACCCACAATTCTAGATCTATCCCACTTGAGTCAACTTCCTTTCTATCAATTTCAGGACGTTTCCAAAACAAATTTTGTCCACTTATCCAACAATTTGGTTCTTGCATCCTTTCCATCAAACTGCTCTGTCTCTCACAGTTGGATTATATAAATTTGTCTGTTTGACAGGACAAGGTCATTAGTTAATTCAAACCACAAGCTCGTTTGACTCTCACTTCCGTTCATTTTCATCCAATACCACATATTCTCACAGCGTTCTTATCGGCATCTTCAATGCCCAACGCTACCATGGCCTCGACCCATTTCGACAACATCCCGTTTGATGTGCTGACTTATATTTTCAAATTTTTGCACGATAGGCAAACACTGCT
Organism: Piloderma croceum F 1598; assembly: GCA_000827315.1. Lineage (NCBI taxonomy): Eukaryota > Fungi > Basidiomycota > Agaricomycetes > Atheliales > Atheliaceae > Piloderma > Piloderma croceum. The sequence continues at coordinate 506,004 of KN832993.1, read as the reverse complement.
TGCTTGCGCTCTTGTTAGTCACACGCTGCATGAAGCCGTGAAACCCCGCCTATTTCATTGTGTCGAATTGCACCATATGAGTGAGGTAAGTAACGTCGCCCTGGGAGATCAGTTGAAAAGCAAATGACTAACCCATCGGAAGACCAATGACTTTAGGACACTGCAGCAGCTGGAAAGAGATCCTTATTTGAGAACTTATATTCGCGAAGTACGACACCATGGTATGTTGCAGAATTTTTATTTTGATCCGCACTTTCATTATGCGCACTCATATAGCGCCACACAACGAGCTTGAGTCCGGACAGAGCTTCTCGGAAACATCCGCTATTCCAGCCTGGGCAACATCTATAGGAAAGCTTGAAAATCTCACATCTTATACGCTCTGTTCCACATTTCGGGCCACAATTTCCACAGAGTTTCTTCAAGTTGTCGTTCATGCTTTAGTCAATTGCAAGAATCTACGGGACATTCGACTCGAACTCAATGTGTACTCATATCATGTCCCGGTGATCAGGTTACTGGGAAATCTGTCATCAATCACCTTCGGTCGGCCATCCAGAGCGGTACTAACACAAATAGGCCCGTGGATTGAGGAGTTTACGCAGCCACTGGAAAATCTTAGCATAATTGTAAATCTCCCTCTGTCCTTTGTCTGGTGACCCTTGTATAAATCATACGTTTCGTAGAATGGAACGAAAGTGGAAGTGGGAACTATCGTACCCTTGACTTCAACCTTTCGCGTTCTCAAGCGGTTCTCCCTGGGACGAGGCCATAAACTGTCCCGAACGGATCTCCTGCGAGTCGTAGCTGACATGCCGTATGTTGAATACCTGGACATCTTCTACGATAACTTTGTAAATGATATAGTAAGCCATATTCTCATCCCATCAAACAGTCATATCTTACGCTCACGATCATATGATGAGGGCGATCCTTCACCTACTTTGACGGCCGTAACTCAATTAAAGGAGTTGATTGTCCACCACCAAGGCGTATCGAGAATGCGTCAATTCACCACATTCACTAACTGGCTGACAATACTCGTCATGCCTTCTCGTTTGACTTCGCTGACTATCATTTCGGACGATGGAAAACAATGCACAAATTCAAACGATTTCATTGCAAGTCTGCCTAGGACACAGAGCATGGGCCTACGAATTCTGAAGGTATCTGGTTTTGTTTTTAACGGCCAAGACTTGCGGACGGTGTTGTCTTGGAAGCATTTGGAGGTGCTAGAGTTCCGCCTGGAGGATGTATCGACACTTGTAAGGTTGCGTCATTTCCTATCATCCGCGATTATTAATTTCTTTCGATAATTAATGCCAGGACACTTGTATCAAGTTACCGACTGCGAGCATCAGGCTACCAAACGCAACTGCTAAGCTTGTTGCTCTACGATGGATCACAGCGTTGCAAGAGAGGGTAGTCATGGGAAAGGTGAAGTCACTTATGACCGCGTTGGGTCGTGAGGAAGGGTCGACGAGGAAGATCGCCTCTAATAAGCTCACATCAGAATGGCAGGTACGTCGTGATCGAGTCTGCATTGTGAACGACCGCTTGACGGGATCTATTTTTCGGTAGGGTCTTTGGAGTATGCTGGGGAAAGAGGAATTGGTGATGGGTAAATAAAACTTCATCTCGAGGACGCAGTCAATGCTGGGGATTTCAAATGACAAGACTTGGGCTTTTTTACTCATGTCAGATCGACCACCACGCTGCCGTGTTGAAGCTCTGTCTACATATAACATCCATAGCATCCATTCCTTGATACGAGCGTGTCTACCCTCACGACCGCACTACCATGAATTGCTCTGGTATGTCCGGATTCTCATAAGGCGATAGATGTGGTTCAATCGTAATACGGCCCCATACGTCCGTCACAGCTACCCGGTTGACCTACCGAAATCATCAAGATTCTGCATGGAGCGTCACGCAGGAGCACAGAGAAATGAATATACCTGCCATACCCTGGTGTTGCAGCCAAACTCAACGATAGTTGATCCGCACTGTCGGACGAGATGTAGGGCTTCGTCTGATGATAAAACAAGGGAACTGGAACCCTCTTCAATGCCATCCTCGAAAGGGTAATTGATATGCACTGTTCGAAGTTTGTACGCTCCTGCTAAGCCCGTTACAAGTAAATTCTGTCATATTTTCTGGTGATCATTTACGTTTGGCGCCAGGGGAGGCACCTACAAGTTCTTTGGAATGCGCGACCACAAATAGTTGTTCAAGTACCACGCATCTGAGACAAATATCAAGGACGACATCCATGCCAATCCGCATGCGGTGGGCCGCAAACCGGGTCAATCGCTGCCCATGGGTAGTAACAATCTTTGAACAAAATTTGTTCATAGCGACCATGGCACTTGCATCGAAATAGGCAAATGTCGAGTAGACTTGGAATACTTCAATGGGGGAAAGTGACAGTAGCGCTTCGACCTCTTGAAGCCATTTCGGAATATCGCTAGCGGTTTGGGTGTTGATAGTAAGAGTAATAGATCGCAAACGAAGGAGCGAGCCTGACAGGGTACAACGTGTGCTGAAGTCAGACATATCCTGATGGACGTAGTTAGTGAAATAGCAGCCTTGACAACTAGACAGGAAACACACGAATGTCTGCGCTAGATTCTCCAGTCCAAGTCCTATGAGTCCTTTGTTGGCTGAGACGAGATGCCACACCCCCTTGTGCGTGACTTTTGGGCAACCTACGATATGCAGATGTTCCAGCATTGGAAGGTTGGTAGCCAGTGCTTGCAGCATATGGTCAGTGACCAGACCTGAAGCCTATAGGAAGGCTGAGAAGACGTCTCTAGTTTCACTTTAATTAGACCTCACTTTGCATATCAGTGTCAGACTTCGAAGGATGGACCCAGTGGCGTTGATCCATGAGGGCAACACGTCCAAAACAGGTCCTGAGGGCATGATCAAAGATATCTTCTGCAGGTTCTCAAACTGCGGCAGAATGATCGCATCATAGTGGCCATTATGGTTTCCGTTGATTTCCAGCTCACGCAAATTGTGACATTCTTGAAGAGCCTTGAGGATCCAAGAGTTAACGGACCCATCGCGAGTCCAGGTACAGCGTCGCAGGTTGATGCAATTCTTAAGCCCTTCGCGACAAAAAACCAAGAGCTCCTCGTAAGCTGGCATCGTAAGCCCTTTAGGAAAGTCACGGATTTCTAATAACGCAGTGGTATGTGGGGCAAAGGTTCGTTGACGAAATCACTACTGACCGAGTCTTTTGATCCATTTAGCTAGCTGTGGGCACTGTGCTAGGGTTCTGAAGAGTTGTAGAACCTGAAGGCCAGTTATTTGTTGACTCTATTCAGGAACATTGATTGACCCACTCTGGTTTTTGCATCTTTGTGCCACGCAAAAACGAAGATCTGTTCATAGAGGATCGGAGCTGCGAATGCATGGAAAGATCCATTCACGAGACAACTGGCCGCGAGGTGACTAGGCTTCACCACATGTTGCAGAATTATAGGTATCAAATCGAGGGGAAGGTCAACGAAGCGCGCCATGCTATCATTGCAATCCGTTGGTGGTCCGTGCGATGATGATACTTCAAATTGTTGTAAAGGGCAACACGTGGCCTCCCGCGTATCGGTTTTGTCGAAAATAAAATAATCCTACTGCTTGTATTGCTAGTGTATTGCTCGAAAAGTTCTCGTTTGGCCTGACATCGCTCACTCGCTGTTTGTCGGCAGTCTGTCCGTATTTCTTTCACCTCACCTTTTTTCCACGTCCTTCTGAGAAGTCCGTCTCCTGCGTGCAGTGAATGGACATATGGATTATGGGACCGGCCGTTATTCCAGTTATTACTCAGAGCATAATCTGCGTCGTTGATGAATATATCGATTGTTAAATGATTCCGTTCTTGTTTCCTTTGGAATACTTAGGCTATGAAATCACTGAAACTACAAACCCCATTGAGATTTCTGTGCAGTCCTTTTGCTGACGATCTGTTTATTGATAAGTTATTGGTCAAGTTTTTGCCTTCCCTCTTTAAATTATGATATACCCACATATCTTCTCCAAATTCTCTGTCGTGTTGCAAACAGCGAGCCTTGAAAACACGCGGTCCTCGGCCGCATAGTTTTTCCGAGCTATATCAGTCGGATGATGAGATAGGAAGTCTCGACAACATTCCCAGTCGCATCTTCATATATATGGTGACCCTGTACCTCATCGAACCTCGATCGGACACCATGCGCTGAACAGTAGGATCCCATCCTAGACCGACAGTGTTCGCATATGACACCACAAATTGTATCATCTCGTGATCCTAAACAGAAGAACGGGAGATGTAAGTCGACAAGTCACGCCCAAATATGCGTCTACCATGATGAAATTAAATGGTGCAGTGACAGATAATGCTGAACGGCAACAGTGATATCTTCGCATATTTGTATTTTCGTTAGTGAAACCGAAGGTAAATCTGCGACACGGATCAAGGTCAAAACTGCGCATCAGCGGAAAACCCACCTCAGTGACGGGCGTACACTCTGCACGCTAGTACAGAGTAACGCGAAGTAGCCGTCTAGAAGCGTATCGTTTTCCCTCTCAGGGTGAAGAGCCCGATTCGGATTATAACAAAACTTGACGGTGCGATGACTCCAGCGTTGTCGCTGACCGCCTTCACCAGCTCCATCAGGGTCTTCATCACTACCTTTACAAAATATTCTAGGAGTGCTGAGATTAACACTGGATGATTCATGAAAGAGGGTCTCGAGATCCCTGAGGCTGAAGACATTATTCTCATACACGGAGGAGTTCGAGGGATCTTGGCCAGAGACTGCTCACTGCACCCCATAAGTACGTCTTGAGTTTTCAAAGTTAGTTTTAGCTGCTTGATAGTCACAGGGAACGGGCGGAAGTATATGGTCGATCATGTACTCGACCGGCACGGGGTGGCCTGAATCGTCCAATGCGGCAGCCTGAGTGTGCGATTTTCCTGCTGTAATTGCCGGAGATCGACTCTAGATTTTTCCTTTTCCCCAGCATTTGGGAGTCGCCATTTTTGAATGGATCGGATGTGAAGAGCATGTACAAGTCGAACGTTACGACTTACACGCGCGTGGCTCCCGAGGTAATTAGCAATGGCCTGCTGCGCATGCCTAGTCTCCCGTAGTCAGCCCAATAGAATGAAGATAGTCGTTCCTATGCTGAAGTTGAACCTGAGATTATGTAAAGCATCCGAAGTCAGTCACGGGCTTGCCCGAGTTCTGCCAGTTCTAACTCTCATCTCGTACTACTTTCTCCCAGCAGCGCTCAGACTCTCACTCCAAAATCTGATACCACTCACGCCTGCAGGCTATGACCAAGCATAGCAAGAACAACACAGCTTCGTCCATCTTTTCGTATGCAGAATACAAGAAATTAGACTATGGAACGAAGAAGGTGGCGATCCATCATCTAGCAGTATTGTCTTCACGTTGACCCTAGGATAGCAACGTTTAGGCAATGAATCCATGCGCCGTTTTGATGCTTGTGCGCTCTGCTTGAACCGTGCGAGAGAGCCTTTGGCATGTAACGAAGGACATCTGTTTTGCAAGGAGTGCGTGTACACGGATCTACGTGAGTCAGTCACTTCGCTTATCTATTGGGCATGATTTATAACAGCCCACAGTTAGCCAAAAGAAAGACGTTAAGCGGCAAAAGGAAAAGCTGGAAGCTATGAAGAAAGAAGCGGAAGCGGAAGCGGTCAAAGTTAAATTGGCTGCGCGAGAACGTGTGCTAGCAGATTTCGAGAAGGGACAGCTACTCGCAAATTCTGCTGCTGGCACTACAACATCAGGAGCTGATTCCCAGGAACGTACGTTCTTATCTGCCTCTCACAGTGATCTGCTAACATTGCGAGAACCAGCTCGTGGAACGAAGCGGAAATTCGCATTCGATTCGTCGGCGGTCGAGAACCTTGCTCAAGAGGCTGAAGAGGCCGCTCTTCTTCAAATGGAACGGGAACAAGCAGAAGCGCTGCGAGCCAAGTTACCTGATTTTTGGCTGCCTTCACTGACGCCTACATACACATCAAGCGGTCCCCCAAAGTCTTTGGAGGATGTCAAATTGCAAACCACTTGCCGAGGCGGAAATCCTCCACATCCGATCGCGTGAGTGTGCTTCTCATTACGATCTGACTATCGTCGTTAACGGCGCCGCACAGGCTAAAACACCTTATTCCTGTTCATTTCTCGTTCTACACTTCCTCGGCACCCTCTCGGTCAGCAGATTCCACGCCGGCAGAAGGTTCGTCAACGGACAAGAAAGAAGACCAACAGGATCCTATGTGTCCTTCTTGTAAGAAGGAACTCAACAACAACGTAATCATGCACGGTGCGTATCCGAAGGTTCATTGACATCTGAGGATACCTATTAACGTCTTGTCCGAGTCGTCAGTCATGAAGCCATGCGCTCACGTGACATGTAAAACTTGTACTGACTCCCTTGTACGACCTGCGAAGCAGTGCGTAGTGTGTGATACGAAACTGGGAGAGAAGGACATACTCGAACTGAAGCGAGAGGGTGCGTACAATTCTAATTTCCGTCATTGCCGATATTTACGACGCAAATTGCAAGGTACTGGATTCGCCGGTGGGGGCTTGGCAGAAACTTCAAAAAAGAGTATTGCTTTCCAAGGCTGATGTTCAATACCTCCGTTTGAGCACGTATGTGTATCATTTAACATCAAGGGTGTCTTCATTCGTTTAGGTGTTACATTCAACACTTTCCTGGTTCGGCCTTGTCATGATGCAGTGGTGTAATGCACAATCCTTTGTGACACCGTGACACATTATCTGCCAATGCGATTTTGGTCAAACAATCAACTTGTGCTTGTATCGTTTCTTTCCTCCCAATATATTTCGTGCTACTAACATCTTGCCGAGCTATGATCACTAATACTCAAACCCATGTAGCTTTGCCCAGAGTTTACACGAGAGAGTGAAAGATCCTTCGAGCGCCGTTTTCGAAACAGGTGTTGCGTACTGTCCCAGTGCCTGCTATTCTACTAGTATAAAACTATCCGGTTGACAAGAAACAATCGAGGGAAAATCCATCAGCATGCCTGTATCGACGCGGAGCAGCAACTGAACTTCGGGCTTTTGCCAAATAGTTCCGCCTTCCTTCCATTGTTTCCTTAATGGGGGAATAAACTTATCACGACCACCACCTGGATCTGTCTTTGCATCATGATGTTCAACGGTGCGAGCTAGTGGCAGCTTTCTCCATTTCTTCACACTCAGGGCCATCCCCTGGATACATCACTAAAGCGACGGTGAGCTGGAGAAGTTCTGGCACCTGTCATGGTCAATGGGTCGTGACGAGCGTAAGCAACTTTGATATGATGCGAAGGTCTACATGCTACGGAATTACAAGCGGCCACCCAAGGCAAACAAATGCTTCGCATCGTGAGAGGCGCATGTGACCGTGACTAGAAAGCAAAAAGTTAATCAGTTGCCACGTCCTTCATATTCACATCTAGATTGCTCCCGTGCGTGCAGGAACTCACGGCGCAGTCATAAACGATCCTGACTGACCATACCTGGATTCTGCAGTAAAAAATTGAAAATGTTCACTTCGTATTAATCTGCTCGTCATGTCGACGTCTGCCGGAAAAATGGAACCTAGTACTCCACCAAGTCAGTTTCACCCACTCAAAACAATCATGATTAGTTTCTAATTATCAACAGCTGGGAGATTCTTGTTTTTCGGCTTTCATGTCGGAAAACAAAAGCTGCATAAGTTTTTGGATGAATACCGCCAGAGGATCGCTCGGTCCTGCAGAAATTACTACCGGATGCGGACAGATCCTTTATTACGGCTACCATGCTCCAACAGAGATTGCAACTCCCTGACGTGGGTATGTATGGGATCTATATCGACAATACTGTCAGCGGTATCCATCATCATCATGCCTGTATCCGATCATCGACGCTGACCAGAAATTGAACTTCGGGTTTTTGCTAAATAGTTCCACTTTCCTTCCTTAATGCGGACCTCCCCGGAATAAACTTACACCACCGCCTGGATCTATCGCTCCTAACTCCTGACCAATCACCGAATGCTCACCAATACCATCATGTCATTTGCTAGAAGATTTGAAATTAACCGCTAACCGCTTTCCGAGTCGGACATCCACGATATAAGGGGCTGGCAAGGTTCTGAATGGCAGTTGCAAAAACTTGAGATGTCCAACATCATTCCAGCCACTACTGTTAAGACCGTTGCCGTCGATGGCATAGATGTATTTTATCGCGAAGCAGGCGACCAAAAGGCACCTGTGATCCTACTTCTACATGGGTTCCCCACATCATCCTTCCAGTACCGAAACCTCATCACCAGGCTTGCTCTCCAATATCGAGTGATTGTGAGTTCTCTCGAAGCAGGACCTACTCCAATGATTTTTGCGCTAACATGACCCGTGCTCGCAGGCGCCTGATCTTCCTGGATTCGGATTCACGGTGGTCCCAGACTCTCGCAAATATGTTTATTCGTTCGCCAATTTGGCAAAGACGATTGAAGAGTTTACGAACATACTCAAACTCAACAAATTCGCCATATATATATTCGACTACGGTGCACCCACTGGTTTGCGGTGAGCGCATATTCTACGGAATATACATATCCGGGGAAAACTCACTAGGTTAATTATTGTAGATTGGCACTTGCGCGTCCTGACGCTATCACGGCTATCGTTAGTCAGAACGGGAATGCGTTCGAAGAAGGTCTTGGAGACTTCTGGGATCATATTCGGCCATATTGGGCCGAGCAGACAAAAGAGAAACGCGAATCTCTGAGATGGCTTACAACCTTCGACACCACCAAGTCGCAGGTAGGTATTTCCATATTGACTCTCCACATGGGACCCCATTTATTGATGAACCCATCTGCACGACGATAGTACACCTCGGGTGAAAAAAATCCTTCGGCAATTCCGCCGGAGACATATCATCTCGACCAAACCCTCCTCGACCGCCCAGGCAACGGTGACATCCAACTCGATCTCTTCCTCGACTACCGCAAGAACGTAGAGATGTACCCAGAATTCCAGCAGTACCTCCGTGACCGCCAACCTCCAGTCCTCGCAATCTGGGGCAAGAACGACGGGATCTTCATCCCGCCCGGCGCGGAAGCATTCAAAACCGTGTTGAAGAATGTGCAAGTTGAATATGTGGACGGGGGTCATTTCGCACTTGAGAACCACCTTGATGAGATAGCTGATACGATGCTCAAATTCCTGGACAAGTCCGGGATTTAAGTCTTTGGGAAATAAAGTAGGTTGTATTCGATTATTTGTACTTATGTATATACATGCAGGCAGAACTTGTATAAAACTTGAGAGCAAGAAATGATCGTCGTAAGGAACGTAGGTGGAGATGTTCGTAAAATCTGAGTCGGAGCTCTTCGTGATATTACTTCAGAAATAATCCGATACCAATGCCAAAGCAGAAACCACCGACCAACGCCAAACCTACCTGCCAATTCCTCAATACACTGACAAAGCTCTTAAGTGATGCTCCAACCCGTTGACGAGCGGGACGCAGAAGCGACAAAGAGAAAAATACGAGCGAGGGGAAGTGCAGAGGATCGAAAGAGGAATTGATGCAAGAGGATGAAGAAGACTCGGAGTTAAATGCGCTGCGATGCGGAAAGGTATTGGCTTGCGTGAGCGTGTTGTCTCTTTCCCTCGCCCGTTTCGCTCTGGCTACATCTTGCGATAACATACCCTCCCACTCCGCTTCCCATTCCCGTTTACTCCAGTCGGATTTGGGGAGTTTGGTACTAGATTTGATGGTCCGAGATAAGTCGTCGAGTGCCCGTTCGACTTCACGCCATCGGAGAAAGCGGTCGGCTGCTTCTGCTCGGAGCGAAGCTAAGGTGTCTGTGGAACGGAACAAGCCTGTTCGGAGAGCTATGATGGAGGTCGGTCGGAATGAGGATAGAGTGTGATTTGGAGTTGGGGAAGGGTTACGAGATGATAACCGAGGAAGTAGGATGATGGGTATCTTGGGGCCCAACATATCGATAAGGAGGATTTCTAGAGGGGAGGGTGCTATAATATATCAAATGAATGAATATATGGAGTACCGAAATAATAAAAGGGGTATTTACAAGATGATAACATGAAGATGATAGCTGTATACAGCGGGGTAGACGGGGACGAAAGGAGGTTAGACAATACAGCTGATGGTGAGCATTGTGGGTTTATAACTTCCGCAAGGGAGTGAAACGGGGCTTCGATCATCGAAGATATCGATTGTAATATCTCCTGAGGCTAGGACGGCTGTTAATAGCCGTGTCTCTGCGATTATTTAAGATCGGGACTTACATCGTCGTTATGCTCATACCCCGGCACCATAATAATCTCAACATTCTTTGAAGGCTCGAATTTCTCCAACCCGTGTTCATCACTGTGTTCGATCCAATCCGTTGATGCGTACAACACAGAGCATCCGTGATCCGCATCCTCCCACGAACCAACGTCAATTATATCCTCGTTATCTTCCACCAGGGAGCCAGATAAGTACGTCTTCCCAGATCCTTTACTTCCAACGACTAAGAGTCTCAGATCACCGAGGGTTTGTCCGTATGGCGTTGGCCGCCTGAGAGGAGCTGGTAATGTCAGCGAAGGGATAATTAGACCTTGGGTGGATTCTCTGGCATGATCTGAGGCTGGATTTGACCGTGGCGGGCTTGCTGCCGCGGAGGAAAAGAAGAACGAAGAAGATACGGATGGCAATGAAGATACTGAATCAGAAGGAGACTGGGAAGGGCTATCGGGCGGGGAAGGCAGTGCTGTCGAGCGAGGGGATGATGGCTGGGAGACAATGGGGACAGTCTGGGGCTCCACGGTGGAGGGACTTGTGCTTGTGCCCGTGCTTGGGGTAGGACTGCACTCCATGGTGGAAACAAACGAGGATCAGTTGAACACGCGCCACTTCAGCTAAACGTCACGTTTTACATAAGCTTATCTGATAAGATTAACAATTGGATAAGAAGTTTGTCAGATTGTATCATCGACGAAGCGACGTGGATATAAGCTTGATAGAAGCGAGGAGGTACGTAAATTCGTTGATAACATATTCGCTACCGATCAATTACTGATCACTACTGATGATAAGTTGGACTGCCCTCGGATCTCAACTGTGGATCAATAAATCATTGATCGCCTCGAGACCATCCATGCCCTCAGCATAGCTCAGCATCTGCCACAGATTCTCCTTCCACCGCGGGTTTCTGGCTTGGAAGATCATCTGTCGCGATGCACTTTCGGCATGCTCGACAAACCGTATCGGATCAACGAGGTCAAGATTAATTGGATCACTTTTGGCAGGGTAGCCTTCAGACCCTCGAGGATGCGCTCGATCAAATGTAACGATTTTCTTTGAGCTTGAGCTCTCCAAACTCGTCGCACAGCTTCGTGACGGGCCGAGAAAGCGGCGACACGGCAGACATGCCGGAAAGGATCCGAATATAACATCACCGCATATCCGGAGTCACATATATAAAATAATGGCATTATTCCTGGCTCTGGTTTACCAGACCAGGTCTCAAGATCGATAATTCGACCCGTGACGTGCAAACTTTTCCCGGCCCGGGCACGTGATTGACCTTTACGTCACACTGTGGCTATCAACAATGCTTTTCATCGTCTGGGTACACGCTTCGGAATAGAATATAAACTGATAACATGTGGTTGCAAGATCAATCAAACAATTAAAAATCCTTAAGTGGGAAATGATAATAAAGTCGTCGAAAATCTATTGACTCCGGTTCACTATCCACCGTGTGAAACTGTGGCGTGAGACATGCATGCTTGTTTCAAATATCAAGCCCGAATAATTGATCACAATCCTGATATGGTGGCTTTGAAAGTGATTCACCCCTTAAGTTCCCCTATCATGAATATCAACATGATATCTACTGTACACGGTTCACTGCAGCAAATCTGGGAGGTCACCTCTAGTTGGGATGACGATCGTTTGGGGGACACCAACACAGAAAATTTTGTAAGAGTCTGATGTGTCGACCTATCAAGTGTTCAATGCAACAAAGCCTGTGCACGGGATGAATTGATGCATTGACTTTTAAATGAAAAGGTGGTAAAATTTACGCAATAACATTTACACGGCCAGAGCCAGGACTGCCCGGAGGGCCATCTATTTAAAATATGTGTGACATTTTTCGAATATGCAGCGTAGCAAGTGGAAGGGGGTCTGCAATCTGGGTTTCAGGACTAGTGATGTGCGAGCTCGGCTTAGGCTCAAAGCTGCGACTTGGGCCTGGCTTTTGACAGCTCAGGCTTTCGAAACCTTGAGGCCGAGCCCAAGCTGTGAGTGACCCCTTGGCTTGGGCTTGGCCTCGGCCTGAGCCGCGGCCTGTAGGGGTAAATACACAAATAATTGGATATCTTGTGTATGTGGGACAGCACCCCTACAAGACAATTTTAGTATGAAACTTGTGAAAACTTTATAATATAATGAACTTATCTGTATCCAATTGCCATTGTCACAGGAGGAGACCTTTTGCAGTCACACAATGCCCTGCTGCTTGCAACAGAGCACGTGAGAGGTAATCCAGTTCTTCTCTCCATTTCTCATTGTGTGAGTCAGGCAGAGCATACTTATACATCTAGTTGAATCCATTCTAAATGTCCCAGATTGAGTCCAATTCTTGTGCTGAATCATGATCATTTCGATTGGAAATGCAAGTGCCAGCCAGACGTGATCTCTTGGGATTTTGCTAACCCTAAAGGTTGTATTGGGCCACAGATTATGGCAAGCTGGTCGCATAACACTTGTGCAAATTTGCGAAGCCTAGTTCACCAGGAATGTGCAACTTCACGATATGGAACTTCCTTTTAGAGCATGGGAATATATTCAAGAATCAAAAAACGCCAAACAATGGTTCTACCATCATCCAGATAGTGCCCTTTCCCTTCCATCAAAATCCCCCTCAAAGCTGCGGCCCAAGCTGATGGCCTACGGCTTTTATACATCTCAGGCCAGGCCCAAAGCCGTCTCAGGCCATCACCAGGGCTCAGCCTAGCTCAGCCTAAAAGGGCTCGGCTCAGCTCGGCCCACGGCTCAAAGCCAGGCCCTGCACATCATTATTCGGGACAGTGACAAGGGCTTTCAGAACTATGTTTTAATTGGGTATGGATGCTTACATAAATAATGTTGGCTGTCAGTACATGCATTAATATTGCTGGGCATTACAAGGAGGACATGTGAGTGAGCCTCACATTCAGCAACAAGCAAGAGATGAGAGATGGCTTGAAGGGGTTCATGTAAGTGTGTGGTGTCTTTTCAAACACGTCTTTTATTACCATTATTGTTCTTCCTGTTAATCATGGCTTTTGTTATGGACATGTTCTCTATTGCATCAGCCCATGTAAAGAGTCCAATCCCTTTCAGGCCAAACTGAACAATACCTCTGTCTATTGTTTAAATAGCAAGGTACATCCAGATATGATGGCAGTAAAAGGTGAAAAAGAACTAAATAAATAAGAGTAAATAAAGGTACTAAATAGGATGTGGCTGACATCCTTACACCCTCCTCCTCAGAAAGAACGAACTGTAGGGGAGTAAACAGAGAAATAAAGTAAAGTGTGAAAATGACCATGGTTAAATAATAAATTAACTAAATAAAGTGACCATGGATAAGTAGATAATAAATAAAAGAAAGAAGAAAAACGGCTTGCCTACTGTGCAGGTGTACATCCATGGATGTGGAGGTACCTCCTGTTTTGGGTGTAGGTGGTGTTCACTCCTACTTTCCCCCCTCGAAATTGAATTCCGGGGTTATAGACCCTCCCCCCCTCAAAAAGAAAAGATGATATGCAAATGCATACTATAAAGATGGAAACAATGCAAAATTAATTTTTACATTGCCTCACGGAAATGTGAACAAGTTGTTCATGGGTCATGTGACCTAAATCACATGACAGTTTGATTTTGCTGTGGGGCAGCGGGAGCAAGTGGGGCAGGTACAGGGTGGGGATGGGGTGTGGAATGGGGATGGGGTGGGTGTTTGTGGATGGGGAGTAGGTGTGGGTGTGGGTGCAAGGCGGGCAGGACAACAATGTGAACATTGTTGTTGCCGTTGTTGATTGTGCTTAGCGTGATCAGGGTTGGGAGGTGGGGTGGTGGGTGTCCATTTGGCTGTGCACATGTTCATCTTTTCTTTTTGAGGGGGGGAGGGTCTATAACCCCGGAATTCAATTTCGAGGGGGGCAAGTAGGAGTGAACACCACCTACACCCAAAACAGGAGGTACCTCCACATCCATGGATGTACACCTGCACAGTAGGCAAGCCGTTTTTCTTCTTTCTTTTATTTATTATCTACTTATCCATGGTCACTTTATTTAGTTAATTTATTATTTAACCATGGTCATTTTCACACTTTACTTTATTTCTCTGTTTACTCCCCTACAGTTCATTCTTTCTGAGGAGGAGGAGGGTGTAAGGATGCCAGTCACATCCTATTTAGTACCTTTATTTACTTAGTTCTTTTTCACCTTTTACTGTCATCATACCTGGATGTACCTTGCTATTTAAACAATAGACAGAGGTATTGTCCAGTTTAGCCTGAAAGGGATTGGACTCTTTATAGCCTGTGTATAAGAGCGTGCCAAACAGGTACTTGGAGATGGTTTTGATGTGTTGTTTGGCTTTTTTCTTCTTCTTCTTTTCAGGCAGCATAAAGTTGGACTAGGCCACCTGACACAGTGAGGGAATATAACCAGGATGCCACCCCAGACATAGCAACTTTTGGACAAAATTTGAATCCTGATACTTATTTAACTCTGAGGACATCTGTGAATTGAAAAGTATGGTGAACATTATGGTTGTGGATGTTATGTTATGTCCACATGCAGCAATTGAAACACTTTTGGTAACATTCTTCCCATGGTTCATGGACCCACTGCTGGTCTCTATCTGCAGGTATGAGATACTATCAATTTTTTTCCAGAGTGCCCTGACCTGTTTTTGACTGGCAATCTGGCAATTAGCTACATGGTTTCTGCAGTAGTTCCTGTGTGGCTGCTGCCACTGCAATAACAAATGAGCTCTATCGAAAATTTCAGCTCCTATCTGTATACCTGTGCAATTAATATTAAAAATGTGCTAATGGATTGGAATCACCAGCTACCTAAACTGCTATATATTGTGTGCTGCACTGCTTTCATATGAATTCATGGCAAATAGAGGCCGGAGGCCAGAGAAAAAAATACCAAGCTAAGGGAAAGTATCTTAAAATTACATGAAAATTTATTGAGGGCTGAAAGTACAATGGGAGTTGCACAGTGAATGAAAACAGCAAATGTAGGGGATTGTGGCTAAAGCATCCAAATCAGGCACACCTTGAATCTGATTGGCTGGTTGTTATGTCCACATGGCATCCAGTGGTAGTGAACATAACAACCAACCAATCGGAGTCAACATTTAGGGTCAGGCTGTGAAGTGGCTGAAAGAAATGGTGTGAGGTCCGCAAATTGAACCGGCAGCCTCATGGTGAACAGATGAGGGAAAAAAAACATGCACAACCACTCAGCCAAAACAACATGACTATCTGTGTGTAGTGGTACACTATGTGCCAACTTGAATCCCTGAGGCCATCCACAGACATAACATGTGAGCCTAAACCACTTGTTGAGCAGGCCACAAGATTTGCATCACAGCCAAACACACACATACCGCCACACCATTTTTTGCCAGTCACTATAAAAAATAAGGTTCAAATCAAACACAGCCACCAGATAAGTACTAGGATTCAGCTCAAAAAAATGACCCAGTTCTCCCCCATCCAACATGACAAACATTTTCCTTTTTAGTCTGGTGGGCCTTACAGATGTATTATATTTTGTTTATGTTCCCATATCCATATGCTTGGATAGCTCCATGGTTAGCATGATGGTGTCAGTGTGATGATGTAATCTTCCATTTGAGGGTTTGAATCCTCATCAAAGTGATTTTTTCCCCCTCAGCAAGGATGAATTCACCTCAATTTACCCTCAACAGGATGTAAAAATTCATTATGCCCCTCTAAATTACTTATCGGGTACAATTATTGTTTTTGAAGCTTTGTATGGGATAATATTGCGCAGATCTACTTGAACATGAAGGGGCTGAAACTGTATCATGTAAAATATTATTTCTTGATCTCATTCAGGCTGTTTTGGTTCATAAAAATATCCCCGGCTCACAATTTGTCATCTTCAATGTTCCCAGTACATTTTAGTCACATGGCTGTACTTGGCTTGTGTGTGTATTCCCCCAATTAGCATTCAAAGCAATAAATTAGGAAATAATCACAGAATAGGGCAGGTTTGCTATTATTCATAATTTATTACAGATTCCTTGTGCAATATGTTGTGATGGTAAGATGATCTGAGGTCTTCTAGGATTACTCAGTCAATCTGACATATCTGAGTGGTCATAAGGAGCATACACTTTGATATTTCCCACATTAGGTCTATGAGGCCCTAAGTATTATATGTAATTTTTTGGGGCCCTTCGAATGTCAAAAAGTTGATATAAATAATTAAAAGATTGAAATTTCCATTGTGAGAGCTTAATTTGCTCCTATATTCCTCTTGTAATCCATCCAGACATATGTTTAAGGTAAATTAACATTATATTGTGGCTTATTTATTTTTCAGATGCTCCGTGTACAATACACATGCAAATCGAGTCATTTGCCACCTCAAAATGACAATTCCTGGCCCCTTGTGAAAGGGGACCAGGTCTCTATTTCGCTAATTCTGCGTCACCATCGATCATACCGGTCCATTCCGGACCGTCACATGTTCTATAAGGGGTAATTATATCACGTGTCCCTTATCTTATGATTTTTATATTTGCATCAAAAAGGTGTACATTTCTATCTCAATATCCTCATGTTACCACCAGTAGTTAATATTACATGTACTCGAGGACTTTCAAATTCTGAACCTAAATCTGTATGTGCGTGAGAAGGATATAAAAGATGCCGTAAAACGCGCGGGATTCTGCCCGAAGGGCGATACTATTGCCACATGTCACGTGACATTATTTGGTGGGGGAGACAAACTCATTCTCAAATCTCACATAGCATTTTCCATTTCCCTATAGCATGGGAAGGAGTTTGGCTTTGAGGTAAGTCTGCAGGACATGCCGAACACGCCAAAACCAAAACCAAATCGACCTAACTTTCCAAAACATTGGCAGGTGCACACTTATTACTACTAACCTGGTCGAAACGTAAACCCCTCCGCCAGTGGGTGACTTCCCATAAGGATTTACGGACGATTGGCTGTAAATTTCATGCCCAAATACAGCGATGCCAAGTTGCCGAAATTACTTTGATGGCGGTTGCTAGGTGCAGAGTGTCTCTAAATCCTTGAATCTACGGAGGGGTCCTGACCCCTCTGTAGATTCAACAATGGGTGACTTCCCGTAAGGATTTACGGACACTCAAGTGTCCATAGATCGTTTCCACCTAAAAAGGTGATGAGAAATAAGGGACGAGCTCTAAACCATAACACACAGAGCCGTAAATTATTGCACGTCCATAAAATGGGCGGGACCGGTGGTTGTAGACTGATTCAGGATGCTCTCATCCAAAAATGGTGACCAAAGACTATTTACAGACATTGTTGAACTTGGGAAGGGCCGTCTTCGCCGGCAGAACCCTTGCTCGCCGCAATGTTTCTGTAATTTTATCAAAAAGCTTTTTTTGTTTCTTTGTTCTTGGCTTACTGGTGAAATATAATTTTTTCTTTTTGCAAGGGGCCACTCCCGCCCAACCGCAGGGTTGGCCGCTTATGGCCCAACTTTGTAAATTTGTAATAGTTATAAGTTACATACTATTATATGGGATTTCAACTGGTGGTGGGAAATTGATACCAAAAGGAGGTTGTGGAGCCACAATGTACAAATATGACACGCGGAGATGCCGGTGAGTTCGGCATTGGCTTCAATTAAAGGGGGCGAGGAACCCTTGGCAAGCAAGGGGATCTACAGAGGGGTCAGGATCCGCAGATTCAAGGATTTAGAGACACTCTGCACCTAGCAACCGCCATCAAAGTAATTTCGGCAACTCGGCATCGCTGTATTTGGGCATGAAATTTACAGCCAATCGTCCGTAAATCCTTACGGGAAGTCACCCAATGTCTGTAAATAGTCTTTGGTCACCATTTTTGGATGAGAGCATCCCGAATCAGTCTACAACCACCGGTCCCGCCCATTTTACGGACCAATAATTTACGGCTCTGTGTGTTATGGTTTAGAGCTCGTCCCTTATTTCTCATCACCTTTTTAGGTGGAAACGATTTACGGACACTTGAGTGTCCGTAAATCCTTACGGGAAGTCACCCAGTTCCTCGTCAAGTATCGAAGATGATAAATAAAGTACAACGATAGGCGTACCCTCATTCAGAAGGTGCGTTTCCCGGTGTCATGCTTATCAAACATGTGTCAAGGGGTCAGGTTCTCCTGGATCGCTGAGATGAAATTTCCTGATGAGCACTAGGCTGCACTAGGATGATGACAGACCAAACGGATCGAGTGCCGTGAGTCGATTATGCTCAAATCGTCGAAATTTTGTTTGGGACCTCTGGCTGAAGAACTTGAAAGGGACATGGTTAGACAATAGAGACATTACGCGTTTACAAGTTACGAACACCAAAATTACCGGCCCACAGTCCCGACAGAGCATGCGACCTCGATATGATCTACCCTATTGCCATCTCTTTTGGCAAAATGGGTCGACACCATGCGTATGCGGCAAGTCAAATCGGCGAACAAATTCTTCTCAAATGTTTCGGCGATCTCATTTAGCCTTCGCATCGGCAATTACGACTCGTCGAGAGTGTATTGCAGTGTATTGCCAGGAACTACTCCCCTGTTTCAGTGGCCGGTATATAAGACCCTCCACTCCAGGGCCTGAACGGTTCTGCCTCTTTCTGCCTGAACTCCACCTAAATCGCCGAGATGTATTCTTGACTTAGCACTAGGATGTCGGACCAAACCGATCCCCGTTCGACTGTGCTCAAATCGTCGAAATTGAATTTGTTTGGGACCTCTGGCTAAAGAAATTACATGCAATAATAGAGACAATACGCATTACAAGTTACAAACGTCAAAATTACCGGCCCAACGTCCCGGCGGAGAATGCGACCTTGATATGATCTACCCTATTGCTATCCCTTTTGGCAAAATGGGTGTGGTCGACACGTTGCAACACATACGGGCAAGTCAAGTTGGCGAACAAATTGTACTTCTCGATGTCTCAGCGATCTCAATTTAGTCACTTCGGCAACCGAGGAACTACTCCCCTGTTTCAGTGGCCGGCCGCACCTGTATATAAGGACACCCTGAACTCCACCTAAATCTTCTATTTCAAACCAATTCTTATTCAAAGCTTTCTACTCGAAACCATCATGCGTTTGCTTATCATTACCATGTCACTTCTCGTGATGGCTGGTCTCTCCAATGCTGTACGTCCTCGAAGCTGATGTTTCTCTACTTATTAAATAATCTCATGATATTGGTGTGTTCACAGGCAGTACGTGTTTGACAATTTCCTTACTAGGTTGGGCTGATCGAGTCTCGTGTGTTTGTACATTCGTAGCCGACGCCCCAGGAACTTGGTGTGGTATGTGTTTGACAGTTTTCTTACTGGGTTGATCTGAAGCTGACTAAATCTCATGTTTTTGTGCATTCGCAGAGATTCACATTTTCCTTGCTGAGTTGATCCAAGGCTGACCGAGTCTCATGTGTTTGTGCGTTCGCAGCCTTGTGTACGTGTTTGACATTTTCCTTGCTGGGTTGATCCAAGGCTGACCGAGTTCTGTGTGTTGGTGCGTTCGTAGAGTGTACGTGCTTGACATTTTCTTTGCCGGGTTGATCTGAGGCTGACAGAGTTGCGTGTTCGCAGGTTGTACGTGCCTGACATTTTTGTTGCTGGATTGATTTGAGGCTGACTGAATTCCGTGTGTTCGCGCGTTCGCAGCGTGTACGTACTTGACATTTATTTTCCTTGCAAGGTTGATCCAAGGCTAATTGAGTTCTGTGTGTTGGCGCATTCGTAGGAAGTACGTGCTTGTCATTTTCTTTGCTAGGTTGATCTGAGGCTGACCAAATCTCGTTTGTTTGTGCGCTCGCAGTGCGTACGTGCTTGACATTTTCCTTGCTGGGTTCATCTGAGGCTGACCGAGTTCCGTGTGTTGGCGCATTCACAGGGGGTACGTGCTTGACATTTTCATTGCCGGGTTGATCTGAGGCTGACAGAGTTGCGTGTTCGCAGGTTGTACGTTCCTGACATTTTTGTTACTGGATTGATCTGAAGCTGACCGAGTCTCGTATGTTTGCGCGTTCGCAGAATGTACGTGCTTCACATTCATTTTCCTTGTTGGGTTGATCCGAGGCTGACAGTTCCGTGTGTTTACGTTCGTAGTATGTACGTGTTTCACATTTTCATTGCTGGGTTCATCTGAGGCTGACTGAGTTCCGTGTGTTTGCGCGTTCACAGAAGGTACGTGCTTGACATTTTCTTTGCTGGGTTGATCTGAGACTGACAGAGTCTCTTGTGTTGGCGTGTTTGCAGCGCGGAGATGCTTGAAATTTCCCCCACTCGGTTGATCTCAGGGTTATGGAGTCTCGGTTTTTTTCTCATTTCTAGGAAGCTGGCAGGAGTTACACAGATATTGGGTGTGATAACGTGCTTGTATTTAATTACCTATGGGAAGTTGCAAACTCAGTTTGCTTTTGTTGTTACTCGAGTTACAGTGCTATCACGCTGGCATTGAAGGATAAGGAGATACCGAGATTTCCGTGCAGTGCGCTAGATGAAAACATCATATCAGACGAGATTACGGGCAGAAATCTGCAGAAATCCCTTCCAAAATGTAATATCAAATATGTTAACACAATCATGCAGTGGCGGATCCGCGGAGCATCACTAAGCGATAAAAATCAATTAGAATACTAGGGGTGGTGTTAAGTCTGACGTGCGGAAGTGCAGAATGTTTCCGAAGAAGTTGAAAGAACATGTTCTTCAACTCGAAGCGACTGTAGGCCAACTGGCTAGTGGCTCGGTCTTCCAAATAGAATGCAATATCACATACATCTTTCATGGGGACACAAGAATTCGTAGTTATACAGTAAATATACTACAATGGCAGCTCGACTGGTAATTGTACAATTAACAAAAACTTGAACTGACTACTCAACCGCGATGTCAATAATTAACTTTCAAACACCCAATACTTCCCCCACCGATTTCTCCAACTCCTTAGCATCCCCATCTCCCACCATAGCCTTCATCCACGCCCTAGCTTTATCCACCACCAACCCCCAAACGCTCCTCTCCGTCGCCAACTGAGTCTCAAACACCTTAATAGCAAACACTGTAGCCCAGACCTTTCTCTTCTGCTCCTCACTCAAACCCACCGCATTGCCGCTGCGGCTAAACACAATGCACATAGCGAGCTTCGCTTCCAGATCTGTTATAGAAACTCCAACCAACGGAGCAAGCGCCGAGTCGAGCTTGAAGCATCCCTCATATGTTTGTAGATTGATGAGAGCCCTAGTTCGAAGTGAGAGGGGCTGCGCTGCCGTTTCGGAGGAGAGGCGTTCGGCGGGGAGAGTGCTTGATGGCGTGTAAGCTATGGCGATACTACCGGGGCTGCCAAGTTTTGGTTTGGTTCTTCCCTTCTTCCCTGCAAGCATTGAACTCATAGATCCAAACAGCGAGGCAGCGGCACCCCCAGACATGGGCTTGGATAGTGGTGAGCCAGAAGAAACAGCTGGCGGGGGGGTGCCTGCAGGTGGAGGTGGAGGTGGAAGCTTGGAATATGGGGCCCAAAGAGACGATTTCGTGCGAGGGCTGCCGGTGGATCCGAACATTGGGGTAGGCCTCGACGTGCCGAACATTGAGGAAGGAGAAGTATCACCCTTCTTCGCCGTGTCTATCGATCCGAATGTCCCACTACCAGGTTCGCACAACGACAATGAGGGAGAGGCATGTGCGGTATCACTGTCCGTGCCCATGTCCCCCTTCGTGATATTATATCCGTCAACCAAGTCGACAGATCCGGCTCCGACAATTGACGGAGGGGGGGAGTAATTCATCGACCCGAACGAGGCAGGCGGAGTGCCGATATCGATATAACTCCCGCTATCCTTATACATGTCCGCTCCCACCCCGCCTTGAGATTCAAACAATGAAGCATCATCATATAAACTGTCCTTCCCGTCCCCTCCCAGCTTAGAAAAGAAGGATCCCTTCTTCTTGTACTCACCTCCAGCTGCGCCGAGTTTATCAAGTGTGCTGGGGCGGTACTTGGCCGGAGATGAATAAGAAGAATAAGAGGAGAAGGATGATTTGGATTTGGATTTGGATTTGGTGGGGTAGGGGATTGGAGGGGGAGGTGGGGCGGTCATCATCATTGTCATTACTGGCGGTGGGCCGCCGGGTTGTGGGGCAGCGGCAGCGGCGCTGGGGCGTAGGACGGGGTGGGGCGCTGGGACAATGGGGCGGGTAGCTGCAGATGGAATGACAAAGACGTAGTATCAGATTTCATACATGTTAGGTGAATTTAAAGATAGAAAAACTAACCAGGAGCATGTGCCTGAGTCTGAGGTGTGGGCATAGGCCGAAGCGCTCCGCCCCGCCCATCGCCATCACTATCGTCATTGTCATCTTCCTCCCCATCAACATCAAGTAACTCAAAGCCCATATCATCATCCCCCTCCTCATCCTCTTGTCCCTCCCTCTCTCCCTCCCCTTCCCCCTCCTCTTGCACCTCCTCCTGTGCCGCCGCCGCTACCTCTTCCTCCCGTCGAACAACAGCAACAAAACTAGTCCACTCCCCAGCAACACCATACTTCAAACCAATCCTCACCCCTTCCCTCTTCACCAACTCACCAAACGCCGTCTCCCCCTCCCCCTCCCTCCTCCTAATACCCGCAGCCGATTTATGCAAATACGAAACCCCATCTTTCAGCTCGCCTAATACCCTCCGCGCCGCAAGCTGGTGTATTGTTCCGTCCCCCCTGTCGCCAACAACGGTCTGTACAGGCATCTCGAGCTCCAACAGGTCCCCTTCGGGCGTCGTACCGCGTAACCATACCTTAGTCGGCGCGGGCGTATTGGGGGAGGTGAGGATGGCATAGGCAGTCGAGCGGGAGAAGGGGAAGAGAGGCTGGAGTTTGTATGGGGTTTGTAGAATTTGGGGTGGTGTGTATGCTGGGAGGGGGGGGGGGGGGGGGGGGGGAGGTGTGGTAAGGGGTGGTTCGATGTAGGATGTGTCCCAGAGGTTTATACGACGGGGTTGTCTGGTGCTGTGTGGGTTTGAAGGTGGGCTGGGTGTGGACACCACAGAAACCGATGGACTCGGTGTGGGGGTATATTCATCATCCCCAGGTTTCCCCTCCCACTCCAGCCGATAATCTCCCACATGCAAACTCAAAGCTCCCCTAAGCATCCTCATAACCTTGCCCTCAATACCATCCATCTCCCCACTCACGACCTGCGAAAACCCTTTCCCAGCCCTAGCCAACCCATCAATAAGCGCATGACTGACATCCGCGCCTATCCCCAAACTAAACACCCGCACATCGCCCCTTACCGTCGACGTCTGCGCTTCGACGTACGCAAAGATTTCGGCTGAATTCCAGACTTGGCCGTCGGTTAATACCATTATTTCGAGATTGGACCTGGGTAAGCGGCGCGCCATGGTCGCGCGGATAGGTGGGAGGATCTCCGTACCGCCCATATCGGCGTCGATCGCGTCGCAGTGACGTCGCGCCTCGGCGAAGGTGGAGGAAGTATATGGTTGGGAGACGGGCCAGAGGAAGGAGTGAGAGGAGCCGAAGGAACATATGTTGAAGTATACACCGACGGGGATGGATTTCAGGAAGACGCTAAGAGCGGATTTGAGAGGGGTAACGCGGGGACCCATGCTTCCCGATCTGTCTACTACGAATACCACCTCCGGCTGCTGCTGTAGGGTGGTAGAGGACGGCAAGTTGAATTTGGGGACGAGGGTGACCATGAGGGCGGACGAGTTTGGGATGGTGGGGTGCGCTTCGAGGAGGGCACATGGGGAGGAGAGGGAGGCACATTTGATGAGGAGAATGAAGTCCTTGGAAAGAGATGTGCTGGAGAGGGATAGGGTCGTTAGGGCTTGTTGCGGGTTGAAAGGGGTGTTGGTGTCTTGGGTGAGGCCGCCTAGGTGGACGGAGATTGGGTGGGAGGGAGACTGCGAGTACGATATATTATAGTCTTTTAGATGATATATTTGCCGGGACATACCTGCACCGAAGTGATGTTGCTCGACATACTAACCTCCACCTCAATCGTCATCCCTCCGACATTCACCCCACCCGCCACCACCGCAGCCGGCGCCTCCCCATACCGCGGCGCAACACACGTCGGAATCGTAAATCGCAAGCCATCAACCTCGGCATCATGATTCAACTCCATGACATACCCAATCTCCACCCTCACCCTCTCCCCGGCTGGCACGTTCCCAAGACTAGTGCTGAACACATCACCTGTATGCTGCTCCAGCAAACTCGCGGGCTCGTTCTGCGACAGGGCAGCGTTGTATGCAGCGCTGGCATCTTCTTTTTCTTTGATCGTGCCCTCGATCAAGCGCGCGCCGATGTAGCATTTGAAGGATACGATGGCGCAGGATTCGTAGAGTGGGAAAGAATATTTAGCGCTGGCGATAGGAAAAATGGAGGAGGGGTTTATGAAAGTCTGTGTGAGGAGGGTGTAGGATGCGGTATGGTGGAGTTTTGTTCGGGAGGAGAGGGAGAGCTGGGGGAGCCAGCGGTTTGGTGGGTTGAGATCTCGTACACCTGCGTAGGCCATGGTTGCAATTAGAATGTCGCCATCTTGATTGCGAGGTTTATATAGCGATAGATATAGCGATAGGGAACCCGCTCTGCGTTATGTCCGGGTGAATCAAAAGAGTCACAGCTGCGCTTATAGCAAACGATTCGGAATTCGCCTCGAGCGCTTCAAGTTCCCCTGCTGTATCCGATATCAGTGACGACATGTCGAGTCATTTTCGAAAACAGGTACCTGATGATTGTTCCATGGCGAGTTGCGAGACATGGACGGCCTACTCACTGTTAATATCATCATCCCATTCAACAACATTCAACTTACCTCTGCGCGCTTCCATATCGGAGTCAATGCAACACTAGTCCCAATTGGGTTATGAAGTCACGATCATATGACCAGTTTGGCTACCGCATGCAGAATTTTCGTAAAATAAATAAATAGGACTCAACAGCAGAATAGTACCACTAACCACCTCGTCTTGCTCTCATTCCGACAGCCGTTGCCTAACTGGATTAACTCACGCCAGTCATCATCAGAAGATGCCGTGCGTTTGACGCAGTCGTCCTCGGCGCAATGAAATTTGCCTGTGAGAACGACTCAGATTACAAGATATTCAACAAACAAAAAAGTCGCATAACCCACCTCTTACAGCACCAAGCGGCTTGAATCCCTCAAGCGGCTCGTGCTCTTCATATCGTCATCATTAACGAAGTTCCAATTTATCTCCGTATGCAACGTTTCGTCTTTAGTGTACGTCCAGGTGATGATGTTGTGGACAGGCAGAAACGCGTTGAGGTAAGTCCGCAGGACATGCCGAACGTGCCAAAACCAAAACGACCTAACTTTCCAAAACGTTGGCAGGCGCATACTTATCACTAACAACCTGGTCGAAACATGACGTACTAAACCCCTCCGCCAGGTAAGATGATAAATAAAGTACAACGATAGACGTTCCCTCATTCAGAAGGTGCGTATGTTTCCCGGTGTCATGCACCTTGAACTCCACCTAAATCGCCGAGATGTATTCTTGACTATCACTAGGATGTCGGACCAAACCGATCGCCGTTCGACTGTGCTCAAACCGTCGAAATTAAATTTGTTTAGAACCTCCGGCTAAAGAAATTACATGCAATAGAGACAACACGCATTACAAGTTACAAACGCCAAAATTACCTGCCCGACGTCCCGGCGGAGAATGCGACCTTGATAGGATCTACCCTATTCAAGCCATCCCTTTTGGCAAAATGGGTGTGGTCGACACGTTGTAACACATACGGGCAAGTCAAGTCGGCGAACAAATTGTGCTTCTCAATGTCATTGTCTCAGCGATCTCAATTAGATTAGTCACTTCGGCTGATTGAGTCTCGTGTGTTTGTACATTCGTAGCCGACATTTGGTGTGGTATGTGTTTGACAATTTTCTTACTGGGTAGATCTGAAGCTGACTAGAGTCTCGTTCGTGTTTTTGTGCACTCGCAGAGATTCACGTTTTCCTTGCTGAGTTGATCCGAGGCTGACCGAGCCTCATGTGTTTGTGCGTTCGCAGCCTGGTTGTGTGCGTGCTTGACTTTTTTTCCTTGCTAAGTTGATCAAAGCTGACCGAGTTCTTGTGTGTTGGCGCGTTCGCAGGATGTACGTGTTTGACATTTTTCTTTACTAGGTTGATCTGAGGCTGATCAAATCTCATGTGTTTGCGCGATTGCAGCCGGTACGTGCTTGGCATTTTCATAGCTGGATTGATTTGAGGCTGACTAAGTTCCATGTGTTCGCGCGATCGCACTGGGAGGTATGTCACAGCTTGACATTTTCATTGCTGGATTGATTTGAGGCTGACTGAGTTCTGTGTGTTCGCGCGTTCGCAGAAGGTACGTCCTTGACATTTTCCTTGCAAGGTTGATCCAAGGCTGACCAAATCTCGTGTGTTTGTACGTTCGCAGTGCATAGGTGCTTGACATTTTCCTTGCTGGGCTGATCTGAGACTGACTGAGTTCCGTGTTTTTGCGCGTTCGCAGGGAGTACGTGCTTGATATTTTCGTTTCTGGATTGATCTGAAGCTGACCGTGTCTCGTGTGTTTGCGTGTTCGCAGAATGTATGTGCTTGATATTTTCGTTGCTGGATTGATCTGAAGCTGACTGAGTTCCGTGTGTTTGCGCGTTCGCAGAATGTACGTGCTTGACATTTTCTTTCCTAGATTGATCTGAAGCTGACTGAGTTCCGTGTGTTTGCGCGTTCGCAGAATGTACGTGCTTGACTTTTTTTTTTTTTTGCTGGGTTGGTCCGAGGCTGACAGGGTCTCTTGTGTTGGTGTTTTTGCAGCGCGTACGTACTTGAAATTCCCCCCACTTGGTTGATCCCAGGCTTACGGAGTCTCGGTTGTCTTATCATTTCCAGGATGTTAGTTCAGACAGGACCTGACATATGTACCTACAGCTTCACAGCTATTGGATGTGATAACGTGTTTGTATTTGTGTTATTACCTATGGACGGACTTCGGAAGTTGCAGGCTCGGTAGTTGGAAATTGACTATTTTGCTGTTACAGGCTGGCTAAGGAGATGATGAGATTCCCGTCCAGTGCGCTAGGTGAAAAAACATCATATCAGACGAAGAAAGGCGAGATTACAGGCAACAGTATAGTAACTTGGGCAAATCTAACATTTTTATGACCTAGGATGTAAAAAATCAGATAGTAGTAAAGTGATCTGATACGGACTTGAGATGGCATGGGAAACTAGTCTAAGCTTGAGACCGTAAAGTGAGAATTGGAAATAAAGACGATTATGCCATGAATTGTCGGTTCCAACGCAGAATGATTCCCATTATGATTATCAGCCCGCCGGTAGCCACCACATAGAATAAGTAGCGGACCGTGAAAGACTTTGTCACGAATACGCTGGCATAAATACTGTACGCTGTGAATACCAGCACTGACAGATAGAAGCATAAGACAGACAGTAGCAGCATTATGTAATGCAGCTCAAGGGCACGACCTATCTCTGTCACTTCTCGATTCATCCTGTTGTTCCAGATCAATTTGAGATATGAAACTTTATGGCTAAATGACGTACGCAGAAGTAAAAATAGAAGCATGCTCGAGCTTTGATAATTGGTCGTCGACTTGACCATTGAAACCCATGACTACACAGCCGAGAGAATGACCAATGGACATGATGATGAGACATTGAGAAACGTCGACCAGGCCTGGTACGGCCAGGAATGCAACGGAAGACCTAAGAAAACAAAAGTTGAATGATATTTGATTCTGCAAGTGAGAGACTTACGCTAGCAATAAACCTGACTAGTATAAGCCGAGTAATCAGACTCATCGATGAGTCGTCGACGGCATGGTAATATCGAATTCAAAGAAAGGGTTACTCACGACGACGTTTGCAGCCGCCCGTTCTTTTCTCACTAGGTCCAGAAATGATGCCCATGATCCCGACTGAAGGGTTCGTTGGTACTCGTTGCACGCAGCTTCAAAGCGTTGAAGGTAATTGGGAGGCATACCCCAGCAGGCAACAGTAATGATTATCTTCAGCAAAGACATTCTCTCTATTCTGGTCTTCTGCTCCGATTTGGAATTCAGTGATCGAAAGGTGTCTGCAGGAAAATTCAGGCCCAAAGAATGGAGATGGGAAATGATAACGCACAAAAGTTGGCCATGATGTTAGTGATGATGATGGCTTTGGAAACGGGCATGCCGCCTTGCCTTTCCTCGAGCTTCTTGGAGAAATCAAAAAACTCGATATATTGTTGAATGTCTAGCATGGAGAATGGTGTACAGGGAGCTCCGGTAGTGTTAGAGAGATTCTCTGGTAAAACAGTCAAATAGTATCACGAATGCAGTCTTTTATAATACACTTACGGGCGATCATTAACTGCAATATCGTCAGAGCTTCTGTCTCTGCGGTCTCCGAAAGCATATGATGACAGGGGAAATTATTCAGATATATCCAATAATTCGCTTTAGTGCCACCTGACTCGCCATTGGGTGTCAGTGAAAGTCAGAGAAACGCTTGGAGACGACGAACCGATATTCATTCCACTGCTAGCCAACTGTTCTGCATGATCCACCACCAGGACATTCAGCTTGGTCCCTTGCAAATACACACAAGTTTCATGCGGTTGATTGACAACAGCCATCTGCCGATATGTCGCCAAGAAATGATGGCGAGTGTCATTATTTTGGATGTCCTCTGTCGTGACTAGTTTTAGTTCAGCATTATGAAAATATTTTAAATCCCTGTGTGGACAGGTATGCTGCGTCCAATCGCCGTTAATATCAATACCTTTTAGTCTGAAATTACCAAGGGTATAGGGGGCGATTTCACAAGCAGGTGGTCGACATACTGATTCGCAAATAAAGGTGCAAGCCCACCTAGAATCTCTCGGTTCAGTAGGTTGTTATCTGAGAATCCGAAAACTATTACCACCTGTAGATACTGCAGCTGGGGAAATACCGCCAGAGATATTATTATTCATTCTATTCGCACGGCAGTCAATGAAGCTGTAGTCTGGCGTCGGAACAGAGAAGTTGATCACAAACGACAGTAGAAACTCTACCTGACTCTTCCTGACTGTAGTACTTCAAGTAGATGTATGACACGTGCATGCTGTGCATGACAGGGGCTGAATGCCATATCCTGCCAGCGCGCTTAACTTTGAGAGGCACATCATGGCCTAAACGTGTTCCTGTAGGGTCTCGGAACCCCACAAACAAAAGTCGTACCGTCGCTGTCATCTCCCTCAAGAAGCTGGTCGTCCCATCATACTAGTACTGCACTTCCTGTCGTGTTGATCTTGTCTGCCACTGCTACCCTTAGATGGTACGTGATGCCATCCCGTCGCTGATAAGGTTCCTCGCTGATCGTCATTAATTCCCCCAGCCTGACCGTGTCCCACTGCCTCCAAATTTCCCTCGAGAAGTACGTAATCGTGCCTCTGAGCCTCTGAACCTCATGCTGATCGTCTCTTTGCCACTACTTCCTCTTAGCGTGTACGTGCCCGTATCTTATGACAGTTGAACCTCACGCTGATCGTCTCTTCGCCACTACTTCCTCTTAGTATGTACGTGCTCGTATCTTTTCACAGTTGGACCTCACGCTGATCGTCTCTTCGCCACTACTTCCTCTTAGGAAGTACGCACTCGTATCTTATCACAGTTGAACCTCACGCTGATCGTCTCTTTGCTACTACTTCCTCTTAGACTGTACGCGCTCGTATCTTATCACAGCTGAACCTCACGCTGATCGTTTCTTTGCCACTACTTCCTCTTAGACTGTACGCGCTCGTATCTTATCATAGCTGAACCTCACGCTGATCGTCTCTTCGCCGCTGCTTCCTCTTAGTATGTACGTGCTCGTATCTTTTCACAGTTGGACCTCACGCTGATCGTCTCTTCGCCACTACTTCCTCTTAGCAAGTACGTGCTCGTATCTTATCACAGTTGAACCTCACGCTGATCGTCTCTTTGCCACTACTTCCTCTTAGGCTGTACGCGCTCGTATCTTATCACAGTTGAACCTCACTCTGATTGCCTCTTCGCCACTACTTCCTCTTAGTGTGTACGTGCTTGTATCTTATGACAGTTGAAACTCACGCTGATCACCACTGCTTCCTCTTAGTATGTACGTGCTCGTATCTTATCACAGTTGAACCTCACGCTGATTGTCTCTTCGCCACTACTTCCTCTTAGGCTGTACGTGCTCGTATTTTATGCGTTGATAGAACCTGCTGCGGAAACTTACACTGATATTCGTCTGACATCGGGCCCATCTCAGATGGTTTGTGATGTGTTATCAGTACTGCGAAACTTTATACTGACCATTCCCAGTCTGTACGTTAATAAATCTTGTTGCAGGAACTTATACTGATATTTGTCTGACTTTGGAACCATCTTAGATGGTTTGTGATATGTGATTAGTACTACGAAACTTTATACTGACTTTACTTCGTCATTTCTCTCCCTTAGAGTGTACATAATCGCTTCCTTCTCTGTCATTGCTGCTGAACCTCACGCTGATCGTCTCTTCGCTACCGCTTCCTCTCAGATGGTACGTGTTCGTATTTCAATGCTCCTAAACCTCGCACTAGAGGTCTTATTGCTACTGCTTCCTCTTAGATCGTACGCGCACGTACCTATCGCCACTGAACCTAGCGCTGACTGTGTATCGGCTTATTCCTCTCCCTCAGGATGTGCGATCTCGTATCTCATAACCATTTAACCTGGTGCTGACCCTGTCCCCGCCACTATTTCCCCTTAGACTGCACGTTACCATATCTCATCACCGCTGAACCTAGTGCTGATTTCGTCTCCGTTACTGCTTTCACTTAGCTTGTACGTGCTCGTACCTTATTCCCGCCAAACCTGGTGCTGACCATTGCTAGGATGTACGTTGATAGAACTTGCTGCGGAAAGTTACACTGATATTCGTCTGACATAGGGGCCATCTTGGATGGTTTGTGATGTGTTGTCAGTACTGTGAAATTCCATCCTGACATTACTTCGTTATTTATCTCCCTTAGAATGTACATAATCGCTTCCTTCTCTGTTATCGCTGCTGAACCTCACGC
>KN832993.1:443317-473643 GCA_000827315.1 Piloderma croceum F 1598 | reverse complement strand
CTTCTATTCCTCTCCCTCAGATTGTACATGATCATAAATCATCGCCGCGAAGCCTGGTGCAAAAAATCATGCTAGTGGTATCACATGCTGTTGACCGGTATGGTATGTCTTTTAGTTGCTGCACAATGTTGTACTCACTTTGTCGCCGTAATGTCCTACCTTTGAATGCTGCGAAGGCTGATCAATCGAAAGAAGGACAGACGAAGCTCCACCCGCGGCACACAGCCCCGTCGAAGGGCGAGGGGCAATGGCTGGATTATTGCGTAGAGTATTTAATGCAATTGAATGCTATCATTGGTCTTCTTCCTCTACCAATTTGTGTTTGGAATTTATTTTTACCCCCTTCTAGAGTGTTATATTATATATCATCCTTCAAAACTTTGGTAGCAGAAAACGGTGCATATATTGTCAAATGAAAAGCAGATACTTCACGTTTAGGTCGTCTCGAAAAGAGCCGTTATAATAGTACTATTTGAGTGGTAATACTTGCGATAACATTCAGAGTTAAGTGCCCAAATCAAATAACCTACTTTCGATATTGGCCAAGCTGTACCCAAGCTTCACATTATAACTCTACGATAATCTTTCTAGACGGCAGTATCATAGAGAAGTAGGTGCAATTTACAGAAATCCGCACGTTGTGGAAAGAAAAAGCGAATGACGATGTACACCTACCCCAGGGCAGGTATGGCTTATTCTTCCATGAATAATACAGCAGGACTTCATGTGCAACATAGACCGAACACCGGTATGTAAGATCAGCTCTCACTTGCCTATAATATCTTTCAGCTGCGTCATCGGAATTGCTTCTTTGAACGCAAGCCGTTTGAGACGATTGTGCGTTGCCTGTTCGTACGCAAACGCGTAGCTGATCAGCTTGAACTCACTGAACGCGATCCCGATGAACGAGATGCCGAATGGCATTCCTGGAGCCATTGAAATTGTTGGTTTGGCGGCAGTAGCTGTCACGCTGTCTGGTTGGAATCCGAGAGGTACTAGAGACGGAAAAAGAAACGGAAAAAGATGGTGGGCCAATCTCAGTGATGGTTCGAGGAATTTCATACCTGTTACAATTGGGTAGCCTGCGATGGCTGCCACTCCCGTCATGAAACCTGACATCAGAGATATCAGTCAAATGGTCAAGCTTTCAGAAACCGAGGGCACAGACCATCCGTTGGCGATAAAATCGCATCTAGATTGAATTCCTTAAGTGTTGCGTCTACTCCTCGAGTGCGGCCTAGGTCAATGTTCGCCGCGAGAGCGGCACGATAGTTGTCGTCGACATCCATAGCCTCGGATTTGATTAATCTGCGATACGGCCACGAAGATGTCAGCTGGACTCAATTTTATGCTACGAGGTAAAATAAACTGACTGAGATTGATCCGCGTAGAAGGGAGGTATGAGTTCTTCCTTGGCATGTTGGATGTTAAAACTGATAATATCTGCAAGATTCTTAACGCCCGTGGGCACGTCTACGAGACTGGCGATGTATTTGTTGAGATCAACCTGGCCCAATTGTCAAAATTGAAGATTTCTTTTTGTTAGGGCGCTCCACTACTAACCTTGAAATCAGTACCAATCACTATATCCTCGTTCAAATCCTTCGAAGCCAACAATTCGTCAGCATTGGGGAATTCCGCAGGGTCGATGATAACGGCGCCCAGCTTCCGTATAACCTCGATAGACTCGTTAAACGCCGCGAGAATATTCTCGTCGGCTTCTAAGAACTTTCGTGGCACTCCTAAACGCACTCCATGGAGTGCCTCAGGATTAAGTGCCTTGCGATAATCAGGCACGGGTTGCGGCTGTGTAATAGTCGCATTGTCAGACGGATCAGGGCCAGCGATAACCGAGAGGAGGATGGCTGAGTCCGCTACTGTGCGAGTCATAGCGCCCACAGTGTCCTGATGAGATGAAATTGGAATCACTAAAACATCCAGCATGTCAGCATACGTCCATACTTTCAAATTATATCATCACCTCCGGCGCGAGAAGTCAAACCTACAGTGGGCTTGATTCCTACGATATTGTTGCGACTGCTAGGTGAAACGATCGAGCCATCAGTCTCAGTGCCTAGTGACGCAGCGGCAAGCCCGATAGCAGTCGAGATCCCACTCCCAGAGCTAGACCCTGAAGGGTCTACTAGCGGGTAATAAGGGCAGGTTGCTTGTCCTCCACGTCCGGAGAAACCAGAAGGCACTACCCCACGGAAATTTGCCCATTCAGAAAGATTGGCTTTGCCGAGGATGATGGCACCTGCTTCGCGAAGTCGAGTTGTGACTGTGGCGTCTCCGGGGACTACAGATCCGAGAAGTGCAAATGATCCTGTGTGAGGGGATGCGCGTGAAGTATTGAGTCGCGAGCAAAAGAGGACAAAAACCTACCAGCAGTGGTGTTCATGCCTACCGCCCCCCCCAAAAAAAGCCACAGTCAGCTCAATTCACTAAATCAAGTGACAGCCTGAGATGCACGTACCTTCCTCGTGCAATGTCGCGATGTTATCTTTCACCAATACAGGGATTCCATGTAGAGGTCCTAAGCCGAGTAAACCCTTTGTCTTCCGTACTTCGTCCGACGCCGCAGCTAGAGCAAGTGCTTGCGGGTTGATTTCGAGTACGGCACGTAATTCAGGGCCCTTCAAATTAACTTCTTCGATTCTTGCCAAGTAGGCCTGGTAACTTTGTCAATACGGCCTTCTCTATAAAGTCAGTGGATGAAACTTCACCTTGACGAGATCCACACTCGAAAAGTGTCCGTTCTCCAATCCATGCAGCAATTCAGCTATGGATGCTTCATAAAGATCTGGCAGGAGCGCATCTATGCCAATCGTGAGTATAAGGTAAGCTTATCATATTCTTTTGGGTAGGGCCTCGAGAATAGGGATATGTAAAATAAGACACTGGACGGTGTTCCTTTACAGACATGCCCTAAGGTCTAGCTGTCCTGAGCACGTGCGTTGCAAGGCGAGCTCCCGGTCGACTAACTGAATCCGACTCGAAGAGGAAGCGTACTTACCCTGGGTAATACTAGATTGTGAAGACGTCATCGCTGGCTTGGCGAGATACCTGTCACAATAGTTCGGATGATGGTTACAACATAAGCGATTCAACATCCGGAATACGGCGCCGGCCCGCTGCCGTTCTCAACGTATTAGACTCGATCGCGAGTCCAATTCTCCAACGAGGATAAGCAGAAGTATTTTCCGTGTGATAACTACAACGGCAGGCTTCGAGACTAAACTCGTAGTAATCTACTGCCATCCCTTGTGATTATAGTATATGTGATAAGTACTATGTTAGACCAATAAAATAGTTTCAACTTTCAGCCCGATTATTTAATCCACCTAAAACCCTTCTGAAGAAACAGGCTGCATGTACGAAGACCATTACTAGGCCCGGGTTGCCGCGAAAAACCGAAAAAAAAATAGACCGAGTAGGTACTTTTAGGATCCAGGTCGACAGGCACTGGGATGGAAGTCAGAACAATAAGGCTACGTAGATGGGGACTGACGATGTAAACCGCAAGATGCACATTAGTAGCATTGGGTGGATTTGCAAGCCTTATCAGACCTGGTCACTAAGTCGTCTGGTTTAGCTAAAACCCCACAATTAAGAGGTATGAGTGACGTTGAGGGGACCAGGAAAGTGACATACATATGGCATCTCCAGGCAAGGGAGCAGCTTGAACTCCCAAAATGGCAAGTACGAGCATGGCAAAAATGGTGGTCTTCATAAGTGCTAATGTAGCGGTTGAGCGGTGAAGAAAGGGATGCAATGCAAAGAGCAAAAGCTGCCATTATATAGTGTTGAGCGGCATTACCGCCAAGCTAACGGAACCTCGCCAGTCTATAGCTGCTTGACTCTGCTTGAATTTTTTGACGAGAGCGATAATCCACAAAAGGGGGTGATTTCGTCCAACATAAGAATATCGGCAAGTTCCCAAAGGCGGTTTTATGGGCTCTATAGTTCCTTTGCCCTTCATTCTCTTTTGTTCTTCGATATGTATCGATTCTCGACTTCTGGACGACCTCGTGTCACGTCTGCGAAGTTAGTATAGTGTTGTTAGTAGGTTAGGCTCGGTTACTATGTCTCTCCGTATGGCAAGTAGGACCGGCTCTCGAGTGCGATAGGCAGCTAGCATTAATGAAGGCCTACTAGAGTGTGAAGTCGCTTCCTAAATAAAGTATGATGGATCGCTCATAGCACATACGTTTGGCTCGTGATGAAGACTTACATGGATAAACATTAACCAAGGCTAATCTTGCAAATCAGACGGGTAGTCAGCCGACCCATCGAAACTGATTTTGAACCACTACAAATTTAGATCGCTTCTGTCCTCAGGTCTTCGATGGAACAACGCGACGAGCTGCGATTACAGCCAATCGATTGGTAGCCAGAAGGTTCGAGTTTTGGTATGGGTGCAAGAAGGCAAGTTCCATGGCAAATGCCGCGGAGTCAGAAATTGGGTATAGTGGCAATGCACATGTGGCGTCACACGATTCTCCGCATCGTGCATTGAAACGTTTTAAAAAAGCGGGCATTTACGGGGAAACCACGGGCCTCATGTGACGAATCCCTCTCAGACCATCTTGTTATCGATGTTGATTCGGATCACTGTCAGAAACTTCACGGGGGCAAGCTTCGCTCTCGATGTCGATCCAGCCACCACAGTCGCGGAGCTTAAACAGCAGATCACAGCGGCTGGTAAAGGAAAATCTACACGCCCCCCTGTGCTTTCTTTCAAAGGGCATGAATTGAGGGATGGCAGACAACTCCACCACTACGACATTGTTGCCAAAGATACGATTCATATATGTAAGATATCACAGTTCTTTTAGTGATCCTAGAAACAACTGATTTTTTTTTTGGTTTGGCTAGTACCGCCATCAAATGCAGAAAAAGTCAATCTGCGATTTGAAACTGATGATGGGGTACAATTCTGTCTGTTTGTTGATCCTGACATCACCATCGCCCAATTAAAACACGAGATCTTTATCGAAGAAAAGATCGCCGCAAAGCAGCTCAAAGCCCTGCTCTTCCCAAGGGAACCTGATCATCCGGATGACAACGAAACCCTTGCACTGGAAGAGCTAAACGACAATGCGGTAGTATCAAGCCTGCCTCTAAAATCCCAAATAATCGCTATCAATAGTATGTCCCCCTCTCCTTCATCGGAGAAACGATTTCAGACCGAACATACACGCCATCAGCAACAGATCGAAGTGAGATCACTGCGGGTAAAAGGCCAGCGCGGGCAGCGGAGTTCTTGATTGTGCTATCCATTGACGAGCGACAGCAAGATGGGAGGCCCAGGACATTTAAAGTATCCGTGAGGGACGATCAAACTCTTTCCGAATTCGAGGAAGGGGTGATGAATCGCCACTCTGTAAACTTGTCAAACTACGCTCTCATCCTCATGGGCCGTGATTTGAAAGACGATAATGCCTTTCTAAGCGACCTCGGTTTCGTTCCGGGGTGCACGGTCCATGCAGGTAAGTATTCGCACCCCCCTTCGTTCCCCTGGGTGTCATCGTTTGATTGAACGGATGTTATTTCTCTCCTCAGTCGCTGATGTGCACATATGCGTAACAACTTCGGGTCGAGACTTCGATATGGCGCTCAGCCCTATGACACGTGTCTCGACTATTCGTCGAACGCTCGAGGGAATAGACTCGGACATCCCGTGGCACGAATTTTGGTTCTCGTTGGATGGCAAAGAAAGTCTTCTTGAAACCTCGACCATGTGGGACCTAAACATTTTCTCCAACACAATGATTCTCCTCAGTGAGTCTCTGTTAGATCTATTTGACTCGTGCAATGTGACGGGATAGCTGCCAGAGAACCGCTATTTGTCTCTGACCGTGTACCTGCGCGGAGGACCTGAAGATACTCGTCTCGGTCCGATTTATGACATCGAAGCAGAGGAGGAGGAATTAGTGGAAGGGCTCAAGCAGCGTATTTTTCTGGAATCGGGCATACCACCGTCGGGACAGCTACTCATGGTGCGCAACAATGTTTTGCAGGATCATTTGACGCTCAAACAGGAGGAGCTTCACGGGCAGGAAGATATAGATGTGATTAATCTTGACAGTCTTGCCGACGCTTTCCTATCGGAATGAGAAGGCAAAGCCAGCGAGTAATCCATATAGAGGAGGTACTTTTAGCGATAGTGCGGCTTGTTGTGCCCAAGTGCACATCGGCTGTTACAGGCCACATATTTAAAGCAGTAGAACTGAATCCGAAGAGAGGCCGATAAATGTCTGAGGAACACAATTAGCACAAGGTCATATAAGCTCAGGAGTGACGTGTCAGGACGTGGCATGGTCGGATTTCCAGATCAGTGATACCAAAATTACAGTCCATCCATGCCCGCCAACTTGAAGTACTGTAAAGAAATATCTGGATCATATCAGCGGGTTGGAAAGCCCGCAGACAATCAGAGTGGAAGAGAAGCCAACGAGGCGTGTGACATCACGAAGTGTGTTCGACGTTATCACCACATTGTATGACGATGCAGACAAGTTGACGCCCGATTGCACCATTTGAAAATGATCGGAATTAGGACCTGGGGCCTGGCCATCAATGTAGAGTGGAGTTCTATGGCCGCTCGAAGGGTAGATAAGGAGAAGCTTGCAAGACAGCCAGAGGAGACAGAAAGGCGTTAGCCTTTGAAAGTGGGGATACAGGCCACAGCTCTGGAGTTCGGGGGGCAAAGGTGGCCGGGACCGCTAGCATTGAATATTGAAGCTTATTGAAGCTTGAAGGTCTGAAACGGAGGCATTTCATTACAGCCACCACGTGGAGCCTATTGAAGTAAATTTGAAATTTCTCACGGCCGTAACTAAGCCCCGCTCATTCATCTCCCTTCCTCCTACGCCCATCTCCCCGTGCGTAGAGCAAAGGTCTTGCTCTTGGGTCCCCAGGATGCCCACCTTGGAAGTCATGGAAGCCACGATGTCAGGCATAGTCTCTGCCAAATTTCCCAGCGTCACAGCCTTAGCACTGGCTCTGGTCGCTTCCGTCATTTTGATCGTCCTTGTCCGGGTTGCCTTCACCCGTCTGGTCAACATATTTAATGTCCCAAAGGGTAGCGCCGACGTCGATGCTAATGAGAAGGGCACACACACCAGCCCTAGCCTGCATTCTACTGAGCCGAACAACACCCGGTCATCAAAGTATGGAGCTATGAGTACATGGAGCTGGAGTTGGAGTTGGCGATGGGAAGGACTGCCAGTGTCTTTACCCGTTTCGCTTGCTGTCACGGAGAAGGATTGGCCTGGTGCAAGCGCAGGAACAGGTGTTGCGGCTGCCATGCAGCAGCAACAGCAGAGCCAACAGCGTCAGCCGCCGAAAATGACATGGCAAAAACATCGGCGTAGCCCCGGATTTGTGTCACCATGTAAGCCGCTCTGAACAAGTTTTTGTGTATCGCACTGTGTTTACGATGCCATACCGGTGCAGTACCTGCATTACACAACACGCCAGTGCCAGCGTCGATGGCCAAAATGATTATGTCCCGACATGTACGTATTTTCGTTGCTGCCGCTTGTCTGAACGCTTCACTCACATCGGAGAATATGCATTTAGACGTACCGCCGGCCAGGTCCAAACCGCCCGCCACCACGCCCTGCGCCCATACAGGTTCGCCCTGTTTCACAACCACCGTCCCATCCATTACATTCGTTGGTATGACGCATCGCCGCGCACCGTCACCGAACTGCATATTATTATTTTCGTCTATATCACTGATCCCTCCCCACATCATCAACGCCTCTCCTCCCCCTACCTTCACCACTGCCCGCTTTACACAAACACATACCCGCTACTCACTACGAATCACATTACGTTCACGGTCTCTTAATTACGGATACCGAATTTCAGGCTTCAAACACAGGAGTGTTGGTTAGTTTGTATTTCGATCGACACTCACGCTTGCGCGACAACAATCAATGACTCTTAAGTACGGAGGACAGGCAGGACAGGCAGAAGAGAATATAGATATGACTGAACGAACTATTTCTTTTACTTTCGTTGCATGGTCAAGGACCCGAACTGTTTATTTGTTTTCACTTACTTTTTCACGCAGCTTATTTTTCTTTTGTACACTCATTCTCATTCACCCTTTTTAGTTTCTTTTCATCGTATATATATATATTCATCTTCCCCCTGTTCATAACCATGCGCGCCCACCAAGGACTCTTCTTCGAGGTGAAATACATGAATTATTGCTACAAAGTATCACTGGCCTGAATACATGAAGTTTTACAAATACTATTATGAATAAGCAGGTGCCTCCTCAAAGTTAAACTCTGCGCCATCTGTCATGGGTCCTCCAAAACTACCAGATGCTGATGATCTCCTCAGCATCATCACGGCATCCAAGACATCTCCACTCTCGATGTTCTCCTGCTTTAATGTTTTGCTGTCACTGAGCACCTTCAACCTGTGAGTGAGGTTTATCATTCGACCAGGTGTGCCAAATTCGACAAGGATCCTTTGCTTGAGACTTTCCACAGTCTCAGTCTCCTCCGCTGTGATGTCTGTCATGCGACCGGCACCATCATGAGGACTAGACCAATTTGTAACCGGTGGACGACGGATAGTGAGAGTGACATAACAGCGCTTCTCTGAAGTTGTTGTGTGAAATGGCTTGGCAACAAAAAGAAAGGCTTTCAAGAGACTTACTTAGAAGTATCATGGTGCCTGAAACAATATCCAGGTCCCAAAATGTTCGCGATTCTTTGAGGTTGTCCATTCCATCCAGTGTGAACCAGTACTCGTCATACTCGGTGCTTGTATCTACTTCCTTCAGCATCTTTCGGATGGCAGAGATGCGTGTCATCGGGCTAGCGGCGAAGTCAAAGTCTCCCGCCGACGGTGTCGAAACGCAAAATTGCACTTTCGCAACTGCAGCCACAGTCGATATGGAGTTAAAGATGGCAGCGGATAGATATACTTGCCTGCATGGACAGTACAGCCTGGAATAAAGCCGAGATCTCCAAGAATTTTGTCGTCATCTTTGAGTTCGCGACCGATGAGTATAAGTGTGTAATCCGAGAGCTGCAAGCCATATTTATGAAAGACGTCCTCTTTGAAGGATGCCAAAGTCTGATCCGACTTGATGGCTACGCCGAGCATATCGGTCGTAGTGAGCTCCAGCCGATCGTCGACTGACAGTAATACACCAAATGCGGATGGTCCTGATGGAATTTGCTGGATGGACGCTTGTACATAGGATCAAATGAATATTAGCATACTATTTACAGCGACAACAAGGATCACCTACAGTATACAGCTATGACTTCATCTGGCAAGGACAGAGTTGATAGCACCGCAGTATCCTCGAGGTCCTTCAGGGTAACTACTTCATCACCTTCCGGGTCTTCTTGCGTAGAAACAACTTTGAGCTGCTTGGCATCTATTTTCTCTTCGACAGAAATTTCGCGCTTCAACTGTTCCACCTTCATGTCAGAATTAACCGACAGGGTGAAGCGCGTGCCGTCTTCTTTCTCGAAGTTGAGAGTGATTTTCTCCTTTTTAGACGGAGGCACTGGTTGAATTGCTTTTAAGATTTAAACGTTACCCCAAGATCAACATTAACTCACAAATGTGAATCGTGTCCTTTGGAGCAATATCATAGTGCAGAAGTTGCCTTGTATCCCGCAGTTCATGACCCTTGAAAGCAAGGACAGGAACTCGAACCGATTTTCCTTTCCCGGCGGCAGCCAATAGTCCCTTGACATCTGATATTGTTTGCGTCGGATCGACATCAAGTGGCAAGGTAGTCCCAGTGAAGTTTCGAACATTGATTCGCATCGACATGGTCGTTATTGCCGTTCCTGAAAACTTATCTATACAGTAACGCTCACAAGATAGCACGGTCACGGTGCTGTGCAAGTTGTTCTTGGGCGCTTTTCCTTTTCCGGAACTCCCCGACTGCGATCCGACCTTTACCTGAGACTTGAACAGCACCGCGCAATTGGGAACCGGGATGGTGAGTTACGATTGACTATGTTGGGAAACCACACTGGAATCCAATAATATCAGCATAGAAAAGCTTCAAAGGTCTATTTCGTGCAAAAATTGAAGCTATTGCCGGCCTTCTTAACATCAGAAAGTGAAGTCATCAGCCGAAATGGACAACATCTCCCGATGAACATTTAGTCTGTAGTAAGCTTTCAACTCTATCAATCGCTCATAAAGGAGATTCAAGGCTTACATCCGCAGGTGACGATTTCCGGGACCAAGGATATACGTGGTCACTGAGCTGAGAAAGAAAGAAAAAGCATAGTGTGCGTATAGTCGGAATGAAGGAAAGAACGCACGTTTTCCCGGCTGTTGGGTATTCTAATTGTCTTCAAAGTCTCCAGATACTACTTAAAGGTCTCCGCATGACCGACACCTCTATGAACAGAATTATCAGATCCAGGTTCTATCAATCCCCTGACCCTGGCCACGAGCGACACCGTGCTTTTGTCGCATAGTAAGACATTATGAATTCGACAAGACACGAAGAACGACGCGTTAGAGCGCACTTCAGCGGTTTACCTACGACGACAACTTCGCAGCAATGGATGACCCGACCCTGCTGCAGAGCTGGGTACAACAACTTGTGTTAGCTGACATGTAGTCTGGACTTTCAAAGTACGCGCAATGAATAAGACAATGTTGACCATAATCCGAGTCATCGGTCGGTGGTTCGAAGATCTTAGGTCACGGGATCATCAATGGTGGCGTCGTGACACTGACACGTTCGGAGGCATTTTGGCCAGGAGCTGCTCAGGAGTAGTCACTCCATCTTCCAAACTTTCTGCCAGCCAATATTTAATCCCTGCATGTCATCCACGCAACAGCCGTATACATTTGACTCTAGCCTTATCAACGTTCACCCCGTTCTCACAATCCCCGAACTGCTCGACTCCGTGTTCAGCTTCCTTGACCACCACTCGAACGGCACTAATGCTTGCGTGTGTAAAGCGTGGTCAAATGTTGCCTTGCCTGTGCTATGGTGTGATGTTGATCTATGGCGCTTGGTTAGTCTGTTGGTCCCGTTGAAAAAGAGGGGAGATTCATCATACGTACGTCTATCATTATTTGTTCTCCATTGTCATGTTGATTTGAGATACAGGAATTGGTAAGGACACCCCAGCCAACAGATTGGATCCGTTTTTCTCGCTATGCTCCCCTCGTCCGTCGACTGCATTACGATATGCACTCCCAAACGCACAAACACCTCCACCACAGCATATTCAATGACATCGCGCGAACGCGCTTACAGCTCAACATCCTGCCTAACCTGAGCACTCTAGATTGGATAACAGGGAACATGCATGACATGGAGATGAACTTCGTGTTCATGCATGAGCAGGTGAAGCAGTTCGTAGTTTGCTTACCGTTTGATAGTGATCCACGGTTCACCAATGAAGAGGAGAATGGGATGGATGTGCCTTATTTAGCGGATGTTGCTTTTCGAATGCCATACCTCACGCACCTCGACCTCCAGATGAATTTCCGAAATGGACTAATTATAACACCCCTGACAACCCTCTTGTCCCTTCTCACCTCCCTTCAAACACTGATTCTCCCAGAGTCCGACATCACCTCTCAAATCCTCACCACTGTCTCCCGTCTTCCCAATCTCGGGACCATCACATTTCCATCTGGGCCCAACCAAGGTCTTGGGTTCACAGCCAACGTCTCCCCCACCTTAACTGAGGGAGCCTTCCCCAGCCTTTGGAATCTGTCATTAATAGCCAGTATGCATGATATGTGGCGGTTCTTTGAGATGCAGTTCATGCCAACCAATTTAACGAATTTGTCCCTCCACTGTCGGAATGTATACAGTGCGGAGGAGGTACGTGGACTCTTGAAATGCGTGGCGGATGGTTGTCAGATGCTGAAAGCATTGTTGTTGTTCATTTTTATGGACAACGATTCCGCGAAGAAGGGTAGTATTATTTTCGAGGCCCTTCAGCCTCTTCTTGTGCGTCTTAACCTCACGTAAGGAACATATTTTTACTCCATCCCTCCTTTCCCATTACTATTCGCTAACATAATTTAATTTGTTCAGTGAGTTTTCGCTATTCCATGACTGCCCAATCGACATCACTCAAAACCAGATTGAAATGTTTGCCGTTAAATGGCCATCCCTTGAAGCCTTCATTTTATACTACTTGTCTGTCAAACTAACCACCTACAAACCTACCCTCACACTGCTCGCCATCCTCCCATTTTTACTTCACTGTCCTAACCTCCGTGAATTAGGCTTATTCATCAGCGCGAGTACTGACTTTCCATCGCCCATAATTTTCCCATCTGGATCCGCATCAACCACTTGCACATCATCGCACTGCGATATAAAACGTTTTGAACAGTCAATCACGCTATTTTTCGGTTTCTCAGACATACAAGACGAAGGCGCCGTCGCTTTATTCCTATCGCGGCTCTATCCCCTCGGATTTGACATTGAATGCGAGATCTCCCTCTCTCGCGTACAAGATGCGATTGATGACAATTCCCCCGAAGAACTAACAGGCGAACTAAAAAGGCGGGTTGCGAGATGGGATGAGGTGGTCAAGATGTTGGC
The DNA here is from genome assembly GCA_000827315.1 of Piloderma croceum F 1598. Taxonomy (NCBI): domain Eukaryota; kingdom Fungi; phylum Basidiomycota; class Agaricomycetes; order Atheliales; family Atheliaceae; genus Piloderma; species Piloderma croceum. The sequence goes on along the minus strand of KN832993.1, from coordinate 461,057 downwards.
CGTCTTGACAACGCTGAGGATGGAGGAGAGAGAGAGGTGCAGGGCATTGGAGAGAGAGGTTGAGGATTTGCGGTCGAGGATTCGCACATTAACGGACGTGTCGAGATGAAAAACCATTGTGTATGGTTAAGAAATGGCAACAAACGTTCTGAATAATATGGTCCACGGAATTTACTGCAAAAGCATGCAACCTATGAGTGTTATCGAACAAAGTCGATTTATGCAAGCAAGATCATACATAGCTGTGTGATGATTAGAAGCTCCGTGGTCAATAGCAATATACAGTCAACGATAAATCATGACGATGGTGCAAAATTAATCGAAAAAAAAAACTGGATACACCGTGCGCTTGTCTGTGGTACCATACCCATCAAAGGAAGTATCAATTGTTATATAAACCCTGTGCTATACAGGCGGCTTTGCCGCCACGGTGCCACCAACACGGGAACAAAATGTTTTGCAAATAAAACATATAACTTCGTGTGTGGAACGAGCCACTTTGAGCGGCGCATTCTATCACACGCGTGAGTACTAACAAACGTTGTCTCAGCCCATGCTCAGCAGCCCAGTGTCTGCTGCGGTGGCGTTTGGCAGCAACCTAGAGAAACATACTCTGGATTGGAACTAAAAGAGTGGATGTCCGTCGTTTTGAAGTAACAGCACTGTCGAATTTGACAAGTATGAAGGTCCTCAATATCGCACATTAAGTGAGTCTCGCCGCTCGCGACGAGTTATCCATAATTACGCAGTCCGAATGCTATACAGTATCCTACAAGCAGACTGATTTTATACAGATAGTAAGACGTTCATGCAGACCTATAGATGCGACAACCGGTATACTCTGGGTATTCCGCTAAAATTAAATGCGATGCTCACGAGGAAACTAGCCGCGATGCTGGTGCTGAGTAAGGAATTGATTCAATGCCTCGACATCGTCTTCCGTCAATTGGCGAGGCTGCTGCTCTTGGGACGGATCAAGCGAAAATCCATATTGCTGTTGATAATAGTCGGCGTCAGTGCCGCTAGGCCCAGGCATACCGAAAGGCATGAATGGCTGAGTGGGCAGCGTCTCCCCGCCGGTCAGACCAGGAAATCCTCCGAAGTCCTGTCTGAGTATATCCATGCCGGATAACTCACTGCTGATGCCCGTTTGATTATTATACGATGGGTCAGGAGGGCCCCATTGCTGACCAGTAATGCTTGACATCGGATCATTCCACATGAGCGGCATACTGCCACCACCGAGTTCCCACTCAGAGTGAAAACTATTTGACAAGTTGGACATATCGGTAGGAGATGATGAGGTGATAGATTTAAGGTCCTCGTCCGTTGTAGCAGCCGTGGAATCGACAGGGGAGCCTGTGAGAAGAGGCTTAACGTCTTCAGAAACCTGCGACTGTAAAGAGGATGTAGTTCCCTTCCTAATGGAAGAGGAAATTCTAGATTCATCGATTGATCGCATGTTCAATCTTGGTATCAACTGTTCCTTCCGCAAGCTTTTCAGTATGCTTGCAATATTGTTTGCGCAGTTCCATGACTTTCCCGTCTCAGTTAAGTACTGAATGCAGAGATCGACTTGCGAAAGGGAGTGGTTGAGGGACACGTGTGCGAGCCGAGAACCTGATGTCGCCTGGACGGCAGACAAGATGAAAATAGTGCCGGCGGAGAAGACCACCTGGACCCAGGTGATCGACACATAGCGAAGTGAATACAGCGTCCTGTATGTCTCTGCAAGTTCCATGATGTTCTCGGCGGCTCGATTGCAAAGCTGATAAATGAGAGGAGGCGATATTGAGTGTGTTATCACATTCCCGTGACAGTCCAAACTTACTTTGACATGATCGATATCTTTCTCTCCGCTGTGTGTAGTCCGCGCTCGTCGATAGAAAGGTCGATGTAAAAGAATGAAAAGCCACCAATATGCTGCGTGCAACATGATTCGATGAGGAAGGGCAGTCGCCCGACTAGACGATGTGATATCGACCTCAGGAGCCAAGCCCTCTTTCCATCCGTTTAGTTGAACGCTGGCACGGATGAATCAGTAACATGATTTCAGTCCACCACAACACACTACGCACTCGATTTTGCTGATGAGTTCTTGGGTGATTTCCTGGCGCGTGCCAGGATTCGTCAGGCCGTTCCTAGTATCACGGGGGAACATTAAAATGCACCCCCAGTCAAACAAAGAAATCTTACACGACATCCATGATCCGTCTTGCAATTCTCAGAAGCTCGCAAGTTTCCACGAACGTTCTCGACAGATAGTTCGGTTGCGGTTCCATATTCGATCCCGGATGATGCCACGGGATTTGATCAAACCCTGAATCTACAAAAGGAACGGGGATCCTTTGTAGATCAGTCGGGGATGAAACGCAAAAATCTCGCCCTACATAAAGAGACCAACAAACATCCTAATAGTGCATGTTTAGTATGTTTTCATTCGTATAAGCTGATAAGGGGACATACATTGCTGAAAGTCGTCCAATGCGCCCAGTTTCGGTCAAGCATTTCATCGCGAGTGATGAGACCCGATTTCACCCATGGCGAACAGTCAACGCCAAGTCCGACTAATGAAGAAAGTTAATTGCACAATTATTTAATGTATAATCTTTACGCTCACGAGCTTGACTCATTCGACCGCTCATACCTTGTCCATACATTTCCTTCAGTCATCGAAAACAGCACAACAAACCTATGACGACTCACCAAAGTACATATAACCCAGCGTCTGGTCACCTTGAGACGAGTGGAAACTAGCAAGGATGGACAATGCATGGACAACACTAATATTCGGTCTCTGGCATTCGGATTCAATGTATTCTTTGGCCTTGCGCGCAAAATACTGTCGGGAATTCAAATCTCGAATGCGGGGTTGGTCCGAAAACGCTGTTGCCAGTGACATCAGTGCATTGTGAAGCATAGGGGAGTAGTGTGGAGTCTTTGGGGCAGGGTGAGAACGAGGAACCCGAAGAACTCGATACATATCTCGAAGGAACAAAAACGGAACAATACGTAGACACCATGAGGTAAAGAATTTGAAAAGGAGGTCGAGAAGTCTACAATATCAAGGCAGTCAGCCTCTTTCTGATATAATTTGCTCATAAAAAGAACACACTTATCGTGTTCCACCCGTTCCATTGGGACCTCTACTGGCAGATACCTAGACCAGTCGAAATCTGGATTATACGTAGACAAATCGGCCCCTTCCACGAGCAAAATGTACGTTTCGGACGTGATCTCGGCCATATCGGGAAAACGTGAATGGATGGGCCCGGGAGGCTTGGGTGCTAACCTGAAAATGGAGGTCGGTCCATAAAGCTGAAGATCGTCGGCTTCGAGCTGCAGTTATTCAAAAGTAAACCATTAGTCATTGTGCGAATATTGTTGGATGTACGTACAACAAGATGTTTAGTAGGGGCACAGATATCTTCATCTAGTTCTGAATCGACCAAAGATTCCATATCATCCATATCGTCTATCGGGGGACTGAAAGACAAAGTGGGGGATAGTCCCATTTCCATTTTCATGAAGGATTCGTCGCCTGAGCCACCGTGTGCTTGACTACAATGCGCGAGCTTCTTCTCGAGGACTTTGACGTACCCTTCGAGTGCCTCGATCCGACTGCACGATGGACGTTAAAAGCGCACCCCGATTGCGGATATTCGACACTCACTTCTTCAGTGACTCAACATACGACTTCGTGCTCGGTCGTTTAGCACTCTCCGATCCCCATGTACACTGCAGTGTCACCAGCTCTAACAATTAGCTATGATGGCAAGTTTGAAAGTCACTACGCACATCGTGACCTGATGCATCGCAGGGTCCACAGACGGGCTTGATACTGATAAGGCCGCTGCCCTGAGTTGAATTGTATGAACCCGGTCGCTGCAGAGCTCACCCATTGCACTTTGTCTTCCTGGACACGTTCATACTTGATTAACGTGAGTCAGGTGAGATCAGCCATGTCGAACCTACCTCATGCGGCAGAAATTGCATGCCTGGTGTACATACGGCCGTCGAGCCGCCCGGGCGGTGGTCTTGACCGCCTTGGTGTCGGATTCAGGTCTCATGGTTCGAATGGAAATAACCGTGTAGTCACGGGTCCTCTTGTAAGTCAAGGTACTCGCAGGTCTATTTCAAAAGTGTAAACACGTTAGTTGGTGATAACAAAACTACGCGTTCTGATCAGATAAGGGAAATTGGTGACTATTAAGCACTCAAAGTGGACATGAAATGAACAGACTGGTCAAGGACCAAGAAGAAAGAAAGTACAAGGAAGTAATACTAACTGTACAGCACACCGGAAGGAGGACGGAAGGGGGGGGGGGAAGAGTAGAAAGGCGGGAAGCCAATGAGCGCCAGGAGATGAATCAGACGGCTTATCACCTGGTTATATCCGGCTTTCCCCAGGTTGACACCTACGAAAATTTACTGCCTCGCGAACCCCTGCCTGCCAGTCCCCATGAGTACAAATGCCATATGCCTTTTGATGGAATCATGATGTTACATAACAATAGTACTTGAACGAACTAGAAATTTCTCGTCTACTGCATCCGACGCGCGCCTTTGCCAAACATATAAGGCGCCTGATCTTGGACTTTCTCTTCTCGTTTCCTGTCACCCGATGGCCGTTCCGAACTCAGATCGCCCTCTCACCTACTTTGACATCAGTATTGGCGAAAAGCATGTCGGCAGAGTCGTGTTCAGCCTGTACTCTGATCTAGTGCCCAAAACAGCCGAGAATTTCCGTTCGTATCGCATCTGCCTTTTGTGGGCAAAACTCCTCTGACTCTCATTTGACCTGTTTTGCTTACAGGCACATTATGCACGGGCGAGAAAGGTGTGGGGAGATCTGGCAAAAAGCTGGCATACGAAGGATCCGGATTCCACCGAGTGATCAAAGGGTCAGTTTTATTCCACTAGCAACGCAATTTGATGAGTCCCATGCGCATCCCGCTCTTCTTAGGTTTATGTGCCAAGGTGGTGACTTCACTGCCGGAAATGGTATATCTGATTGTTAGCTGTGCAACACGTACTTTCTAAATAATATTTGTTCCTTACCCAAGGTACTGGTGGTGAGTCGATCTACGGCGAGAAGTTCGAAGATGAGGCGTTTCCGGTCAAGCACACGAAGCCGTTCCTGCTTTCCATGGCGAATTCGGGTCCCAACACCAACGGCTCGCAATTTTTCATCACTGTCAGCCCAACACCTCACTTAGATGGCAAACATGTCGTATTTGGTGAAGTTATTCGAGGCAAATCCGTGGGTCCGTAACTTTAAACTTTGTCCCTCCGCCACATCTTATCGGCCGCCATCCGCAGTCCGACAAATTGAGAACTACCCGACGACTTCCCAGGATGCGCCCACTAGTCCTATTACTATCGCTTCAGCAGGAGTTCTCTCACCCGATGATCCTTGCCTCACAGTGACTGCGGAGCCAGCCGATGGCGATGCCTATGAAGACTTTCCCGATGACGACGATCAGAATGTCCAGGATCCAGAGGTCGCCTTGAAAATTGCACGCGAAATACGAGAAATCGCTAATAAACTTTTCAAAGAAGGAAATGCCGAAGGCGCTCTTGCCAAATATCAGAGTCAGAACTCTCTTATTATTGCTCCTCCACAATATCTGAGGCACCTTGTCCATTTGCTATAGAATCTATCAGATACCTAGATGTGCATCCTGTCATGCCAGACGGCTCTCCGCCAGAACTCCAGGATTCTTTTGACTCGTTATTCGCTCCCCTGTTGTTGAATTCGGCGCTTGCGGCGCTGAAAATCCAACCACAGACGCCGTCCAATGCGCACATTGGAATTGATTGCGCCACCCGTGCATTGGACAGGATGACTCTGAACAAAGCCGATAAGGGTGAGTGCCACCTGCACGTATTTTGTGACAGCACCAATGATGCATTTCCTGCATTAGCGAAAGCCCTTTACCGTCGTGCCCTCGCTCATGTCATCCTTAAGGAGGAGGATGCAGCTGAGTCTGACTTAATCACTGCGAATGAGCTTGTGCCGGAGGACCAAGCCATCACTAACGAGCTGACGAAAGTAAAACAGCGCCGGAAGGAGAAGAAAGATAAGGAGAAGAAGGCATTCAAGAAGATGTTCGCGTAACAGTGTCGTTGAACAGTAATGCAGAACGGAAAGAAATGCAGAAGTATGTAAAAGATAATGAAATTCAATAAAAATCTATTTGCTCTGATGTTTGCGCTAAATTGACGATATCTTGCCCATCCCAGAGTGGCATGACAGGGCATCACTTCAAGGCCTTAGCTGATGAAATGCAACAAGAAATTGCGTTTGCCTATGGGAGAGATGGGAGGATAGGATGACGTATCGTCACGGAGAAATACCGGTGCGAATATTGCAGCTTCAAAGCAATGATAAGCAAAGACCAGAAGTTATGATTAGATTCTACGCACCCAGACGCTCTGCTTTTCCTTGACTTGCCTCTGAATCGCCGACCGACGCCTGCTGACCAATGAAATGCACAAACGCAGTGATAGAGATCCATACCTGCAAACAAACCATCAGCTTGGACTTGGTGTAATGGTTGAATATTTGTTTTACATTTACGGCCTCGCTTGGTAATTCGTCAAGGAACTGTAAAAGGTCGTCAAATGTGTTGTAACAAAGAGGTTGTTGCCGACAAACCTCGAAAGCTTCATCGCGACTGGTCACTTGCGCACATCTTGCATACAAAGAGACCGGAATGACCGGTTCAGGTAAGGAATCTAGAAGTTGTAATAAAGTCTGTGCAACGGCTAAGGCCAGCCTTGGGTCGTCCTTCATAACTTTCGGGAAATCGGCTCCCGTGTCCAAGCACTGTAGTCACCACATCATCAACGACCGAGAGATTTGTGCGCGGCACAGATACATACTTCGCGGACGATAGAAATTAACTGTTCTTCTGCTGATGAAACGAAGAGCCCGTCCTAGATTGACGTCACTTAGTTGAGCCCTGAACTGTAACTATGATACACACCACATTGATGGCATTCGCCATCATCCAATTAACCAGTCGCATTATTTCTCTGGGCGCATTGATGGCAAGGCGTTCAGGGAGGAGTGCCTCAAGATTTTCGAGATCTCGAATGGGCCCCGGTAACCTTGTTAGCAGTGATAAAGAGTTGGCAAAGCAAGTATGTTCTACATCGAGCCCTCATGAGCGCTGATAGCTCGCTCTACCAGCGTGAACTCACGATATTCCCCAGTAACGGTGATGAAATAATCCTGTCCCAGTGCTGTATGTAAGATAAGGGTATATTGAATATGTCGTGAGACGAGGTTTAGTTTAGCAGCTGAATTGTTGTCCACGTGGGCCGTAAAGTTGATGACTGTCTTCTCTTTCGGAAGAAGAAGACCCTGGCCGAGTTCAGCCACATAATAACAAGATAGATGAAAGGTAAAACACACTGTCATAGGTGTTATACACATCCACTCTGGATCTAGACCATGCATAAATATATGAAAGCAAGAAAAAAGGACTGTCTTACGAATTGACATTTCCGAATCCTGCGGAATGAAATGAAATGCACAAGGAACCTGTCGTATGGATGAGAGGTGAGACCGAGAGTGAGAGATCAAATAGGACATTAAGCACATTTCCCTGATTTTGAATCCCTAACGACTGGGAAACTCGCTGCCTATATCTAACATATATATATGAAAGATTGACCATAGCCGTAGGGAGAGATTACGAACGATATCTTCCCAAAAATGACGGTGTCATTGTCTAGCTTGACCTTCGGTGGCTCAGCTGACTCCTCGAAATCTGAAACACCGTGGTAAAGTTTATGTACGACGGAATAGTAGTTCGGAGCATCGATGATACCCAGCTAATTTGACATATTATAGCAGTGAACGACCATTATGCGACAGACGTCAACTTATCGCCACCTACTTGGAGAGAGAATTCGGCTGATACAGGTCGATGATCGCTCATAGTGATCTCCGGATGGCTCGTATATGACAGCTGCTGTATACCTATGGAAGGTGCAGACAGATGCAAAATGCGATCTGTCCATGCCGGCTTTCGTCTGTGAGATTCATTAATATTTATTTCGACGGGAAATAAAAGTACAGTACTTTCGGTCGAACCCCATATCATCTGTCAAGACACCCGCGCTGAAGCGGTAAGTGCTGCCAATGAATCCTGGACGTTAGTATATTATCAAAGTGGAAATGTCGGCAATTACGGTATGTGTGATATTGGATGCTCAACGAAATTATCAAAAGCCCTGTGGTCGCGTTGTGCGTTCTTGAGCTTTATACCAGAAATTAGTGGATATGAATGATAACGAAAAAGCCAAGGAATATGACTGACCTGGTCATATTTGAGTAGAGTCTGCACATTGTCGCCAATATCTGAGACTAGTAAGCCCCTGACATCCGCATCCTGAAGATCTACTCGGTAATTGAGGTCTGATTAGGCATCTCATCAGCCTGCCACGACTGACGTAGTTATAAAGCCACTAGCCTCCCTATAGACCATTGACATCAATTAACAGCCCAGTATCCGCATGCCATATCAATTTACGTACCATCCAAATCAAAACATCACTCTCATATATACTCAACGGACTAGGAAAATTCCCATTTCCATCCACATCGTAAGTCGATCCAGTGTTAAACTTTAGCTTCGTTCCTAGGTCGTGGAAGTCCGCATTACGTTTATCTGCCATCTCGTCAAAGGCTGCTAAATGGGTGTTCACGAAGGTCAAGACTGTAGGGCTTGGATTTGGGGAATTTGGGGTGCCAGGTGGGGTCAGGGTGAGACGGATAGCGGTGCCGCCTTTGTTTCCCTGTCCGTCACAAATGAGTTATCGGAAGTTACACCAAGGGTTAAAAATTACCATCAAGCCCATGATGCCCGCTCCGGCGGCCGTCATTTTTATGTCTCTGAAGCATGCCGTTATGCTTTTCTTGACGATGACCAGCAACAACATCCCGACAAGTTGCTTTGAAACTAGCTAAAAAGGACGTTAACCAAAATGGCCGAATCAGCGCAAGTTTCAATCAAATCACTTAAGGGAAACACCGAAAACACCTCACCTTCTCATACCAAACACCTTTCTCGCCTAACCCAGCGAAAACAGCCATACACCATGCATCTTCCCGCGTAGTACCAGTCGAGTACAACAGTGCTTCTGTGGACAGGTCCAATTCTTGGAATCCAAGCACCAGCACGTCGGGATCGTCGTCGGCAACGAGCGTTGATGACGAAGATAGGGTGGTTGCTTGTGTATTTATTGACTGTGTTTCCGACTTTAGGGATCCTCCTGGAAAAGTAACAAAAAAAAGCCTTTGTAAGGGAAGGTCCTGGTGAAAGAGGGGATAGTAAAACGAACGACTAGCGCTGGCAGAATCGGGGCTAATTTCACCCAGAGGTAGATGAGATAGCCTCTTCAAAGCGGGTATCGACTTTCCATCATCCTGAAGCTCTCTATTTTCGTGGGATTTCTCAGAGCGTCCTGCGACCCAAGATGCCAAGTCTTGCGAAGGCATCTTTCCATTTACATTGAAGGTACCCACGCGGATTCTGTCTCCGGATTCAAGTCACACGATCATACGAATTGAAACAATGGACGTGTACACGAACCTGATCGTCACATTTTCGCCAACCTGTACATCTTGCCTAGCTTTGTTCTGTACCCAATCATTTCGGATGACCTCGATATTAGTGAGATCGTCTACCGGCATGCCGGCGCTTGACAAGGACAGTCGAGTGTGTAGTGGCCTGGTAATGATTCGTAGGTCTGGTGGGGAGGATGATACTGCAATTTCAATCGTCAGAGACGCGTCAGAAACTGAATGTCGGATTTTAAAAATATATTTTTGTACTTACATAAAGATATTGGCGTATGTTTAGAGGTGTATGGCGCGAGCCATGCATAAGACTTGGGAACGTCGACATCTGGTCATACCAGTGAATACCAAAACGTCAACTCGATCACTTGATAGGCAAAGAAGTAGAAAAAATTCGTGATCGACATTCCATCACGAAACTTGCTGCCTCGGAATGTGAAAATTCGCAACAGCAGAAGACATACCGGCCATTTCTTTCAGCCTCTTGCATTTCGCGAGTACAATTTGCAAACGTTGTATATCCTGAGTTAACAGCGTCAAGGGTCTGACACCATCCTGACCAGGTCGAATGGTAAGCGTAAACTCTAAGGAAAAGACAAGATCAGCATGGAGATACTCGATTGTAACCTGATGATATCCTGATTGAGTACCCACCTGTCTGAAATCGAATCAAAGCAGGGTTCGTGTCAGGCTGCAATCCCTCGAGTTGCTGAGGACGTTGGGTCTGTGCCATTGATATGGAGAAGTGCTGGAGGATTGGGTATACGCGCTGAACTTCCAGCCGAGCGTCCAGATTCAAGGTTGAATTGTATTTGAAGATGAAGACACTAACATCCAAAAAGCAGAGCAATTAATTAATACATGATATATTCAAATACTAACGATTCGGCAGCACATCATCCACTGGCCCAAGACCAACTACACCATATGGACAGCGCAATCTGCAGTCCTTGGACGATAGAACACACACCTTCCTTCCCTTTCTTCTCCGGCTTCGTTCTGATGCGTAACAACGGCAAGAACTCTTTGGTTCTTCCCATCGTCTTCCTCCGTGCGTTTTCCAACAATCGAGGTCTCTAGAGTGACCTTGACATCCTCTGAAGGCCGCAAAAAGTACCTGACTGCATTCTCTAGTTTGTCAGCCATGTTCGCATCAATTCCAATTAGTTCTTCAGAAGACTATTTGAAGTTAGGTTGCCATACGGAGATGAACGTCAGGGACATCAGTTTCGAGGGCCGTTACATAATTTCCAAGTCGATCGATTTCCGTTTTAGGTGGGTGACGTAATTTACCCCGCATTTTGCGAGTTGGAGTCCGTCCGTTTCTGGGTCCAAAACGCTTATTTTCTGTTCACATTTAGTCGAGTAAAACAAAACATAACATAAGCTGAGATCCTGTGGCAGAGGAAGTAAACAACAATCAAGGAAATTAGCGGGGAAGTTGACAGGGCGGATCCTGTAACTCAATATTCAGGAAGAGTCACGAGGGGCATATGCAAGGGTGTTTAGCTGCTTATATTCCGGCGTTCGCCATATATAAGGCTCCAAGCATCACTTTCGAAACCCATCCTTCCCCGTAAACAAACCGTTACTTCAGCCCACCAGACATGACCCGTACAGCCCGCGCAGCATTCCCCCGTGCCATTCTCAAAGATCGTTCGGAGTCCAAGTCAGGACATCGTGACGACAAGCATGTTCGGAAAGACGGGGCTGGAGCACACGGGTGGGGTTCCCTCGCTGATGAGAAGGCGCATGAGGAAGCAGGATTGCGTGACGAGCAGCTCGAGTTCTACGAGGAACTTGATTATAAAGAATATAGCAAGCCTGGTGCGTCTGATATGTCTGAATCTCACGACCTGCTGGTCACTCATAGATGCGTATTCGGCCCCGAATAGCTTTTGCAGAGGTCGTGAAACTGGATGCTTTGGAGGGGACAGCCTCTAGCAGCTCTACATCAGAGGAAGACCTGGAGAACGCCAGGGTATTCAGGAAGAATGCGCTCAAGGGCCAAGGTGAGACTGCCTACAGAGTGGTCGTGTGACACATATTTATCTGCTTCTACCTACAGGGATCGACTTGGCCGCTATCGCCAGGACCTCGATGGCGGTGTCAACTTCTCCAACTTCTCCAACTTTGATGAGGCCTGTGACCGTTACCAACGGTGCAGATGTAATGCGGTTTACATCCTCTCTTCTATGCTCCTGGCTGATATATTCTTGCCAGACGTCTGTTCTCACAGCCGTTTGATCCCTCCCACCAAAAACGAAGAAGCACGGCTTTCGCATCTTGATGTTGTCACCGTCTTGCAGAATAGTTGTACCACCAGCTTGTCAGAAAGAGTAATCAAACTCGATTTCGCATATTATACGTGTACACTTGTAGAATCATATCCAGTTATTTTTTCCAGCACAATGAGCGGTAACGAGGCAAGAGTAATGGGTTTGTACGGAAGCCAGCCGATCAAACCGAACCCCGAGGAATCTGTTCTCTGATATGCAAATGTTCTGGCACAGGGCGAGCCATCTGCGATTATTTCCCGCCTTTCGTCTTCTTTTTATTGGTGGCGCTCTTCCTTGGAACGCCAGCTTGTGGGAAGGGAGAGATCTTTGCGGAGGTCTGGGTCAAATTTTCAGCATGTGTTATGAAACAAACCTCGATTATCTTACATCAGGAATGGGCATGACCTCGATCGGTTCAGGGCTAATTGGAAATGCTTCTTTGGGCTGTAGTGGCTGGCCGAGCCATGTATCCCAACGCTCAGGCGACAATGTCCCTACATGATTGGATATCCATGAGGGGGCTGGTGGCGGCGAGTCTGATGGCCACTCGGCATTTGAGATCCCAGAGACACCTTCATCTAGGCTTGCAGATTTAGTATTCTCCGTCTGGGCGTCCTTAGCTTCGCCACCGGCCGCATCGGATGTTGAGTCCTCCAGGTCGGGCAAGACCGGAGGAGGCCAGAATATATCGTTGACAACGCGGCTCACCAGAGCAGCGTTGAAAGGCTCTAGATCCTGGTTGGCTTGGACTTGGGTATGCCGGTGTGTCTGATTGGGCACACGGCCAAAAGCAAAGCCCGTTGCGACAGGGGTTTGAACTGCGACAGCGCCGCCGTTCTTCCTTACCATCTCCCTGGCCTTTGCCAGCATAACGGTAGTCTCGAGCCCCAATTTCCTAGCCTCCTCAATTTCAATTGCTTCTTCGCGTTGACACAGTGCGGCATATCCAAGCGGGAACCACTCGGGAATGTCGTGTCTCACGGCTAAAACAACCTGGTCGACAGGGTCGATTCGCGGGCGAAAGGAAAGAATTTCAGCGATCGCTCGTGAGCGAATGCGTTTCATCTCGAAATGAGTCGAGATAGACAAAAGCGAGGTCCACGCAGAGAGCGTTGGAGTTGTCTCGTTGTGCATTCTGAATGATTGGCAGGTGAACTAAATAACAAGAGGTTAACAACAGACAACCTACCCATCATAGAGGAAGTCTAGAAGGCTTTCGAACTCTGTTCGTTTAACACCTAGAAGTTCAATTGGAGTACGATTCGAACTGGTGCCTTTGGGGAAGACCTCAGACTCTCGGTCCAAGTGATATCGGTGGACTCGGAAGAGACAATCTTCGACCTAGTAAATCGAACTTAAAATAAGACCAGGACACCAAGCACTAAATTGCACGGCTACTCACGAGGAAAACGGCCATATCATCTTCGAAATAGTACCGAGAATGCTGGGGGAATTGCAATTTTCTTGACAGTGGCGAGTCAAGAAGGGAAGGTGTTATAGACGGCTTCGGGGTTCCAGTCGAAAGTCTAGGTAGAGAAGAGATATTCCGTAGCCCCAAAGGAGAACCCATGAGAGAGGATGACAGAGAGTCCTGTGTTTCCACCGGCGAAGCAGTGCCCGAGGGGCAAGGGGACCTGATATTTTCGAATAGAGGAGATGACGGCAAACTCATTGCGGTAAGAATAATATCTGACGTTGAGTAGGTCGGGAAGTGGCAGGTTATAAACGAATGACCATGCTGTATGAACGTGGGGTTAGACGCCGAGACCCCTGGGATCGGTACACACACACACACCTACCACACTTGAACTTGCAAGCATGTACATTGTGCACGGCGACGACACGGAAGCCTTCCACCTCATAAGGAACTTGTGGGCAGGCGAATCCTCTGCAAATGAAAGATGGCACTAGTCCAGATAGGAAGGGAATACCATCAGCAACAAGTCATGTCCGAACACTCAAGGTTGTTTCAAGCCCTTTAGGACACAGATAATCGCTAATTTAAATGAATGGAACGAGGCTCTCAGTCCAAGATTAACATCTGCGGCACTGGGCTCAGTGCATATATTCTACAAAGTCGCCAGTTTCCAAGGTTTCGCAGTTGCAATACTACCCACGTGCATAGATCTCGTGTCAGATGGACTCACTCGAGTGCTTTCTAAAGCCAGAGAGGGTGCAGAAAGAACTTCAGGCGTGATACTGTGACCGTGACGGGCCTGTGAAAGGTGGTCCCGTGATCTGCTAACCACCATGTACAATTGATGATCTTACCACGGAAATTAAGCTCCTTGCCGCACGAGTTGAGCTCTTGGGGCGTAAAATCGACATATCTTGGGAACGCCCTGTAAAACTCCTTAAATCACATCTCGTTAAAGGGGCTTCTCGGGCAATCATCTGGCGTGCTAAGCTAAAGTATCTCCTGACCGTGTCAAATTGCTTGATCAGCTATACCTAGAGGCACGAAAGAAGACCTGGACAATTGGAGATCCTTATGCAGAGGCTCTTCGGATATATGAGCGGCTGTATTGTGATGTAATTAGAGATGAGAGGCGTCTGAGTCGGAAAGATAGGAGAAAGCTGGCAAAGGCAGAGAAGGGGAGAAATAGAACCAATGTCCCCGATGGATTGAGCACAGGCAGAGTCAAGGCCTTAGCCTTTGGTAAGGACCAACACTTTGTCACAGAACTAAACAATGTAGTGAGTTATTTTATGTTGTCCTAAGTGACGTCATTTTGTCCACATTTTCATGGTTCATCCAGTACGAAGACACTGTTGATGGCGCTCATGAAACAACTGCCACAGTATTAGCCAACTTCCTCACTTTGCTTGATGGCGATGATCTAGTTTTTTTCTCGAAACTCTTTGTTGTCGTGTTCGGTTTCTCCCATCTTGACATTCAAAGTCAGGATGTGAGGGCCCAGACGCAAAAATTGGCGAATTGATAGCCTTATCACAAATAGATCAACCATACTGTATACACGTGTGAGTACTAGACGCTGAGAAGGGACCGAGCGTTCACGGAACCGGGAGCCCCAAGGAACCCCCATTTCAGGATGCGCATGATACATTGATGAGTATTACGAAGGGCAATATGCTTTCGAACAGCGGTACTAACTACCACTCCATGTTTATGGTGAAATTTTATGCTCCTTTGTGTCGGACCGTGATGTAAATTTTTTCCAGTGATACATCTTACTATTAATTTCATTTCGATCTTTGATACTTTTAAATTGACTTGTCCCATATGATCAATTTATCAATGTGGAACTGTATTGATCATTTACAGCCTCTTGTATTGCATTGCTTTACCCTAGTAGTATGGTGTCAGAGTTACTTGGGACAGCTGTCCATTTCTCTGGGTGGGGGTCTGGAACCAAATTTGGATATCCCAGATGAACTTCGGAAGAGCAAGCAACATTCCAAAATAAGTCAGGAATATAGCTCCGGATGTTCCAGACCATGATATGCAATGCTCCAGACCATATATGATCTCACAAGCAATGTCCTGGACCAGCTTTGGATGTCCCGGACCATGACACAATGTTGCTCTGGACCATGTATTATCTCACACGCAATTTCCCAGACCAACTTTCGTTGTCCTGGACCATGACACAATGTTGCTCTGGATCATATATGATCTCACAAGCAACGTCCTGGACCAGCTTTGGATGTCCCAGACCATGACATAATGTTGCTCTGGACCAAGTCTTATCTCACACAATTTCCCAGACCAACTTTCATTGTCCCGGACCATGACACAATGTTGCTCTGGACCAGGTCTTATCTCACACACAATTTCCCAGACCAACTTTCATTGTCCCGGACCATGACACAATGTTGCTCTGGACCAGGTCTTATCTTACACACAATTTCCCAGACCAACTTTTGTTGTCCTGGACCATGACACAATGTTGCTCTGGATCATATATGATCTCACAAGCAACGTCCTGGACCAGCTTTGGATGTCCCAGACCATGACATAATGTTGCTCTGGACCAAGTCTTATCTCACACAATTTCCCAGACCAACTTTCATTGTCCCGGACCATGACACAATGTTGCTCTGGACCAGGTCTTA
Source organism: Piloderma croceum F 1598 (assembly GCA_000827315.1). Lineage (NCBI taxonomy): Eukaryota > Fungi > Basidiomycota > Agaricomycetes > Atheliales > Atheliaceae > Piloderma > Piloderma croceum. The sequence continues at coordinate 445,106 of KN832993.1, read as the reverse complement.
TCTCACACACAATTTCCCAGACCAACTTTCATTGTCCCGGACCATGACACAATGTTGCTCTGGACCAGGTATTATCTCAAATGCAATTTCCCAGACCAACTTTCATTGTCCTGGACTATGATGCAATTTTGTTCTGAACCATATACAATCTCACAGATAATCTCCTGGACCACCCTTGCACTTCACTCTGGATGTCCTGGACTATTATGGATTCATAGAATATTTATTTGTATGTACAAGTATTCTACTGTACAATTTCATTCTATTCGGTAGTCACATGTCACAGGCAACCTTACCGAAACTGAAATGTGGTTGATGTCATGGGTCACGAAGGGGTCTACTGAATGCCTATTTCGTCACAGATGTCTAATTTAGGTAACATCTGGTGAAAAAATGTAAATTTCTGGCAATTAATTATAAAATTTTACCGTCTAAGGTTCTTGAGGCCTTTTGGTCACAAGATGCAAGCCAAAATCACACATGAATCAATAGATCAAAATCGTACAGTAAGAGATCTATAAACTAAATTGGTGTTCTAAGAAAATACTTACCAATTTATGAGATTTGAGCTAGCACCTCAAAATATAATTCAAATAATTAATCTGTAAGCACTTGGTGTCCTTATGTAATGTAATAGTTGCTAAGTTCTGGAGAGAGCAAGCCTTCTTTACAGGAATTATAGGGAACACAACTTCAATAGAGCTGGTCAATATTTAAGTACTCGAGTGTGTACCTTAGAGATTTAATAATAAGGATCACACTGTGAGGTCTGAGAGCATCTGAGCAGTGAAAAGATGTTATATTTGATGGAAGTTAAACCTCATATTTATAATAATATTTTAGAACAAGAGGGAAGGTGAAGGGTAAAGGTGAGTCATTGGTAAGACCTTAAAATGACTCATAGAATTACTCTGAGCCTTCCCAAAGCTTTGGTAAAATTTCTGTGAGTCAATCTGACTCATAGGAAGTTATTTTTGGCCACCAGAGGCCCTCAGATTCAGCCTTGAGACCAGGGTGGCCACCTGAGGGTGATTTGAACAAAGTAGTTTTAAGTTAGGAAAGGGAATTCAAACTCAGCAAAGCTACAACTTCTGGGTGACTTTGTGGCCTCGCTGGGGCTTAAACTAATCCTAAATAAATATGTAGAGGTCTGAGATGGTAAAGTATAAGTATAATTAATATCTGAAGTTATTAATCATACATTTTAAATGTAGAAACCTAGTATCAAAGCTATCCAAGATGTGAAGTGCTAAGTGGCTGTGTTACCATGTGAACTTAGCACTTATCTAGTAAATGTTTAGAAATTATCTTCAAGGTAACCTTTCTAGACATATCTTCAGTAGAAGATAGTAATAACACATCAGATTCAAATAGTAAGTGAAAATATTAAAAGAGGAATCTAAAATTAGGCATATAATTGGAAATAAGATCAATATTCCTAACACAGACCATGACACAAATATTGCTCTGAACCATATATGATCTCACAAGCAACTTCCCCTTTGGTTGTCCTGGACTATTACTGATACTGTTCAATCTTGCTCCAGACCATATATGATCTCACAAGCAATGTCCTGGACCAGCTTTGGATGTCCTGGACCATGACACAATGTTGCTCTGGACCAGGTATTATTCTCACACGCAATTTCCCAGACCAACTTTCATTGTCCCAGACCATGACACAATGTTGCTCTGGACCATGTATTATCTCACACACAATTTCCCAGACCAACTTTCGTTGTCCCAGACCATGACACAATGTTGCTCTGGACCATGTATTATCTCACAC
>KN832993.1:427090-440833 GCA_000827315.1 Piloderma croceum F 1598 | reverse complement strand
GTAGGTAGCCTGTGTAAAGTGTGCATCTTAGCTTTGCCCCACTTGCTATAAATCTCAGTTCTACTCTAAAAGTCAGCCCCCAGAGGTGCAGAATCTGTCTGCATTCACATCTGGCCTGTGAGGAGTCACCCTCAGTCTTCAAGTGTCTAAGGTCCGCCACCAATTACACTTTATTGAAGTTTATGCTTGTGTTTGTCCACTGTCATTGTGCTGTCCTCGAGAACCCACTTCCTCAAGCTTGGGATCTCATACCTGGTTATTTGCATGTTATCTGTTTATGTTGAATGTCAGCACAGGAGGACTTAGTCTCATTCCTGTACTTTCAAACTCTGCCATACGACTTGGTCAGAGCTCATCTTTTGTTGCTACTCAGAAGCTGCCTTGTCATAAGCCTTCTACTCAGTTCTTGTTAGTGGTTTTATGTCTATACAGCCGTTACATTTTTTGATCAGTCATCACCTTCCTTATTTGGAAGTTTGGTGGCTGAATTGAGGTTCTATCCGGAAATCAATTATGAACCTTTCCTTATTTGGAATACCTTCCATTTTAGGAGCAAAGAAGAGAAGTATCAAAGTTAACACAGATTATCCCTCCACGAACAACCAGCTATCTAAGGGTGAGCACGAGTGCACCTGTGGGTGACCCAGATCTGTACCCACGGGTTTACAGGCTATCAAAATTCAAACTCAGATCTGCACAAGTAATAGAGTACAGGTGACCCGGATCTGCAGGTCAAGTACCTGTAAAAATGCAAGTACTTGTTATTTAATCAAGAAAAGTGACACAAGCAGGGCTTGAACCAGCAACCTTTTACATTTAAGACCACTAGTGCTTTAGACCACTGAGCCACATACATCTACATAATCAAAATATAAAGCCTATTATACCAAGTCTTGTAGGAAATTAAAATACATTTTGTATGAAGGGTGTTATAGGCACCCAATACAGATATGGCCATAATAGGACCCATTATAAATATTTTATTAGGATGTTTATGGTAAATGTTCATAATTTTTGCATTAATTCCAATTACAACAAGAACAATAAATGATATGGTGGCAATGCTACTGTGCCCTTTATAGATGTGCAGATAATCATGTTCACTAAGGGCTATAACATCTAAAATAGTGTTACCACCATAATACCTATTGTGCTGGTTATTTTGTGCAAAATCTATAAAGATCTGTGATAGATACCCAATGTGTGTTTCTCTATACCTGATCACAACTGGGGATTACATCGTGACGGGACTGAAGACTGTTTAAGGGCAACTCTAGAACCATATCGCAGACCGACAAGAATCACAACAGCATATTTGAACAAAGTATGGCAACATTTCTAGGTGTATATAGCTCAGTCTAGCAACACTGGTCTAAAATGTGAGGTTGCTGGCTCAAATCCAACTAGTGCCACTTTTTCTGATTACCTTTTCTGATGGCATTTTATTTATATATCTTTGACTCTGATTCAATTTTTCAGGGCTAAATTAAGTGACAAGTAAGGTGGGTACCTGTCGTGGGTACCTGTGTCTACAGATGTGCTACTCAGATCTGTAAAGACCTGTACCACTCAAAAACTCAGATCTGTGGGTCACTTGACTTGTGGGTTTCCCATGGATAAACCCACAGGTACTTGTGGGTGACCCAGACTCATGCTCACCCTTACGGCTATCCCATCAGTACTTGTCTGGATCAGAGAACCCGGGTGCAAACCATGTTTGTGCGTCACAATGTTCCTCTCCCCCACCAATGGGCCTAACATTCAATAATTTTTGCTGAGAATATAATCTCAGCACAGCAGCAAAGGAGGTAGTGTTGCCGCGGCTCGGCTGACCGTGAGCCAACTACTAAAGCCGCGGCTTTTTTAGTACATGACCAACTATCTCATGGCTAAGCACTCAGAAGCTGCGGCTTCGGCTTAGTCGGGAACTCTGATCGGCCCCAGCTGCAGAAATGATAAACCGGCTTCAACCGTTTGCAGCCGGCTTGTAGCTGGCTTCAGCCGGTGGTTAGATCCACTTTAAGCAGAAATTGGCTATGAAACACTACTTATACAATGTATATAAAGGCATGATTCAGATGAAAGTGTCTCAACAAGCCATGGTGTGAAGTAGGGAAGCAGATTAGAGTCGGTTTTGCGTAATGACAAGTGGAACACGACCAGTCTGAGGGCGCAATCTGGAGAGAACTTGAGTGCTCCATGCGAACAGATGGATTTGATTGTACTTACCCTGGACGACGCTTAGAGGGTCCCTTGTGTTGGCGCCCGACAATGTTCTCATTCATATCAACTTGGCCGTCCCAATCGAATCTCGGGTCAGAACCTTCCTGTGATGAGAGTTCATCAAATAGGCGGCTCAGGTACCCATAGTCAGGCTTGACATCGAATGAAAGGGAACGGGCATATTCAAGGAAAACACGAAATTCCACCGGAAGCCTGTGGCATAAGTCGAGTGTGGAAGTGCGTTGCTTGCTCGCGACGATAAGGTGGTTGCTCAAGCCCTCCCATGGCAGAGACCCACATAGGAAGTAAATGAATATGTATGCGAGTGACTTGAGATCATCGCGCCTTCCTAATTCCGCACCTAAGTGGCTAGGAATTGAAGCAAATGTAGCTGTTCCGGTGAGGCCGAGTGCGTCCTTATACGGAATATGCATATGTGTATTGGGGTCTCTGAACTCCTTCGATAAACCGAAATCAATGAGATACACCAAGTTGGCATGCTTGCCAACTCCCATGACAAGGTTGCTAAGCTTGAGATCGCAATGAATGAAATTGCGAGAATGAATGTACTGCAGGCGAGAGATCTGGACGTAGAAGACATTAGCCTGGTATTTATTATATAAAGGATAAAAGTCACTTACCAGCTGGCGTGTTAAGAGTAGAACAGTCCCGACGCTGAACTGACGATGGCAGCCAATGAAGATATCATTGAGCAACAGACTGAGACGATCGATAGCCATCGCATCGAAACCGGCTTCGCTGCCAAACCAATGGACACGAGGGATGCCAGTTCCGCCGCCAAGCTTCTTGTACACCCAAAATTCATGTTCTAAGGTACGATGTTCTCCATTCACAGGCTCGAGTTTGATAACGACATCTTGGCCCGACAAGATATCGTGTGCAAGGTATATTTCGCCTATGGATTCATGAATAAATACAAGAAGTGTGACGCGATTGTCTTGGACTTACCAAACGAACCACACCCAACCTTGCTTTGCAGCCTGTATCTCCCATCTATGTGAACCAGGTCCATAGACTTCGCAAGCGAGGTGACAGGCGGGCGCAGGATGCATAGTTCAGTTTTGGACATGCCTTGCAAGATAACAAAAGATAGAGAGGTTGATGATACAGTAGCTATGTACAAATACTAGGAAAAGGTCAAGGGAAAGGTCACAACAGCAGAAGTCATTGATGACAGCTAATACGCACGCAAAACCAACTTCTCACGCTCACCCCGGATACTATAGGACTGTGCCGAGGTCGACGTCCAACGTATAATGTATTCGTACTTATAGCAGCAATTAAATATAACACCAATGACAAGATCGAGTGTGACAGCAACGGCGTCGACGGAATGAAACAGAGGTTGTTATATTTGGAGGTCATACAAAAGAACAAACGAAATTGGTGGGTCATAGTACAAAAGTGGCAATCAGTAATAATACATGACTAAAGCGTAAAAAGCGACAAGTGCGAGAAGGGATAGCAACATAAGGTCAGTAATATACACTATTGTACAGAAGTTGGGAAAGAAAAGACTCGGATACAACTTAAACCTAGTCTTCATAAGTGTTGATGGATTGGATGACACGATCCAAGCTATCCTCGAAATTGTCCTGGAGTAACTTATGCAGAAGATCCTCTTCATCTGGTTCATCCTCCGTCAGGTCCTTCTCCGGTGTCAACCAATTCTCCGTGAAACTAAGATGTTCCTTCTTCAAATGGAATTTAAGCATCTGTAGTGCCTCCATCAACAGAGGGCTAATGTGGTTTCTTTTTTTGGTGTCCGTTTCAGCACTAGATGAAAAAACATGTTCACAGGGCACAGATGAGGCTTGGATCGGGAGGTAATCCATAGCCATCTGAAACAGAGTTGGGAAAGCAGCCCTGGTAATCTGTGATGACTTCGGTCAGTAATTGATGCAATAAAATAAATTCACTGATTACCTCCCAATACTTGATAATGTCCACAGTCTTCGACGTGGGCGGTGACTTCAGGTACGCTTGATATTCTTGTTCGATGGTTTGCTCATCGGGGCCGGAGTTGCCGATATCCATCTCATCCGCGATGCCATATTGAGCAGCTAGACTCATATACGCAGGCCTCGCTGCAGTGTCTGGGCCAGGGACTGCCTCTTCCGGTGTTGCGGTAGCTGCTTGCTGCCGGTATTCCATCATCTTCTTAAATTAGCATGTGCTACAATGCAGACTACGAACCTAAAGGGACTCACTGTTTGCCGAATTACGTCTTCGGCCTTGTTAATATATTCTTGGTCCCAGTGTTTGTGTATCCATGACATACAGATAAATGGATTAAGAACTTCGTAAATGCAATCCTTAATGGTTGTCCGGATTGAGTTAGTTGTTACTTACACATTGAAATGATATATGCGCGGGTACAATCCATTCGGGCATAATACATGTATGCCCATTCAAGCCCTCGGCTGACGAGTGGCTTCATACGGGGATTCTCCTGAACGAGTTTTTCCCAGGTCGTCATGAACATTTCAAAAGCGGGAATGGCACCCGACAAGGTGGGGTGGCTTTCCGCTGACATGACTTGCTGCACTCTGTGGGGGAACTACATCATAATATTTCATGAGTCAAAATTAATTTCATAGCAACATCGCCGCGTAACGAACACTCAAGACAACCTCTATGTCCTGCATCGCCTGCCATTCTTGTGGGGTAATCCTGTACTGTGCGATATCATTATTTTCCGGAAGTGCCAGGAAGTAATCAACAGCCTGTTAAATGGACCCATTAGCAACAAGAAGAATAAAAATACTAAAGTGACACACCGGTTGCAGTTCACGAAGACGCCTGAGCATATAATAAACCGAATCCCATTGTGTGGGCACAGATCGCAGAAGTTGCAGTTTCTTGAGCGTGACGATTTGAGGGGGTTGTCCTTGCTTGAACAAACCTTTGAGATTACCGTTCTCAATGACGGTATCAAAGGCGTCTCGACGAGCACCGGATGCTCGAATGACTCGGACAACGTTGCGGCCGAGGGCAATGGGATCACGTACGAGTGGGTCCTGCTCAGCAGGTGGATCTGGTGGAGGCCCATTCCCCTCGCCCTCTGAACTGCTCACGCCGCTGATCACACGTCCGGAGGCGAGGTCAACCACATGGCCGTAACACATCACCCTTTGATCGACCGCATCAAAGGGGATGTCACGAGCATCGAGTTGGCGATCAAGCTCCCGCATTGTTGTGTCGTTGTTGGCCGCATTGTCCATAGTAATATGACCGACCTTAAACGTTTCAGAGTCATGTTGTCAACTCCAAGTACTATATTTACCTTAACAGTTATTCCGGCTCTATCAAGAAGGTCCATGACTATTTTTGAAAGATTCGTGCCATCGTGGCTACCACGAACACGATGGAATGCAATGAGGGCCGCCTTGGTTTGTAGGGCAGCTGTCTCACCAACTTTCGCGATCCAGTGCGCGGTTATCGCTAGATATGGTCGACAATTTTGATCTTAATCGAGATCCGACCAGCAGATTTCTGGATTTGGGGAATTAGTTACAATCAGCACAATTATTAATAGAAAAGTACCGCAAGATCGGCCTTAAGGACCTGGAAATAATGTTTCCAAGCTTCGACGATCAATTCGCACAGCTTAGTGTGATGGGGAATCATGGTCTCTTTCAGACTGCTTCGCAGCAGAAGCAGAAGTGCCCGGAATTCACGACATTCGACAACATTTATAGACTTGGAAACACGTCGTGAATGAGTATAGATGTATCTGAGGCAAAAATGAAAAAGACACGATACCTGGTCATCCGCAACGATGAAGTTAAGGAGGTACCAATGAAAGGTACTCTCGTCGAATGTGTCGGGTGGTTCATCTTGAGCTGAACCCACTGCGCTAGCTTGTGAACGGGCTTGCGATACAAGACCTGGCAGTAAAATCTTCCATCCATTTTCCTTCGCCAGTTGTTGGAAAAGTTGCAAATGATATTTTTCAATATGAGGCCGCAGTGACGAAGTCGACGTTTTCAGTGAGTATTCATATTTGATGTTCGAGGGCCAGTTTGCTGGGTCGGCTTCTTTGCGCTTCCTGTAAGCAATGTTTTTTATATATCAGAAACCCAAAACATGTCAAAGATGCATGAACGCCTACCTGCATTCTTTACAGACTGTTTTGTCTGCGAGTTTTTGAAAAAAATGATGAATATCAGCTGCAGCAGTTTTAGAGTCTGACGGAGCGGAAAGATTCGGATCGTTCACGCCGCTGTCTTGTTCTTGAGCTGGAGGGTTTGCTTGTTGGATGCGACTACCAGATTGACGAGCTGGTCGGTTGTCGTTGTCGGCGTTGGCGTCGTCATCACTAGAAACTTCAGACAAATTGAAAGACTCTCCTTGCGCGGGCACAGTAGCTTGTGTGCGGGCGCGCTGAGAGCGGTGCGCAGGAGCCAAATCACTTGGCCTACTGGGAGCACCTGGTGTCGCCGTTCCTTGCCCTTGTGGAGGGCATGGTTGAGTATTACGAGGAGGCATTGAGGAAGAGAATGCAAATGGTGCGGACAAGTAGATTCGGAACTCATATATATACACTCTTGGCTGTGGAAAGAGTGGAGAGGCGATGAGTGGTCAGGTGTGTACAGAATGATGGTATAGGGGTACACTCCGGTCATCCATGACATAGTCCGTAGGCAGGTGAACATGATAGAACAAGGGAAGTCAACCAATGTGAAAAAAAGAAGTCATTCGACGAAATACCATACATCCGTTCTGGGTTCATCATCAGAGCCAGCAGCGATACAGTTGAATCTTCATGGTCTAAGGTCTCCAGGGAGAAGAGTGGAGCTGAGGCCGTTCACAGTGGCCTGGTCTGAATCAATTGTCTCCAAAGATGTTTCGACTCCAACCATGCCGAAGGTGTCCACGGAGACGTCCAGATCAATTATCTCCGAAGACTTTTCGACTCCAACCATCTGATACTCTTCGTCTTCCCCCACTTCTTCGTTGTCAAATTTCATCTCATGGTCACCACTCATTTCCTCCATAATCAAAGTCGTGCTCCAGCCAGTCTTGGTCACCCACTGGGGTGACGGCTTCTTCCGGTAGATCTGCTGCTTTGTTGCACGATCATTGGCTGGCCACTTCGAACGATCATAGAGAGCGGAGTCGAAGAGAGCGATGGTGTTTGCAGGGTCCATCAATGACGTCATCCGCGATGTGAACTGGTAACTGTAGCTGCTATGGTAGATTTCAACGAACGAGGGATCCACAATAGATTGTTGCTGCAGCTTGAGAGCACGCTCTGTCTCGGACTTCTCGGGTTTTGCCTCATAGTGGACTGAAAACAGCTTGGCCAGCTGATCAATGAGGATGTCTAGCATGGAGCGGTGTGGAAACTTGAGATGCTGCAAGTAGCTCCTCGTCTGGAGAAAATCTTGCTTCCCTAGGCTGCTGTTATGCTCATGAGGCTGTGGGTCAATGACATGTGCCATAAATGGAGCTATATATGTGTTTCCAGAACATTCCGAAAACATTAATGCCGTCCAGAGCAGGACGTAAAGCGATGATTCGAGATCGTCTTGTAGGTCATGTCGACCCCCCAAGTTGCCAATCAATTTAGCAGACATGAATTGCCATGTACCCTATTCGAAGCATGTTAGCCTTGACCAAACACAGAATAGAATATAGTGGAGCGTACCGTTCGTGTCGCACACCTGGGAGTTGCCTCCTGCATAGACAGTGGCTTTGACAGATCCCAATCAATGAGCCGCCCTGTACCATCCATAAGAATGATGATATTTCCAGGACTGAAGTCACGGTGCAAGATCCCTGCCTCGTGGGCATCCGCGAGTGCTAAAGCCATACATACAATTAGCTTCTGTCCCCCTTAACTGTGTGGAAGCTCACCGATGACACCATCTCGTACAGTGGTCACCATTTCGTAAGATGATTCAAATGCGGTCAGGCTGCGCCCGATGACATCCAGGGCGAGATGATAGTGTCGATGGGGAACGAAATGGGTACGTGGACGACAAGCGCAAGGTTGCGAGGTGAAACTCTGTGTCTTTGTAGCGTGGTATTCGGCAGTTGAGATATCTCCTGAAGTGAGACATTGAGGAATATTGCGGACTTTTGCATCCATGAGCGTCTTGTATGTTAACCCCTTGGCCTGTATATCTGGTAGATCTACCCTCCATGAATCCTTCAGAAAAACCTTGGTTCTCTGCAAGATGTTGTATGCAGGGCCGCCACGGGTGGCGTGCCCTGGGGGCGTGTAGGATGTTGTGCGAGGGGCAGATGTAATATAATAATGCAGAGAATCGTGTGCTCCAGGAATTTGAAGCTTCACAAGTGGGACTTTATTGTCAAGTCCCAAAGCTTTTCTGGCTTCAATTGCCTCAATAGGCGTTGGATCTGACACCGATTGGTCCTTACCGCGCATTGCAGGTGGTGCCACCGAGTAACAGCGGAAAAACTCAGCAAGGAGGGGCGATTCGTTGTAATTGATAGCTTCTGTTACGATTGTGCCTGATCTGTCCCATCGAAGGAGCTGTGCTGTACCCTTCATAATAAAAACGGAATAAACATGGGTGTGATATTGGGCGCCAAGTTGAGTGGCAGTGTAGGCAGTAATTTGGCCCAAAGTATCATTGGCTTGAGTTGTTTCATGAAGGAACGACTTGGCACCCTGTCCGCAATGCGGGCAGGAGACATCATATGGATCACAAAAGGGATCGTCACCAGAACTCCATTTAAATTCAATGAAGATCTCCACCAAAGAGGAATCCGTCTTCACTTTGGGATCTGAGTCGGCGCAATAAACTGAGACATCGGGTTTGATTTTGAATGAAAAGTCTGAAAGCGAGTTACAATCAACATTAGATGATGAGTTGACAATTCTAAGATTAGGCGTGAATTTCTCAGTCGACTTGACCTAAAAACAACACTTATAAGTATGGATAACAGAATTCATTAACAGACTCACAAAATGTTTATATGAACGTGTTTCTTTTTTGGCTTTGACAGTTCGGTGATAACAGCCGGGGGTGAAGACAGGAATTTGATTAAGACCAGGGAGTTTGCTGGCCGGGAAAAATGTATCCAAAAATTCTTGGGCAGGCATTGGGCCGACAAGATATTTCTTTATTTCTTCTCCCATCGCGGTGCATGATTCTATGCGATATTTCTGGTTAGTAGTAAAGGGGAGTGTGGTTGAGCTCTCAATCTTCACAGGAGTTGACTGTGGAAGTGGTGGATTTGTACCTAGGGGAGTGGTGGGGGTGTCCATTGCAAGCTGAGGCGACGGCTGGAGTCGACTTCTGGTCGCGGCTGTGGTCGAGTTGTGGTCTTATCAACCAGCTTTTCCCGCGAATCAACCAGACCTGACTTGGTCACCACGCGTGCCTGATTTCGGCTTCTGACCGGCTTTTAGCCGAGCCGCGGCAACACTAAAAGGAGGGACTTACAGCTCTCAGGTTTGAGATGGGTGATGATCCCTCAATTGTCATGGATGTGGAGTACAAGAAGGTTGGATTTCAGGCATTGAGCTGGGATTGTGTCCGCTGTGCTTATTATAAGTACAAGCAGGACTATAAGTCCTGATTTCTGCACTTCTGCACTGTGCATCATGACTCTCAAATACCCTAATGGCCACTTATTATATATCTTTTTTTAGATGTGATATATTCTATGCACTGTCCATGTTCATTGTCTTATGTTTATTTCATAAGCACTACATAGACTCTAATAAATTCAGTTTTTGTTATCAAATAATAAGAAAATTGAGAGTTAAAGTTACATGTAGCCTAAGTGTCTAAACCAATGACGAGCCTTCTCTGCTGTGACTATTCCACATACTTCAAGAAGATCAATCTCTGGGGTTTCACTAAAGTTTCAAGTAGGTTATACAGCAAATCAATTATCAATGATTTTTGTACCAGCACTGAAACTCTCCTCAATTGGGTTGAGATCAGGAGAGTATAGTGGCAATAATATCAGCATTGAGCCTGTAATATGAGGTATCATGATCAGGTTTGGTGTTGGGGGGAGTGACTTACCTTGTGCTTCCATGACTTCACAAAGGGCAGCACTCTTGTGGATTGCACAATTGTCAAGTATCAGTACACTTCTGCTCTGTGGGTATGGCTTCATCTGTGGAAGCTAAGCAGAATTAATTGAAGTCATGGCTTGAAAACAAAACCACACACCACATCTTTGACAATAAAATCAAAAAACTCATCACCATCAACAGATCCTGGCACAACATGAGTTCCAACCTAAGCATCCACACTAATAGCAGCCACAATACTGTACCACTCCCCACATACAAAATCAGCATAAATTGAGGCATGATTTCCCATGGAGCTCAACCCCATTGTCAAAAGATAGTTCTATCATCTTTGCTGCTCTTGTCTGCTGCAATTACTTGGTCTGCAATCAAATGATCCCTAATAGATTCCCAAAAGGCCTCCTGAGCCTCTTCATCACATTCTGATGCTGATTTGTGCAATAGTTTATATGTCAGACCTGCATCACAAATGAGATAGTGGAGAGCAGATTTCGTAAGCCCAACATCATGTGAAACAGCAACCCAGTCCTGGATTTCATCTAAGAAGAGTTCTGGAGATTCATCAAGCATAGTGAATAAATTGTGACATTGATCTGCATTGAGTGTATGAGGATGACCCTGCATTGGGTTACATGGGATGATAACACTGCCAAAATGATTGAGATTACTCTGCCAGCATTGAATGCTGCACAAAGATACCCCAAACATCTCACAGATGTCATCTGTGACATAATCATTGCCTCTTAGCCATAGTATGTGTTCTTTGATGTCTTTGCTGATGTGATGAAAGACCATTGCAGCAGGACAGAGTGCAGAATGATGCAAATCTGCACTTATCTGATTGCAGATATCTATAAATGGAAATATCATTGAGCCTGAGGGACATCAACTTCCGGAACAACACTGCTGCAGACCAAAAATAAAAATAAAACTTCACACATGACAAGGTTTTTGAAATGACTGTAAACTTGGAGGTATTATCACAATGGCTAGTTCAGGACAGTGTGGTTGATGGTGGCTGTCATCTTTGTTGCTCCCTGAGTAAGTTCTAGGATTCTGATGCACCAGTGATGGTAATTAGACTTCCAGAACTGAATGAAAGACAGGAAGGTGTAGGGCTGCTGAAACACAACTAGATTATACTATACCTGATGACAGAGGAATGAGTCTAATGACTACAGGTATAGTTAGTGGTATGTAAGGAGTAGTAAGTGAGTGTATACATACCTCAGTCAATGAGAAACATGATTGAGGAATGAAAGAGAGATGTGTGGCTCTAAACAAACATGATTATATTATGGCCCTCTGGGCAGACCTGGCCCACACTTTATAGTTATTTTTTCTTATTATGGTAATTGTGGTTTACGCATTTGCTGTGGGGCCCATTTTCTCTTTTGAAAATCCTGTTTCATTGGTTGATCTAATTTTTGCAGTCTGTCAAATTGTCTGTTAACATTTGTTGACAGAAACCAATGTGTTATCACCAGGTTATCCAACACCATGGTGTGAGAAATCATTACATATAAAGCTTGGGTCCCCTGGGCACTTTTAAGGTCTACAAGGCCATGTTTCAGTGATTGACCTTGTATTTTGTTTGCAGTGTAGGTGTAGGCAGGTAACAATGGTAGCTGTGATCTACTAACATTGTATCCTTTTTGGCCAGGTATATTATATTTGAAACTGGTTTTTTCTGGAAGAATTAGAATCACACTGTGAGGTAGACCAGGAGTGTGGATATTTGTACCAGGCACATGCATGTACACACACACGGCTCTTCTTTTGTTATATTCATTTAACTCATACTTTATGTTTTCCAATATCTTGAGTGATGTACACCCAGAATACTGTAGGGTTTTAATCAAATCAACAGCCCTCTGTGACTGTGACCCACCTGACAAAATTTTAGTTTCATCACCTTGCCTGGAGGGCTGTGACAAGTGCAAAATTTCATCAGGTGTGGCAGCATTTTGAACCATTCCATCAATATTTATAGCAAAGTTGGTGGTGGCAGTAAGCCACCAGGGTGAAAATTATATATTAATGGGTACAAAAGCCAAAAAATACCACATTTGGCAAAGTGTCACATTCAGACCTTTTGTCAGGACCTCTCCATGACCTGTGACAAGAGCCAAATTTTGGCACATCAGGTACCCTCTGTGACATGTGACTGATGAATTGATTGAAACCTTACAGTATCTCAAAGTTTCCATAAAGGGAAAGATGGCGCCACCAATGCTAAAACAACAAAAACCTGAAATATGGAGCATGCACCATTATAAAAAAATATAGATAAATTTCACATGAATTAAGACTTGTGAGCAGTACAATCCTATAATTTTTAATAAGTAAACAAAGGTCCTGTTTCATCCTGTTTTTTAAATAAAAAATATGTTTTTTACTGGTCTGCAAAATAATTTCACATGCCACCAATAAAAAAGACCTTGCATACAACTCTGCTATTTATTGGATCATAATAAATTAAACACAGGAACATGAGAAATATGTCCACTTATAATGAGGGCAAAATAATACACAGGATGAAAAGAAAACAAATTGATAAAGCACAATGGAAAAGATGAGTTTGGGTGCTTACTGGGCCAGTATCAGATCTTGCAACAACATGTGAGCAAAATGGGGACCTGGTCCCCTTTTAGGGGCCAGGAATGTAAGTATGTCTATATATGGTAGAGAGTGGTGTTGGAGCGTATTGTATGGTATATACAGTATATATATTAACAGATGATATTGTTCCTGACCTTACTGGTAAAGTCACCATTGTTACAAGTGCAATGGCGGGCTTGAGTCTAGAAACAGCCCTGAAATTGGCCAAGAAATGGGCAAAGGTGTACATTACAGGGAGGTCATAAATAAAAGGCCAGGCTCCAGTAGAAATGATTTGTGCAGTGACAGGTGCAGTGGTGAGGAGCAGGTTGAGTTCATGCAATTCATATCAAGAACCCCAAATTGGCCATGGAAAAATTCCTGGAAACTTCACAACTACTCCATATCCTAGTCAACAATGCAGGACTTCTTAAGCTGGAATTTGAGTTGACTACAAGAGATAAACTCAAATCCCATGTTGCCAGTTTGTGTGCTCCATGCTCATTTCCCCATCTTTCCTATACTAACATCATATATCATAATAATAATATCATCTTCCAGTCACACCGACATCAAAAGTCCAGTCAACTTTGAGCAGCTCAGCTCTCCTGAGGGCAGAAAAGATCATGGCTGTGCCACTATAGTATTTTGATGGTATTTCAAAGCTTGTGGCAATTCAGTTTACACAGTTGCTTCAGTGGCTTCATGCCAATGAGTCTACATGAACTGCTGCAACCCCAGTGCAGTTGCCACTGCATGGCAGACCATGGCAGATATAAAATACACACATATGTATTAGCTATTCATTAGCATATTTAAAATATTTAAATAAAAATGTATTGACAGCAAATGTTTCCGCATATGCAACATATTTG
>KN832993.1:338673-425243 GCA_000827315.1 Piloderma croceum F 1598 | reverse complement strand
GATTTGTTTGGAGTGATTAATGCGGTTAGAACCAATGGCTTTTGAATCATAACTTCGATGGCATGCGGCTGCAGGAGTGGCCTACTTAATACTTACTACAACTTGTTCCTTTGGATAGCCAACCACACATCATTCCGATACCCATTCTTGTCGCAAACCGCTGTGTACATTCTGCAAAAATCCAAGAATAAGCTGCGTCGGCAATATTTATTCCTAACGCGCAAAGTACTGATAAATAGAGTGAGTTACGAATTTAGTTATTATCATCTCCGTATGTCTCCAGAACTGATTCTAATGCGTCGTTAATTTCGCCGTTGATGCCATCTACCGTCTGTTGCAGGTCGTCCTGAATGCATGATAGATATTTGTCAAGGATCGATCAAGCACAACGATAGGATTACATACCGGAATGATTGCATTTAACGCATCCTGAAAGCCACTGGTATCCGACTGGAGTTCCTGTAGAGCCTGCAAGATCGCTGCATCTACTTCACTATCGTCAAACAACTGCTTTGTCCCGATGAGTTGAGTGAGGGTATCGACGATGTCCTGAGCGACAGGCTGCAAGACTTGGATGAGGCCATCCGCATCCCCTTCCGAGAGAGGGCTTGTATTCTAGGAAGTGACAGATACATAAATAAAAGGCGCCGGTAGAGGGCAGACGAATATACCTTCAGATCGTTCGTGGCCACGTTAGTAGCATCTTCCAGGCTGTTCACAGCCGCGCGGATATCCTATAAGGGTCAAATAAAAATGAAACAAAGTGAGTGGCAGAAGGAGTGAGTTCTAAGGCGCGTTAACTGACCAAACCGCCGGTGAGCCCTAATGTGATATCGTTAAGAATGTTAGCAATAATAGTGTTCAGCTTCTCCACTGTCTGGCCGATGTTGGATATGTCGTTTTGAACCTGTGAAGCGTCACGTCTCGCGGGAACAGCAAAACCAGTAGTGATAAGTGCAGCGAACACCAAAATTGTCGTGGAGAAATGAACCATTGTGAGTTCGAGAGTGCGGGGATGTTCGAGTAGTAGTAGTGGTATCGTTAAAATGTTGGGGTGGTACAGACATGGATGGATTCTTTTATACATAGAGTGAATTTCCAGTTATTTGTCGCGACCGGAGCTAATGAACCCGGTGTATGAGCATATGAGTCGCGTATGAGACTCTATGTATGAGGTCGAAACTCTTGTCGGAACCAATAATCACGCTGACCAACTCCTTTAGGCAAGCGAAACAAATTTTGAACCAACTTAAAACACGCCCAAACCGTTTGGTATGTATCTTGTATCACAATGCATATTTACACAGCCAATCGACTGAGTGTCGCTTGCGGCGGCCACAATATTCTTCAAGTTTGAATACCTCAGGCTTCGAGTTGGGCATGAGGACACATGATCATATGAGCCTGTGATGAAATGTAATCGGGGATTGTATCATTCTGACCTACTCTTCGCCCCTTGTGATCTGTGACCGCCACGAAGAGATCTATGTATTGGCGGAAGGGGAAGACCCCAAGCTACGGCGACAACGCCAACGACGAAAGAAGGAGCGAGCTGCACTTGTCAGTGAAATATACTAATAGTCAGTGCCATAAATATGGTCGACTGGGTG
Organism: Piloderma croceum F 1598; assembly: GCA_000827315.1. Lineage (NCBI taxonomy): Eukaryota > Fungi > Basidiomycota > Agaricomycetes > Atheliales > Atheliaceae > Piloderma > Piloderma croceum. The sequence continues at coordinate 423,633 of KN832993.1, read as the reverse complement.
CAAAAGGCAGCGACCTATATGAATGGCTTGTTCTTTCAAAATCTAATTTCAGACTTATGCCTGGATTCTCAGATCAACAATAAATCATAAAGGTTGCTGCAAGTTCAAATTTCAAAATTGCGGAGTTAGAATTATCCTTACATTCTCGTCATCATGCTCATCACATGTTACAGAAAAGATTCGGGAGGTTCTTGTTCGAATGCAGTAATGCCAGGTCTACGTACAGAATCGCAGTCTATCTTTACGTCTCGAAACAGTGGCACGGGCAGACAGGCCTGATGATAAGCCTATAATAGTACTGTAGCCTCAGTAGGTGCATCACCGGTGCGGCCACTAGTGCACGTGCACTAGGGTGGTAAACATCTTTCACGTCCATATGCACATGATTGTCAGTATAAACGTGTGGCTAGAAGCGGAGATTCCTAGATGATACCCCACAGAAATAATACACGGCGACTAGCAAGCACCATGCAAGATCTGCGAATAGACCAACTTGAAGTCCGAAGCTGGCCATGACCGTAGACCTTGGGAAGATCCAAATCAAATGAGTCGCGACGAGTAACCAAAAAATAACTGTTGTCTCGTGTAGCGACAAGCTTCTGGCGTTCGCATTACCATATCATTCTTCAACGGAGCCGAAATTCCGGAGATGGAGAAAGAGAAACTTAAGCTGCAAAACTATAATCGACATTTCGGATAGGTAGTTCAATGTATGAGTTTTTATATGGTATGAACACCCAGTTTTATTCTTCAAGTTTGCTGAAAAAATTCAGAGTCCAAATGTCAGCTATGATCGGCTCGTCTGTGGAGCTTTACCTACAGATTCGCGCCTCTCAGAGGTCGGCCAGAAGACTTCATTGACAGTTCTGTTTACGTGGTGCGTGTCGTAAGGTTCGTAATCCGCAATCCCCGATGGCGGTTCTCCCACGTTTGCGGGAAACCAAGTTTCATGTGGTGGAAATTCTCGCACCGCCTCACGTGCTCGAGCAAGTTTCACGGTCACGCGCATCCCCAATCTCTCAGCCTCCCATTCCTCCAGTGGGTTCGCGCGTTGGCACAAAGACGCGTAGGCCGGAGCGAGCCAATCCGGGATGTTATGCTTTTCAGCGAGCACGATTTTTTCGACAGGATCGATACGCGGGCGGTGAGAAATAATTTGTCGAATCGCTCTCTGACGGAGCTTGTCCATATCATAGCGGCTCGAGATGGTTAAAATAAAAATCCATTCTGCCAATGACAGGCAGAAGTCGTCATGCATGCTGATAAAGTAAATTGTGGCAGATCAGACTTCAGTGGAAATAGCCAGAAAATATAACAGACCCGTTGTAAAAATAATCCAAGAGTGCCTTGAACTCATACCGCATGACGCCAGGGAGAGGAATAGGATTATCATCCGTCCTTCCTTCCGTACCTTCCGGGCGTGGAGGGCATAGAAATATCCAGCGAAATATTTCTGATTCCCGTTCTAAAAAGTAGCGATGGACTTTGAAAAGACGATGCTCGACCTATAGCATTGTCAAGGAAAATCGGCGAGTTCCAATTATGCCACTGACAAGAAATATAGCCATATCATCCTGAATATAGTACTCTGGGTCATGCGATGGTGATCCATCTGGGTCGGATAGAACCGGGGATGTCAAGCGAGAACAAGCAAGGCTGCGCGTTTCACCAGAATCAAAAAGAGTGACTTCAGAGATGTTCATGCTTGCGAGGGATCAGACAAGATGATGGGAGCTACGAATGCGCATTGGAGGCTTGATGAAGATAATATCAAGATTACACGTGCACCCATAGACGCTGAGAATATGGGTTGAGCAACCTTCCTGTTGAAGATCCTTTGTGACGTACCCAATCAAGAAGGCTAATTCTGATATCGAACCTTTGAGCGCTGTAATATAGACGCCGGTGCTTGACTGGTACCTTGTAAATCCTATTATGCCCGTCTCTAGTCTTAAAACGACAAAGGCCTTCATCAATTTCAATCCAGTTCCAAATCAGTATTCAACACGCAGTCTTTATCAACTCTCCAAACGCCCAAACTAAGGCCATCTCTCCAGCCCGCCTCAACAGATTCACCGATGTGATCCAGATCGAGATGAGGAAATACCCTGAGATCAAGAACAAAACACGGTGTTATCTTGGGGGAAAGGGTGGATTTCATTGGGAATGGGGTGACGAGGAACATCGTTTCCTTAGAATACAACGGTACATCAGCGATGTTCGAGAATGAGGTTAAAGGGTAGAACAGAGTTCGATATAGCGAAGACGAAGACTCGCCAGCTAGATCTGTTATGTGGATTCTACCTGATGCGATCTCTGAAATGACGCGTCACTTATGAATATCTCAGTGGTGTTTTTATACATACCTCGTTCTTCGATTGCTAGCAGATGCCGCGGTGGCATATACGTCTTCCAATATATAATATGTGTTGCGGTGTCGATGAAATCCAAGGCAGAAATCCGCTCATGCAGGTGAAAAAGAGATGGAACAACCCCGCCTTGGTGAAGTACACCAAATATAAAGGCGAGAAGTATATTGAATGTGATCCAAGTTCCCTGCATCAGTCAAGTTGTATGTATTGGCTTCTGCAATTCACGTTATTCTAAAACAAATTAACTCACCCAGAAGATTCTCCCGGTGCGCAACAGGTTGCCACTATTCGCGGCGAAGACCACAAATAAAACAAGCAAAGCCGAGAGGAAGCGCGGTTCTTGGTGTGGTTGGATGGACAACACTGTCATCGCAAATAGAAATGCGTATATTGTAGCTGTCTGTAAGTTAGCTATTGCCCGCTCTATACAAGAGCATCATGCTCACTCCGATCTAGGACTTGATTTGGATGTGCCCTCTTCTCTGCCGGTAGCCTCCAATGCTGTATGCCTGCACGAACCCCAAGCCATAATAGAGGAGGACTGACCATCATGGGTAGGTTGACAAATAAGTGTAACCATCGTGGATGTATCCCATGCTCTGCTAGATTTTTGGGAGACAAGTTATACGATAGAAAATTTAGCGGAGTAACCACTAAAGTCGAAAAGTCGCCGCGGAAGTAGTAAGTATCTGTAAGGATGACAGCCAAAGAAATCAAAGCAACCGTCAGAGCTGGTAAAAATAGTGCGAGTGCTTGGTTGTGCCAGGGAGACGTTCGAAGACGGGTTGAAGTCGGCAGGAAAACCTGACGGAATAATTGCCATCCAATCGGCAGAGCAAATGCAACGAACGTCACTCTTGTAAATGTCCCGATCACACAAAGGACAGCCAGGATATTCAAGTGCACGTTTGACTTGGTATATATATGTCAGTAGCTGAGACCCTGACACGACAGGACATATTTACCTTCAGCACCTTGTCATAGTTTCTTGGGCGTTCTGCCACAAATTTACGGAGCGCAACAAAGCTCATAGCCACCAGAACAGCCTCTATCGAGTTCGAAAAGGGCCGTATTTGAAACGTATGCATAACATGGGACGATGCCAACAGCAGAAGCGCGTACTGGCGGGACTGGGGATTGTGCACAAGAACAGATATAGAGTAGTCTGTAGATTCAATGCCGACCTTTACGACTCCAAAAATATTATATGAAGTAGGCTTACTTACCTAGAAGAAGTGAAATGCCCAAAAGTGTTAGCCTTTCAAGGCGGAAGACGAGGGATGGACTGAGTGACTGTTCTACTGGCAATTGAATCCAACAGCCTCGTTGCACAAGGAACTATATCCTACCATCAAGTGTTAGTTTTGCAAGCAAGAACGGTATTCCAGTTGTCAAGAAGGGTGGCATGATAGACCGCACGGGAAAGCTCGGATCCCATTCCCAGGTGCGTAGTTCATGAAAGCCAAAGATTCGACCTTCAAGGCCAATATAAAAATGTTTAATAGGAGCTAAACATTTGCAGATGCGACTCACCAGCCGTCACCTCCCCATTCTGAAAGTACTCGTCTGGATGTATATACCCAGTTCCAAATATCGCAAAACAGGCGCGGAGTATCAGCAACCCCGCGTACGCTCCTCGAAACGACGGTAAAGACTGCATACTAGTGCGCAAAAAGGCTACAAGGTTACATATGATTGGAAAGCAGCTGCCAGAGTGGTCGAAGCGTGATTCAACGTTCGAAGTCGCGTTGAAGCACGCGGCGGAGTTCCAATTGCTCCTTCGACTCGACCACTTTGTTCGACAGGCGGTATTTCTCAGCATGGTCTGTCTCGTAGTCCTCTTCCCACAAGGCCTCCGCTAATGCCTGGCATTTTCTTTCTGATTGTATGGTTCCACGGACTGCTCCGCTTATCTGCTCACATGAACTTTCGCGCACGGATATTCCCAATACCCCTCTCGTTCAGGCGTCCTTGCAATTTTGCTCAGAATGCAACAACTTGCTGTACCCTAAAGCCGACCAAGCCCGTCGCATAATGGTTTACGCATGTCGCATATGTGCATACGATGAGATCAATGACAACAAGTGCGTATACAGAAATGATCTTTTGACGGTTACAAAGTGAGTCTGTTCCTATATCTTGTTTGTCGTTTTATGTTCGGTGGGGATGTATTTACATGGCATATGTGGTTGATTTATTGCACGACCGTCAATGTCGTTTCATGCTGACCAATATTTTAGAGAGCAACGAGGAGTTACTACAGACCTTGGGTCAGATCCCACCTTAGTAAGCAGTCACGTTGCTCTATCTTCGGCTTCGTATAACTTGGATCTGTTCAGGCTCATTCGAATATCCCATGCCCGCGTTGTGGTCACGAAGAGTACGCTGTATCCTCACTCTCCGCCAAATTGCAATGCTGACTCATCCCTCGCGCAGTGCCGTTTTCTACCAAGATCAATCAAAACGAAAAGAGACGCGCATGATCCTCTTCTTTGTTTGTACGAAATGCAACCACAGTTTCATGGACCCGACATTACCCACGGACAGTCGACTGGAAGCTATGGATGATTCATAGGTTGTAATTTGTGTTGCTAGTGAGATGTCGAGCAGGGTAGGGTGGGTTCCTGTATAATATTAAATAAATACTTTATAGATCTTGGTTCTCGTCTAGAGACCGAAAGCAAAAGTGACATTAACTGTTGTGATGCGTTCAGTAGAGAGTAACTATGTATTTTTCACAACAGTTTTCGTGAAGTGGCGGGCGATTCACACGCGGTTTGTGATTTCGCTTATTCCCCACCTGAGGGCCGCAAAGTCTCGTTTTGGAAGGTGGGCGCCTAGTGTCTGCATCCCGAACATTCATTCAGTCACCTAACACCCTCATCCTCGTCACTAGTACTCTGGAACATGCCCAGTGTAACTTGCGGGCTCAGTTAGGTCCTCCCCCTTACAATAGAACCTTTTTTACCTTTTTTTGAAGACTTTCCAAGTGTTTAGAAACAAGACTTACCTCCCTGAATCAGACCCTGATGCCCACCTCTACTGACCCACATACCCCACCCCACTGTAGCCAGGTCTTTCATTCCCAATGCAAGGTGTGTAATTACATAGTTCTTGATATTTTGGCTTCCATTGGAATGATTACAGAGTCCATGGTATGCCCTTCTCCCCCTCCCCCCCTACTTGATCCCTTCACTGACAGCCCAATACAGGCTCTAACATCTTTAAATTGTCCACAGATGATGCTGAGGAGTTTTTGAAGATTATTTAGAAGGGCCAGTGGCGATTGGAAGGATATAAAATGTGTGGTAAGTCGGACTACCCCCCAACCTTCACCCCTTCAATTCTGACCATTCCACTGGATTTTTGGGTGTACCACTTCTTGTCTTAGACTCCCCAGTTATGTAGACCATCTCCTGGAGCACTTGGTTGAGTAATATAGCCAAGTGAGTCAGATCTTGCCACCCTAATACCATGGCCCCATACTGACTTTCTTAATCACCTTCCTCTTGTCATAGGTACCCTCTATGCATCACCCTCACCATATACATTGAATATACATCCTTCACTGACATTTTTTAACTTGTGAGATCACTGGCTGCCTCTCATTTCCCACCTGCCCTCCCCCCTGTAATAATTTTAAGACAAGTCTAATGACCAAAAGATATGGTACTCTTTGCCAACCTGGCCAAGTTCTAGATCTTGACTCTGTGACAAGGGCTGGCATTATTGTATTGTTTATAACAACCACTGATCTTTAAATTGTCATCCTGCCTTTGGAACTGCCCTACAAATTGAATATGTATGTAAAGTCATTCCAAACTTCCAACATTTGTACATTAGGATAAAGGACTGACCTTTATAAAGCCATACACAATTTTGTAAGGTAGGCTGTAAGATTTGGAGGTTTTACAGAGTTTGCTACCCTTACACAGACCTTATAAAACTTTACCATAAAGCAGTTGATTTGATTCCCAACAAAGTTATTTGATATCACGGTGGACATGCACCAATATAATAACAACACATATTCATTGACAATCCATTAACTTATTTAACTTATGTGAGGCAATGCACAGCATTGAAAAATCTGCTGCCAAATTTAGCATATGCAAATGATTTTGCACTGAACCCACAGCCATCTGCATATTTTAAGTTGGTGCCTGGGTGCTTAACTGCCAAAGACGAATATGCTAGGTGTTTTTATTGTTTGACATGTGGTCAAAATATGGAATCTTTGTTTATTTATTTACATATTTTAAATATGTGGATTATAAGGAGGTCAATGAATTGAACATATCCACCATGCTTGTGTTAACTACCTTCATCACTAGTACTGTGTGATTTGTCATTCTTGGTCAGTCAGCATAACAAAATTTGGAAATTAATAACCTTTTCGTATCTGGTTATAGCATTCTCTGAAGTATCTTCAGAGCGAAATTGATGGACTAGCTTTGGAATGCATCTTTGCAGATGTGAGCATTTTGCAGGCCATCCTATTGGCTGGTTTTGCATCAGTGCTGACCTTGTTCTACTTGCATTGTCACATCCACAGGTTCACACTGTCAAACCCTCCAGTGAAGCCTGGATCATTGTGCCAATACCTCCAAAAGATGGCCTTGAATGGGCATCCCTGTCAACACTAATGTTGGTGAAGGCAGAGAAAATTCTTCAGCACTGCTTGATGCTCTCAAGAACTATTGTGCAGTGTCCTAACTGTTTGCCTTCAACTCTAGAGTGGTACCATGCCCTTGCCACCATCATGCACCAGATGCTGAAGAATGTCCCACTGGTTCAGGACATGAATAGTTCTGCATATAAGATGCAGCATTCATTAGCAAAAACATTGCAATATGCAGAACCTCAGCTGGTGGAGGCTGCCGATGGAGTTCTTGTGTGGTCATCCAAGGTTTCGTCCAGATTGTGTGGGTGGTGTGGAGAGCATTGGGGACAGACTGACAAAGCTTCATGAGTGGCGAGCATGTGATGAGGTGAGCAGTGTGCCTCATGTATACAAGCAGCTGGATGACTCACCATCAATATGATTTCATTCTTAATAAATATTATTACATGTGGCTGGTTGCAATTGCTGTAACTGGTATCGTGATTCTCTTGATGGCCCAGTGGTTTATCCATGACTGTCCAGGAATTTAATGTCTGTACAAGTGGGTGCATTTGCACATCAATTGTAACAATATTTTGGTCGATCCCCGTGATGGGATTAGTCAATAGGAATCTCCATATGTTTAGTGATAGATGGCTCTATCTGTTGAAGCAATGTGATCACACCCTAAATGGTAAAATTGCTCTGGCAGATTTAGCATGCTTACATCTAAATGAACAAATAGTTCCACTTACTCAGGTGCCTACAAGGATCTATGTATCCTGATACAAGAAAGCTCAATTTGTGTTATTAGCAATGGCGAGATGCCATAGTTCTGTATGTACTAGACAGTGGATGTATGTGCCACCGGCCCCGTGCCACACGCGGCTTTCTTGTCCTGGAATACTTATGTACCCTGCAACCAGAACAATCTCAATAACCTGGGCGAATTACATCAGTCAGTAAGATTGAATAATGCTACCAAAAGACCATCTACAACATATCACTAAACACTCGCACAGCAACGGTTGAGATTTCTGATAACAACCTCTGCATTAGGGACAACTCGTCTACCCAGATAACGATTATAGGCATGCTGATTACATACCAAATGTCGCCTAGACCGGGAACCTCAAGCACTTTTTCTTTAGTCCGGTCAATTAATGACAGAATAGTCTGGGAGCAAGCTACCGTGACGTACTGGTTTTTTATCATCCGAGTATCCGCACGCGGCAAGCTATTTTATTCATCTGAACCACTCAGGCTTGACCTCCTGCGAGTTTCTCTGTCCTGTGGTGAGAACGACGTCCCAAGGTTGAATTTATTAGAATAAAACTAACCTGTTCGACCATCCCGGGTACTTCCGCTCGATATCGTCCATTTGCATCTGGGTGTAGTTCTTGGCTTCTTCAGGATCGTGAGTCCAGTAGTGGCGTTGCCAGAAATCTTTATCTTCATAGCTGGGTAAAATAAGCTTAGGTGTGAGTTAGCGAGGATGGGTAACTCACGCTTCGGCCTCACCGACACAGAGGGGGCAACGTATGTCCACGAGGCAACCCATGAACAGGTCGCTGGAACAAAAAGGATCAGATACATCCGTCCGAGTAAATGATCGGACTTACGCATGGCCTACTTCGCTGATCATACCCCTATAATTGGCGGAACATCAACGTAGGAGAACTTGATCTAGGATATTATCTTATTCTTATCTTACCCGGTACAGCCCGGACAGAACATGCGTTCTGTACCACACAGGCGACAATCATGATTGAGGTCACCCCAACAGTCTTCTGGGTTTCGGTCTGAGGAGTATGAACCCTCGCCCTCGCTGTCGGAGTTATCATCGCTTGGTGTATTTGTGGTGTCCTTGTCGTCGGCTGTTGTGGCGGCATCCGAATTGACCTGCTGATCTGAGTTTTCTGAGTTTTCGCGGTTTGGTGGTGTGTCGTTTGCTTCGTTCATAGACATGAATATTGAATGGCGGAGAGGAATACGCTTGTCTCGTGACCAAGGATACGGACCTTTCGGTAGCTTTCGGTCTTTTCGGTCCCAAACCTCGGTGGTCCCGGAGCTCCATAGGGATATGCCGGGGTGCCCCCGCCCACCAAAGGGAACGCTTTGCACTGGCACCACCTAAGTAGAAGCCAGTCATTCATCTAACATCGCCGATTATGGGACAATATTGGCTGTTTATTAACCTTGACAAACGCCAGTGTTTCTCTTGGCCTGCCAAGCTTGGCGAATTTTTGTTCGACGGCTCACCAGAGGATCTCATTCGTCTTTTTGAGCATCAGACTGAAGCGTTTCTTCATCAACATCTAGATTTACATGCTTTATCAATTTTTCTGGATAGAGAGGATACCCCTGACAGCTGGATTGGAGATCGTATCATCTGTCTTGGTGATGACCCCCAAACAGACCTTCCCAAAGGATTACTTAGCTCGTCGGAACAGGTGGAGCTGAACGAGACTGGCAACAACAGCACCAGAATGGGACTGTTTGAGTTCGCGGAGACCAAATTTTCTAAACCAAAACACGAACGTTCCTATCTTCGCTCCAGAAAATCGCCAGCGCAGAATAGCCGAATGCGCGTGCTTCGCAATCTGTCGAAGCACGAGTATGTACGCGAAGATGCGATCAAAGTCGACGCTACAATGAAGCTCGTCGGTGACAGCCCAATGGTTGAACGAATTGGATTGGGGGAAGTCATACTGTCACGCATCTGCTGGTCGACAGATGATAATTGCGCCATGCGTTACGATGGTAACATTCATAGAGGTGTTTGGGCTGGTGACCGCTTTGATATTACTACCATTGACCAGGTAGAATTTTCCGATGGAGGAATGGCATGGACGGATGTGAGCGTTGAGGTGGCAAGTGAGATAACAGCCATATGGGTCAGCGAGTACGGAAATCAGTGGCTCGACTACAAGGTGTGACTATTTATTATCATTGCAGCGTTCGATCGAACATACAATCTCGTTAGATGTTGGACGCTACTCCAGATTATTTGCATCTGCCAAAACAATGTTCTCGACACGAACTTCCAGGCTTTGGCTTGCCTCTCGACTTTGAACCCCATGAAGGGTATACGTCGTACCACTGGGATCCATATTCTAGGGAAATCAAACACATCTCCCATTCATCCCAGAGTGGTCCACTGTATCCTAATGCTCTATATCATAAATCTGCTCCGTGAGTTCGAGTCCATCACATAGCAAAGACGGTTGGATCTGATTGAGGCCATGTAGGATGAGGTTGACACCACTGCGCGAGTTGACAATGATGCGAGTGATGAATCGGCTCACTGAGAAGGGAGAGTGGAATATAAAGGCGAGTACTGTCTGATGAACAATGGGTAGAAACTATATAGTAACAGCATTGATTTACCCATAAGTAGATCTTTGATGACACAACAATTGCCAAATGGAAAGCGGAAGCCCTCTCTGCACCAGATATCGATATCACCGAACGCATGGTCACTTGGTGCATCAATGAACTCCAATACAAAGCGAAGAAATTCCAAGAAACTGGGATGATTACGGCATATGATGGGGATATTGTCAAATCAGATACAACCGTCCCATTAACCCTTCGAAACACTCTCAAAGCTGCCGTCGCGCCTCTAGAAAATGTCCCTGAGATATACCGTGACTGGGGCTTTGATTCGAATGATATCATTCTGGACCTTATCCACCCTTCATTGTTTCCGGTGGTATACGGGCGGACGAAGATTTTGAACGATAGTGTAGTAGGTCTGGATAATTGCGTAGAGAAATGTGGAGACGGTGTGACATTGCGATCGCCGTCAGTCCACCACACTGGACGGCATCACTATAACCTCGAATACCAATGGCTGCCATGCGACGTTGGCTTTGAAGACAATAGAGCCAAGTACGTTTTCCAGTCCATGCGCGCAGAAAGACGCAATGAAAACTTCATACGCAGAATAACTTCGTACATCAATAATCTTCACCCTAAAGCTTATAAACCGCTCTATGAGGTTATAGAGCGTATCATCGAACTGGCCATTCCACTCTGGAACCAAACTCTTACGCCACTCAAATCACGCCATTACAACACCCCCCGTATCAACTACGATTTGTACGAATCCGACTCCGACCCTGACTCACTTCCTGAGGAACCTCAAGCCCAGCAGCTGCCGAATGAATCGGAAGGCGACCATCCTGAGCAGAATGACGACTGGGAAAGCGATACTATTGTGAGGCCTGAACCAGAGAATTTTGCGCTCCCGAGGTGGGATTTAAATGACGATGGAACCCAATCAAATGATGAGATGAGAGTTGACTTGAAGAAGGAATTTTCGGAGAGGAGCCTACAGATTATTGTGAAACTCGCGAATATCCACCTGACTCCAGAGGAGCCAAACTATGATGGGGGAGAATGGCACGTCGAAGGCCGGCCGGTTCGTGTCTGCTTTTTTTACGCCGAGTATTTTTGGCTCTTATGCACTCTCCTGACAGAATGAGCATATTTGTGCCACTGCGCTCTACTATTATGACAGTGCCAATATAACCGAAAACTGTGCCTCATTCCGCCAACAATCGGTAGCCACTGCCGAAGGCTTCAGTTATGAACATGACTACCACGATTGGTTCTCGGAAGTCTTTGGCTGCCAGCAGAAAGGACCTGTTTTGCAATATGTGGGTGATGTCCCCACTAACGAAGGCCGCCTCATCACGTTTCCCAACGTGTTCCAGCACCGTGTACTACCTTTCCAGCTACTCGACAAGACCAAACCCGGTCACAGGAAGGTTCTAACGTTGTACCTCGTGGACCCCCATATCAGGATTATATCGTCGGCCAATGTACCGTGCCAGCAGCGGGAATGGTGGGCGCAGGAAATTCGGGGACAAGGACTATTTCAGACACTCCCTGCAGAAATACATAACGAGGTTATACGTAATGTGACAGAGTTTCCGATCGGGATCGACGAAGCGAAGGATCTGAGGGAACTGATGGAGAGGGATGTCTTTTTTCACTAATGCAGGTAATTGGTATATCGTACGTCCATTATCGGTCGTCGTTAGGGGTGGACAGAATCAGTAGACAATTTCCTCCTATGCGGAATGATACAGCTGTTCGAAATTGCAATGCGGGGGGAAAGAGAGAAATGAAGTAGCTATCACAAAAGGGTTGTCTCTAAGTTCGTTCATCTAAACAAGCGTGAAAATGTAGGCCTAATAATATGCTTTGGACTCCAGTTCAGCGTCTGCGTTAGCCACCTGTACCGCCCAGATGTACAGAATGCCTAAGATATCCCTTCTGAGCATGAGGTGCGTTTCGAGCCCTGAGGTTTTTTTACTGTAACAAAGACAACACAATTTGCGGGATGATCATGTCAGACAAACGAGCCCTATCAAACGAGTGAACCTAAGTGATTTACTTGTAAAGAAAGAAACCAGACCGTAGCTTCGCTCACCAGATCATCAGAATCCTTCGACGTATTCTGCAATATCGCAGGGAGTTGGTTTGTGGCATGGTAAGTTGTATGAGACCTCTATTGGTCTAATTATGCGAGAGTTTTGGGGGTCTGAGACTGAGACTATTGGCATATTGCAGCGAGACAGACAGAATACGTATGGACGCAGGTGCAGGACAGACACGCGCGGTACGGAGCACAGCCAGAGCAGATAGATGTCATTTATGTGTCGCCTCGGGACCAAACGTAGACAGAATGACATCCATCCTGCGCTATAATCCGGTCACCCTTTGGAGAAACCACAACCTTCACAATAAATTGTGCGCCACCTTGCATACCCATCCTTGGTACGTGTGGCTCCAGCGCATCCATAATACGACCTGTTTCGATATCCCAAATATGGACAGTCACATCCTGAGATCCTGAGATGATTCTTCGACTGTCGAACGAGACAGCAACGGAAGACACTAGGCCACCATATCCTTCAAGACGCCTTGAGTGCCCGATAGGCTGTGATTTACCTTTGACAAGAGCCTCCATATCCAAAATCACAACGTCCCTTTCCATACCTACTACAACCCATCATCTATCAGGGGAGAAGACCATGTCGGTGTAAGGATTGAACCCAATATGCCAGGGCCCGAACATTCGTGATCCCGTCATAGCATCCCAAATCCAGATACTTGTTCTACCAGAAAAAATCCTAGCCCCATCAGGTGAGAATGCAATGGGGCCTACGCTACTGCCACTCGGGTATCCGCAATAAGGATTTCCCAGAAGCAACATTGCTTATTCAAATTATACTCCGTGCTCTTGACGCTAAACGTTTACTGTTAGGAGAGAATGCGACCGAATTAGTAGAGTCATGGCTCGCGAACAGTCGGTCTATGGGTGTCCCATCTCGAGCATCCCATAAGCTCGATAGTGGCTGGGTGTTCATCTTTTCGTCCGCTCTTTCCCCCCTGTGACAATGTATTGGCCGTCTGGGGAAAACGTCAATGAATATGCTTTATGCCCTACTGCGTTGTGGCTAGAAAGAATTTTCCACGTTGCAGGATCCAACACGATCCACGAGTCTCTTCCAACGCAGGCAAATCGGGGACCATCAGGTGAAAACATACCGTGATACAGCTCAGAGCTACCGCGTGGTCCAGCTGATCGGAGAATGAGATGTCGTTAATCTCATCACAGAATCGGAAGGACAGCCTTCGGAGCAGAATTCCCTAAGTTCTCCAATGAAAGCATTAAATGCTACGATGTTCATGTCGAAGTGTGCATCAGAGAAGTACAGGTCGCAAAGCATCCGGTGCATCTCTGTAGGTCCATTCGTGGAACTGCTCAAGTAGTTAGCTCCGAATTCATGGCTAATCAGCCATGCTGACGCACCGAACTAACTTTGGAAACGATGACAGCATAAGCTCTGACACAAACAAGCGAATCTCCCTAGCATTCCATCGTCTGAGGGCTTGGAGCAGCTGATTGGTCTGCATGGACCTTATCTGCAACACAATTATTCCGAGGGCAATACCTCTAATTTTGGAACTGTAGAGTTCGACTCTATCAGAGGCCGGATACGACGATGAAGAAAGTTGAAACACTTACCTTGACAGCTCGACCAGCTCGTCGTAGATCCCCTCTAAGATATCATCATCGTTAGAATGTGGAAAACGGGGAGATATATCCCGTAGTCGCGTGCGTATAACGACACTCTCGACAGCCTGAAGTATCGTGTCTCCGACTTTGTATATTGTCTTTCCTGAAAGGGTGCCGAGGCCTCACTGGCTGCTCAAGGTAAGCGATGAAGCGGAAGACGATTGTGAAGACATCGGAGTAGCTTGTAGTCATAGATGCAGTATCTAGACCATCTATAGTATAGACGTGATATTCTGTTTCAGTGGCAATCGGCGTCGAGTAAGGCAGAGAAGTATTCGATAGATCCATCACCGATATTTACAGGTAGATTATACAGCCCAAAATCTAGACAGTCATGGACCGAATGAGAGCCTAGGTCTCGGTAATAAGTATAGACTCGCACGCCAGTCTGGTTCGCAATAAATAGCTCATCCGCTTTTGGAAGGCAATTTATGGTTGTCGAGTCAAGCTGCCAGTACTACATACAGCAGAGTAAGTACTTGCACATAAGCAACCTGAGAATACGAGTTCTCCTGATGTCTGACTTAGATATCCAAGTACGTATACGTAGCGTTTCCGAGTTTAAGACCTTTAATTGATATTGTGCTTTTCTATCCCTATTGGAATGGAAGGCATTGAAAACAGCAGCTAGGCGGGGTTCGCTCGAGGACCTCATAGAGCTAGCAGCGTTTGTGAGGGACAGTCGACAGCCCCACCCTGAACTTTTGTCCGTGTTCTATCATCATCTCGAAGCGGGGAAAATCCCCCATCCCACACGACCAAAGCCAAACACCCTTCGCGCGGTGGAACTTGCCCACAAATCGCTCGGCTGTATACTCTTCTGGGCCCATGAACATGCGTCAAAAGATGAAGGTTTCATTTCTGACCTAAAGGAATCTTGGCCACTGTTGTGGAAATGGTGCCATTTTTTCTTCGAGCAGGCCTTGCCCGACAGTTCCATGCTGAAAACCATCAGCCTCGAGGGCATGCACGATACATATGTTATTTGTATGCGCCTTGTCTCATGCATGGCATCCATACATAAGGAGCTGCATCAAATCATTTGCGCGACGACAGGACTCATAACAATGGTGACTAAGCTTTGGCTCCAGGAGGTCAAAGTCGGCAAAGAGCACCTTGACTTCCACGCGTCGACAGTACTTTATCGATTCACGAAGCATCCTATTACAGGGACAGCTGCTCATTGGTTAAGCGTCATCGTCGATGCAGCTGGAGGTGACTACAAGACAACGGCATCAATATCTCTCCAGCGTATTCTTCTCATCTTGGAGAAGCCGTTCCGCTCAGCACCGAATTATTTTGCGCTCGAAGCGGACATTCTCATTGCCACAAGCTTCGTGAGCGCGGGTAGCGATACTTTCCGCGCAGCACTTTTGGACCAGCAGTCGACAAAAATATTGACGAAGACGATGTACCGTCTGGCCTTGAGCACACAATCTGGGGAACTAACGTCGCAAATCGTGAGTTGCCTTAGATTATGCGCGATGTACTTGCGCTTTTTCACCGGCCTGGTTACCTACCGCAACGTTTTCGTCCTCGAGGCTATGGATGCACAACTGATCCCTGCGTTGCTTGGGTCTAGTCGTTGGTTTAGCCACGATAACCTTACCGGTTCCGAAGGTAGCCTTCAAACATATTGTTGCGACTTAATGAGCGGTATACTCCCTCACTATCTCGTGTATCGTTCCGTGCTACGCACAGTCTCGCGATCGTTGAAGAAGATCAAGGCCCTTGATCTCGAAGCTCAAGTGAGCAGAGAGAGCCCTCTGTGGAAGCTATGGGTCCAGTTCAGAGGAATAGCAACAGAGCGGTTGATGATCAAAAGCGCCGTGAAATCCTCACCAATCGCTTCCTGTGACAATCCGGGTGTATGTTGTTCATCGTCATCCGAACGATCGTACTGACCAGAGTCACCGTTCAGTGCCTCAAAGTGGACGAAACCGAGGAATTCATGCGCTGCGCCGGATGTTCCGCCGTATTTTATTGCTCCAAAGAGTGCCAGAAGCATGCTTGGAAACACGCAAATCATCGGAAAGAATGCAAGGACACACAATCGCGACGACTCCGTCAGTTATGTGTTTAACTGCATCCTGATCACAACTGATACCATAATACCTAGAAAATATTCCCGAACCATTGTCGAAACGAGACACTGAGTTCCTCACTAATTTAGTGATTTATGACTGGAAAAAACACCAGAAACGCATCCGACAGCTGAAACAGGAATACTTAGTTTCGCATCCTTCTGCTGACCGATCTACGCTGGTCGTCAGATTCGATTATACCACAATTCCTTCTGTGATCATTGTTGGCGCACCTGAAGTGTTTCAAACAATTGACTATGACATCAATGAAGCTGTCCGTGCCCATTTCGACGAGTCTGTCGCGATTGCGAAGGAAAGTGGAGGTCATATCGTGCTCGCTCATGCACAAGTCATCCAAGGGGAGCCTGATATCATGCACTTCGTTGATCCCGAGATTGATTAAGGGCGCTCATCGGGATGACCGATTGGCATTAGGGATTAGTGGATAGGCTCTCTTCAGAAGTGGCAATGGCAATGCCCGACAAGGGCACCTGTAACTTAAAAGGAATGAACATTCACTGACAACGTTGGTATCGAACGGCCACAAGCGTCATATCCAATTTTGCTCAAAATGAACAATTCCTGGTAAGGGCATATGTTAACGTTTCCGGAGCTCTGCAAACGCACAAGAGGATTTTGACACGCAAAAAAATGAGGATTGTAGACATGGTGGGCATGCATCATGAGTACATATAGTTTTGGAACCCTGCTCTGATCATCGACCAACAGATGCAATAGAGGACAACCTGCCCCAATCCAACCGCTTTAAAGCAGAGTCACCGATCCGCTCAGAACTGAACGAGAAAGGGATGTCATCAGTGTCACGAACGAAGGGACGTGATCCAATATGTAGGACGTACCCTCAGAGCTGTGAAGAACCACTTGTTTTTGCCATTTGTGTACTTCTCCTCGAACAACTTTTTGATCGTCTTCTTCGCATCCTCTCGTTGTGATGGCTCCTTGAAAGTATCCGAGGTCACCGCCCCTTTCAAACTCTCGAGCTCCAGTGCGTATCGTGTCGGGAAGAGATGAGAGTAGTTGACGACCTTTAGTATGGTCAATACCGTGCCTAATATAATATACAGGAGAATGTGACGTACCTTGATGAAAGGCTTGACCTTGCTACGGCTCTGCAGTTTCTTTGCACCCATGCGCTTTGTTACTTTCCGTGGGTAGCGCTCTATGCCTGCAACAATGGCATGCGGGTACGGTCGCTCCTTGGTGCCCTCATCCAACTGCTTAATTACGACGACCTTTTTGCCCGCTTGGCGGCCTTGCAGGGTGATTGCGACCTGGAGAAATTGCGCGATCAGTGTCTAACAGTATCTTTCAATGGTTTCAATCACTTTTCCGGGCTTGAATACTTGAAAGAAGGGTCAACCTTGTGGTACTAACTGTGGGATTCTGAGGCGTACCTTTGACCATGTTGAGGATGACGAGCGCGAGATTTACAGCTTCGACTATGATCTTTTCCGCGGCGCGCGTAGCGAATTCCGGTGGCGTGCGATAGCTGTACAGTTGGAAATAAAGTTCAGATGTTTCCTAATTTGGCATTGGGCGCTCTTTCAATCTCTTTCAACATGGAATTCAAATTGATTGTCCATAAGTTGTCAACATTTTTACACATTCAGACAAGGATACCGTGTGCACCGACCACGTCCGTGCCAGATAATGTGTCAAATCATGTATCCTTTGGCCTCTTACATAGGCTGTAATTAAAATTCACCGCTCCCAGAATTCAATTTTACTGTAACATTGACCATTGCCAGATCGCAGCACTAATGGATGTACTTTATCACAGGGACTCATATTTACCTTCAAGTGGGTCCAAGATATGTGGAACTTCATCGCTACCTGTACCTTTTTTGACTTGTGGTAAGTTCCTGTAAGTCTGATATTTCTGTCTGATCAAAAACACCCAGGCATCACAATCTCTATGAGGCGTGGTGGTTTCTCCAACTGTCCAACATATCATCAGCTCCATTTTGAGTCAAAGCATAGTTCCAAGTAGCTCAAGTTTACTACCTATAAGACAGACATTCAAACCTCATCCCTCTATAAATAAGAGTTATTACAAAACTCATGATAACACTGGAGACAAGAACCCTTTTGAGTGGCTCATAAAACCTACACAAAACTGTCTGCATTTGTTAAGTATGTGATCAAATTTGGGAGCACTGCAAATCCTATTGCAAACTCAAAGTTTGTGGAAGAATATGTGGTGAACAATAAACCAAATCAAGTATTTTAAGTTTAAGTGGCCCATTTAGGTAAAATATGTAATACAGATATGTGTGAGCCACATCTGTATTTACATATATAGAATTTGTGATAGCATATGCGCCATACACAAAACCTTCCAATTGTTTAAAATATGTGGCAGGTGCATATCACTAGATTTGCCAGATTTGACCAAATATATACACACCACATATTTTAAACAATTGGAAGGTTTTGTGTGTGGTGCATATGCTATCACATATTCTATATATGTAAATACAAATGTGGCTCACACATATCCATATTACATATTTTACCTAAATGGGTCACTTAAACTTAAAATACTTGATTTGGTTTATTGTTCACCACATATTCTTCCACAAACTTTGAGTTTGCAACAGGATTTGCAGTGCTCCCAAATTTGATCACATACTTAACAAATGCAGATGGTTTTGTGTAGGTTTTGTGAGCTACTCAAAAGGGTTCTTGTCTCCAGTGCAAGTTGGTAACAGCCCACCTGTTTTAACATTAATATTGGTCTAATCATTACCAATGTTGCTACTCAGACTTCAGCCAGCAGAGGGAGTGCACCACTTCTCCCAGAAATCTGGTGTATCATTCTTGAAAGGAGCCCCTTTCACTTTTGGGACGGGGTTTCTGACCTCCACTTAATGTGCAAAACATTTGCCATACTCATGAGGCCTATAGCTTTTCAATGCTTCTTTTTACAGCCATTTATCAGTGGCCAGCAAAACCCCCAACAATTTCTACTGACAGAAGATGTTGTGGCACAGAGCATGGAATGCATAAAATTTTGAGCATCCGAAATTGCCCCTCTTTTATGCAATAATGGTCAAGACCTTCTGGCTGTCACAAGTCCTGGTATAGCCATTCTGAAGAATACTATGTACCCATTTAAGCCATGTCAACCATTGCTGCCTCATATGTCAGTTGGTATCATCGGGACCTGTCAGGATCCATGGTCGCTCACATCTTTTCTGCTCTGGTCCCCATTGGACACCCATTATCAGGCCAAATTGGACATATGCAGATTCTTGTCTTGGCAACAGTCACTTTTGCTTCTGTGCACTCCTGTGGTTGTCTTTCTCTACACTTGTATTGTTAATGGAACACTGGTCACCTGTGTCTTCAGTAGGAAGTGTCAATGTGGTCAGATATGCAGCCTGATGGCGTAGTTGTAATATTGTCTATATTAAATTATTTGTCCATAATATGATTCATCTTTTACTTTCCTCTGGTTTGGTCCTGTGAGAATTTTAAGACAAGTCCAAAAAATATGGTACTCTTTGTTGGCCTGGCCAAGTTCTTGACTCTGTGGCAAAGACTAGCATTATTGTAGCATTTATGACAACCGTCAACCTTTATATTGCCACCTAACTGCCCCACATATTGAATACATATATAAGCTCATTCCAAACTTCCAATGTTTGCACATTAGAATAAAGGGCCAACCTTTCTAAAGCTATCCACAATTTTGTAAGGTAGCCTATAAAATTTGGAGGTTTTACAGAATTTTCTACCTTTATAAAGACATTATTGGGGAGCTTGCTCCCCTATTTTTTGGGCACCAAATGCATATGCACCACAAAATCATGGCCACCCTGATTTGGATGCATGTGGCTGCATTCACATGCCACCCAATCTGGATGCCTTATCTGTCCACATTCACAGAAAGCATAACCCCCTTTTGGGCTGAACAAAAGGCTAATAATATTGTGACAAGAGTTAAAATAATGATAACATTTTGCATGGTGCAGAATATTATCTAAATTAATAATTTAGTCAAAGTTTTTAATGTTTTGACAGACTTTTGTGAGATATTTAGCTTATTGTTTGCCTTTGTTAGGATTTTGCTCATCACAAAACCTTATCATCATTTTAACTCTTGTTACAATAAAATCTGCCTTTTGTTTGGAAAAAAATGGTGTTATGCTCCCTGTGATTGTTTCCTATCAGTTTCTCCCATCTTCTGTCACTCTTTGTAACAACTGCAACTTTTGAGTGATCATGTATGCACTTTCATGTAAAGTATCAGTGCTAATAATATTCTGAATGCCTTTCTATAGTTGTTTCTTTGGATTTATGAGGCTGGTTGGCACAGATAAGCCTTTTTACTTATCAATTTCGCATTTTTGGGTGTATTTGCCTCATTTGGAGTCAGTTTTCCATCAAGATCATTGATCTTGATATCTCAGAGTGATATCATTTGTCTGTGAGCAGTTTTTAACCTCTACATGCATAATTCCTTCATTATATTCGCTTTTTGGGTACTTTTATTTAGGTATCCAGATCAATCACTGATCTGCGCTGTGTATCTTAAGCCTCAGATACAGCTACCACTGGTGAGTTATCCTATATGTTATGATTTATTTTATTTTACCTTCTCTTATCACTTGTAGTGTGTTTCTAGATTATCTGAGCTCACTCACTCAGGTAAACCTGCATATTCTAAATGTGAGTTTGTTTCCATTCCTCCAGAATTTGTATATAATGATTTGTGCATGCTTTCAGACTTGATGGAAAGAAATCAAACTTCTCATTTTAGATGAAAAGTCAATGGTTGGAAGATCACAAGTGGGTTGAATGGACCATTGCATGTGTCAGGCTCATCCTCAAAATGCTGATGAGATATTTGGTGGAATCCCAACTATCTTTTTCAGTGACTTTGGCCAACTGCCACCTGTGGGAGTCAGCCCTATGTATTCAGACAAACCATCAGCATATCATACAGCTCTTCATGCAGGAGGCTGTTGTGTGTTTGAGTCTTTTAAACAGTCTGTCACTTTAAACACTATTTATCGCCAGACTGGTCAGAGTGCTGAACAGGTGGCATTTAGAGAGGCATTGCTCAGACTGAGAACCTACTCTACTACTTTAAAAGACTTTGAACTCTTCTCTGGCTGCTTCTGGGACTATTTGACTCCAGAACAGAGAATTGAATTTGATGATGTCCTTCATCTTTTGCCTACACAAGTTTCTGTTTTAGAGTTTAACTGTCAAAGACTAGTTGCTAGTGCAAAACCTGTCTTATGATGCTGTGCAAAACATAACCATACAGAAGCTAAAAGTGCAAAATCAGATGATGCAGATGGGCTAGAGAAAGAAGTTTTACTTGCTGAAGGGGCAAAGGTTATGCCTACTTGCAATCTATGGACCTCCAAAGGGTTGGTGAATAGAGCCTAAGGTGTTGTAAAAAAAAATCTGGTTTAACCAAGGGTCCAATTCTTGCAGCCATCTTCCAGCTGTGGTATTTGTTGAATTTGATGGATACTCTGGACCTGAAACACCTGCATGGGAAGGTATCAGTCCTTCTTGGGTCCCAATTGTACCAGCAGTTGCAAGATGGGAGACTAAAGCAGGAAAGGCTCTGACATGTACCCAGCTTCCTCTTATGATGGCTTGGGGGATCACATTACATAAAAGTCAGGGTTTAACCCTGGAAAAAGTGGTTGTTGAGCTTGGAGAAAAGGATTTTTCTGCAGGCTTATCTTTTGTGGCAATTTCTTGAGTTAAAACTTTGCAAGGTTTGGCATTTTGCACACACTTTAATCATGCACATCTTAAAAAACCAAAAGAAGCTGATTCTATGTTGATGCTTAACAAAGATAATGAGCATTGTAACCAGCTGTTTCAGTTGAATACTTATGGTATGGATCTTAGTGAGTATACATTTATAGATTAATATTATTCTGTCATTATACAATTATTATTTTCTCTATAAAAATATCTGAAAATTGTTCTGTGCTTTAGAAATTTACAATCAGCCATTGGCTGCAAAATCCATAATTGGCCATAGACCAATAACTTGGAAACTCGGATTTGGCGAGCTCCCCATTGCCGGTGGGAACCCACTAGCTCATATTAAAACTTTAGGCGGATTTGCTGCGCCTTCGAGTTACGGGCGGCGGCACAGCCACATTCTCACGACCACCAGGCCTGATTTCACGGAAAGCTCTCGTCCATGCCCCTTGCCAGGCTATCAGCTTTCTCGACAATCCACTTGCAAGCAGTGCTTTGTGGGGCCAAGTGTAGCTCACGGGCCTACGAACAATCCTTTAGGCGTTAGCCCAATAAAGTCAGGTACGATGCTTTGGACAGCGTTGAATTCGATGTTTCCTGATATACATCCGATCTTGAACACAGGTTTTCCCGTAGATACTTCGCCATCACAGACTGAAAGTTCCAATAAAATACCGCAAGTTGATGTAGCGGTTCTTCCCGTGTTAACCCTTTCAAATATATCCACACAGGCACCAGAAGGCATGGACGAGGGTCATTCCACTGGCGTGCATCTTAAAACTAGCTTGACAGCTTCGCCAACACTTCTTCCTGAAATTTGGCAACTTATTTTTGATGCCGATCCACTTATCGGGGAAAGGTTTTCAAACATCCGATTAACATGCAAAACATTCGCGATTCTAACCCGACCAATGGCCTTTCGATATTTCTGTCTACATCTCAATACCCTCGGACAGAGTACAGTTCAACCCATGCTTCCATCTAAGCAGGATGTGGTAGCACGGAGCATAGCCCGCCTAGAATTTTGGGCAACTGACGAGACTGCGCGTCATGTTCGCCGAATTGAACTGGCCCTCTGGAATCTGGACAGAAATATAAATGAGGAAGCAGATCGTGTCCTCGGCGCCTTTTTCCAAGTTCTTTCCAGATTCGCGAATGTTCAGACATTTAACTGCCCAGCTATCCCGTTTGATGACTTTGCATTGGATCAGTTATGCAGATTGAAGAATCTCCGGACTCTGGAGCTTACCGGGTCGTCCATCATCGCTGCCAATCCAGCTCGTGCCCGAGCTGCTCTCAGATTACGCAGTCTGACATATATGATCGATCACACTTACTATCACAAAAACAATGGAGAATGGCTGTTGGTCGCTCACCTCGACCACATCCAACATGTCGGATTGTCCATCCGGCATGTAGATGTCGCGAAGAACTTCCTTCATGTTTCCATGACCATGAATACTGCTCAGCACATAACAGCTCTGTGTATCCCGTATTCAAACGCCATTATCGGACCCCTCGTCTTGGCTCTATTACGTACACAACCATGCCGGCTTAGGAGGTTGGAAATTCAGCACGTCACTTCCGAAGCAGCCGATGGACCAATTTTCGAGTCTGTCTCCGTACCATCGCTTCACACATATATCGGTCCTCACCAATGCCTCCTCGCTTTCTTGCCTGGTGAAGGTATACAAACCATACAACTGAGAGGGTGGGGTGGCCTTGGATATGCGGATCCAACCACTTTGGCTCACACTCTGCGCAGTCTACCGAATTCCATTGCAAATCTCGAGAAATTGCACCTTGAAGTTACTTGTATGGCGCGGGATGTGCTGGAGATAATTTGCGCTCGGTTCCTTCACCTGCGGCATTTTACCTATAGCACCAGCCTACCATTCGACTTATCTGACGACTACATGGAGCGCGATGTACGTTTGGCAGCTTTTTAATCGCTTCATTGATATATCTATAATATTTTATTGTTTTCAGGATGCATGGAATGCTCTTTGCACCGTGACCCTGCCTGCGCAGTTAGAGGTTCTAGATCTATGGTTCCAGCATTTTCCGAGTGCGGAAAATGTCACAACTTGGTCTGCGGTCCAAGACCGTCTTCTTCAGAAGCACTCTGCACTTCAACGTGTCACAACTAACATATGCTAGGCAGCCTGACGAGTTCAGTTGTTGGTCGCGTTTAACGTTTATCGCACAGTGATGCTTGGCGACTTTGCTCGTGGTTGTCATGGTGTCGACATATTTATTCTGGAAGGGATTTCTACCTGTAATCACGTACAGCTCGTCTTTCGTCGTCCGATATGATGTCTTTCATCTAGCACAACATAGAAATCACAATATCTCCCTTATAGCCTTCGACGCCAGTGTGATTGCGTTATAGAAGTGAAGTTGTAGCTTGAGTGACAGCAAGTGACTTAAATTTCAAACCGCAGTACCACTTCTTGGCACAGGTACAACTTGAAGTAACAATGGGGTCTGCAACAGCCTCCGTCTGGTACATAGGTACTTATTATGAGCATCCATATGTCAGGTCATTAGACTCTCCTGCGACATACAATGCATTTACCCGGCGCAGAAAATCCAATCACTAATTTCAATTCACCCGTAAGCGCCTGGTAAAGAGACTGAATGGATAATGGATTGATGATAGGAAAACACAGGATGAAACGCCTGCAAATCGAATATGATGGTATGCGAGTTACACACACGAGGGTATATTACGGAACGGGCAACCCCAAGAGATTATCTTTGGTATAGCCCAAAGCCAGTGTAATGATTTCGAATTTATAGAAGCGAGAAGGGGTAATGAATGCGTGCCCAAGTTGTATTCATAACAGCGTTATGTTGGGCGGATGGATGTCAAGATGAGTGCCTCCGATTAGAGGGTGACTGGGAAGGTGATGGGATCAGCAACGTCTGAGAGTAGAGTGGAATGAGATAACACATACTGGGGCTGCAGCCGATGTTGATAAGACCATTATAGGTGTTGTTTTGGCAGCAGACAGGTTGCTGTTCGCTATGCAAGAATGATAAATTAGCCCGCCGTCGATTGGAAATATAGTTGGGATGGAGAGATCTTACCAGTTGCTAGAGGGGCCGAGGCCAACAGCCGAAATGGGTGTGCAACCAAGACCCACTGGGGTAGAAGGGCTGACCGAGCCAAGAAGTCCGAGGAGGGAGAGAACGTTGGACGCATCGGCGCTGTTTGCGCTCTGGACGCTGTTGCAGCATTGCTGATCTCCAGTGTTGCACTGACCACCACTGGAAGAGGGTGTGCCCGAAGGCTGGCCGCGCCTAGCGCCTGTGCCACCGACGATTAAGTATGGGATTAACAAATAAATAAAAAATGCAGAACGTACGAGACACGGGGGTAGAACGTCTCAGGGGCGCCTTGGGGGGCAAACCGCGAGCGAGACGGTGAGCGTTGGTCTCGAACATGGCGTTGGCGCTGACGGAGACAGCGGCGGCCAAGATGGCGATGACAGCAGTGAACTTCATATTGACTGATATTGAGTAAAGAACGACGAGGTTACAGTGAGGGAATGGCGGGAGACAAGTAGAACGGAGAAAAGAAGCTCTGGAGGAGACATCTTTAGTGCAAGCCCTTTTTATGTATTTTCTCGCTTGCTCCGAAGAAGCTTCGCATATTACCTATTAGAGCATCGCGTGCATCCCGCCGGCGGTCTCATTGCTGCCGATCACTTTTATCTTTTCTCCTCCCGTCCCTTCACCCTGTCTATGAATTGCCCATGTCAGAGTCACTGTGATTGACCCTGCAGGTCACTCCATCCAGGAGAGAGCGGCGTCAACCCAAAGAGACCCGGTGAATTTTCTGTTAAAATTTATGCTTCCATGGTCGTAAGGATGCTGCGAAACTCCGCTAATGAGCCATCATGATCTATAGGCTCGTCGCCGATGTGCCGCCTATTTCGGAGTCTCGTCTTGTGCGCGTTGAAACATCTTTTGGGTATCGTTCGACCAGAAATGGAAACTTCGTCAATTAGAAGACCAACAGCCAAGCCTATATATTCCGCAAGCTGCCGTTCGATGGATATGTCGCCTTTTTGTCTGTGATATCCAAGCATGGCCTGCTTCAGGTCCCCGCTCGTTTTTCTGCAAATGATTTGAAATCACTATATGAATACTTGCGTTCTCGCCGCCGCCACTGTATGGCCGAACTAACTGCGGGACTAGACATTGCATAAGCCCAACCTTTTTTTAGGTTTTTAGTCACTGTATATATACGTAGCTCTCGATCGGCCAACACTGTCATGACAATGTCATGATGCAGCTGCAACATTGCGGCTCTATGTTTTTGAATAACGTCCTGCAGTTCCAGGGTATGTCCCAGAATATCTCAATTCATATTGACCTGGAATGGAGAGGGTCCTCTTTTCCCTGTGGAAGGTTCGTTGTCAACCTACGACGAGGTTGTGGAGCCAAGAGATGCCCTAATTGGGCCATGATGTTTGCTCGCCCAGTTTGGGTCTGCTCCTGACGTACTTCAATTCCGACTTGGCACTGGCACGAGCAGGTCGATATCGCGAAATTGCGCACTTTGCTTTCGTTTATCTGAAAGCGAAGAGCATATACACCTAAGCCTACGCTGACCCTGTCGCTTGATTCCCTGGAATAAAGATACCAATGTCGCAAACCCTGCTGCACATAGTTTATATCCATGGATTCCAAGGTTTGTCCTTGTGAATATCACGGGTCATTGACCAAGTCATCAATTACTAGCTAGGCAATGATACTACATTCCAGGTGCGAGTCCAACCTTCCCCCCAGAATCTCCAACACCGATTTACGCTTTATTGATACGTACACTTTCACATGTAGTCATTTCCGACTGATTTGCAGCAGCATCTGGCGAAATTGATACCCCCACGCTTTAAAGTACAGAGTAGTCTGTACCCGACCTATAAGAGTGTAAAGCCAATATCATTCGCGACCCGTAATTTCTTGGACTGGTACGTGATCTCATTCGATCAACTGAATGTATAATGGAGTCTTCCTCAGGCTGGCCACGCAACCTCCAGGACCGGTCATAGTAGCCGGTCATTCGATGGGTGGTCTGCTAGCCGCCGACGCAGCTATAGATACATCACACAAAGCCCATCGGATAATTGGAGTACTTGCATTCGATACCCCCTACCTCGGGATGCACCCGCATGTCGTCATCAGCGGGATCGCATCTTTGTTTCCGAAAGATGACGAGGAAGATAAGGGGGGGAAGCCTACGGAACGGGATATGAATGAGGAGCATGTGCAGATGGTTGATGATGCTGTTACTGATGATTGGGAGGGGTTTAAGAAGAATATGTCTAGTAAGTGATCATTTGGCGAGATCTGGTGCTGTGACTTATGTTTTTTTGTTTTGTTTTGTACTTAGAACCTGAAGGATACCAGTCCTCTACTTCCCCTGAGTCTCAAGCGCCTTCACCAAACCGGTCACCTTCCCCGCAACCACCGTCATCCCACTCTCAATCGCTCTCACCCACATCTTCCAGTACGAGTCCTATGGAACTAGTAGATCGCACCCTATCACATCCATTCATCTCCGGTCCTCTAAAGTTTCTATCAGCACATACTGACGACCCCGTAGTCCGCTGGGCTCGCAAACACTCCGACCACCCCTTTGCCGCCGGGAAGAGGTGGATCGTCGAGCATTTCCAATTTGGATCGTGTATGTTTGATGTTCCTGGTTTGAAGGAGCGGTATGGGAGACTCGTAGCCTGGGATGGGCTTTGGGTGAACTATTGGACTGAGACGCTTCCCAGGAAGAAGGAACATGGAAAAATTGTGACTGAAGATGTTGACGAGAAGGATATACATGAGGAGAGGCTTCGGGATAACGATGTTGCATTACTAGAGGTGGGTATGGCTGGACCATCTACTGAAGATGGGAGTGCAGTAGACGCAGTGCCTGAAAACCTCCCGGAAACACCGGAAACACCCACTCTCGTCGAACCGCCCACTCAAGCGGAGATCGATGCTGCCGACAAGGCAGAGTCGAAAGCCGCTAAGAAAGCTGGGAAAGCTCGTCTAAAGGAAGAAAAGACTGCGGAGAAAGCTCTCAAGAAGCAGCGCGATGCAGTCCTCAAGGCGAAGAAGAAGGAAGTCATCCGTCCTCGTCACTTCATCGTCTTGCCTACTGGCCTTGGCCTCACATTGGGTGGCGGCGACAATTGGGAAAGCGTGGTCATCGGGGGCGTGCACGATGAGGTTGCAGCACATTGTGGCCTTTTTATTCGAAGCCAGAACTTGGACTATGATGGGCTTGTGGAGAGGGTTGTGAAGAGAGTATTAGCATGGTGTGAAACGCTTTAAACATTTACCAGGTGGGGCTGCGAGTCCCACCAAAGTCAATTTGAACGAATTGTCGAAAGTTTATTTATGTCCATTTGGTCGTACATACAATAACAGCCAAATAATAGCCGCAAGAAACTATCGATGGTATCGAGGAATAGAGTAGTGTGCATTGTGCCCGGGCGCCCAGTGGAGAGAGGAAATATGAACAATAAAACACCAAATTAGCCAGTCACTGATCAAGATCGCCAACACGAGTCAACGCGACGCGTCTTTTTTTCTTCGGAGGTTCGTCAGATTTCTTTTCTGCCTTCCTGAACCCTTCCCCTTCTTCGCCAAACACGCTCACACTACGAGCTCTAGTCGAAACATCATCCACGCTTGTGGAAGGTGTCAAGAGCGGCTCACTTCTCTTCATAGGAACTGTTGGTGTTGGCGGTAATGTGGATGATGACATCGCAGGGGTGGCTGCTGGTGTGACAGCAGTAGACGCGGTAGATGCGGAGTAGGTTAGTGGGACCGAGTGGTGGTGAGCGATGGATTGAAGTTGGAGGGCATGTTGTTGTGTATGATGGGCAGGGAGAATTTCGTCGAAGACTACTATTGTGCAGTACCCATCTCGCGAAGAGAGGATGAGGCACTGGCCATCCGGAGACCTACAACAAATAGGTCAGTATCATTCAAATGAAAGCAATTACATAGTCCAGCGTACCACGACATATCGGTGAATTCATCGTAATGGAACTTTGTCAACAGGCAAACTGGGCCTGCCTGCTGTGTATCATAGATTGTAACGGTATCCATAGTCACCACCGCAAACAACATCCGATAAGGTAACGCGAAAACGGAGGTAGTGCTGGGAGGAGGGATAGAAACCGGAGTAGGAGGCTTGGACGATACCGGTGTCGGAGCTTGAGTGAATTCAGGATGAGATAATGCCGTTGATGAGATCGTATTCCCTGTTGAGCCGGCGACGATAGGTCGAGGAGCAATGATCGACGCGATAGATGGCGTCAACGAAGGTCGTCTGTGTTGGAGCAGCAGGGCAGCATCCTCTTGGGGAGATAGAGCCCGTGCCGGTTTAGGGCCAACGATGTCGAGATCCATTGTGCCTTCTTTGCCTTTCTCAAGCACGGCGGTCTGCGTCTCTTTCGTCGCATCAGACCCATCCTTGGCGTCACGCAATTCATAGAGAATTGGCGAAAATCTGACGGCTACACTGGCCTTTTTGTGGCCTGGGAGTTGAGCAATAGGTGGACGAGCAAAGTTCGCACGTGAGTAGATGTAGACTGAGGATGCCGACGATGAATTAGCACTGTCAGTGGTGCTAATGGTCGGACGATGCTTCCTGCCTCGGGAAGGTTGCTCATCTGTCTTGTTTCCCGTCAAAGATCGAGACGTTCCCGGGATTACGGAAGGATCCTCAAACTGTCCAGCGGGCGTTAGGAGCAGACCACCATCGGGGCTGAATGTAAGACGACGGAAGAAGTTGGTAAAACTTTCGTCTCCATACAGCTTCACCGAAGACCACGACGCCGCTGCCGATGGCAGAGTTCGAATCGCAGGAAGAGCTGGCATCGGCGAGGGGGAGCGACCGAACCGACTATAATGAGATGGGGAGCTCGGGGCGTTCGAGCCGCTGAACGAGGACCGTCTCGACGAGGGTTTATCCATAGGAGGAGGAGGGAACATGAATACCGAGGGGGTACTGGCTACGGATGTTGCCGGGGTCAGCGGTGCAACGCTGTTATGATGCTGTTGACTCCCAGAAGCAGATGAAGCAAACGCATCATCTTTGTTGAATTGTTCGCTCATAACCGACTCTGCATCGCTTGTATTCGACTCGCGACGGTACATCCTTGGTCGACCACCGGAACTGGGAGTACGACTATGCCGATGTGGTAAACGTGTGTTCTTCCCTACGGCATGTGCCTCGAAATTGCCTTGTTTCGTAGATACACCATAGATGTGCATGGAACGGTCGCTACTTTGTGTGGCTATATATTCATTTAGAGGGTCCCAGGCGACGCCTTGCACATAGTGGCTATGTTCAGCGATCTCACGGACACATTTACCTGGGAGATATGAGCCATGCATAAAAGTGTTTACAACAATAAACCTACCATCAGCAGCAGCAAACACTCTGGCGCAGTTATCTGTGCTGCCTGCAATGACATATTCTCCAGACGGGCTCCATGCCAAGTCATAGACTTGCATTGTGGTGCATCTGCATTTGGGGCGTAAATAAAAGTAAGGATCACGAACAGAGCGCCGTACCGGAATGTCGTTCTAGGTTTCCAAAATTCTTTCTCGTATTGCAAGTCCTCAGGACTGAGATCGCTGCCATACGTGCTAGTCTGCGGACTATTTGACGGGGCCCAGATGATAATCATCCCGTCTACAAAGCACAATAGGGAACAAGCACAAAGTCAAACAGGATAGTACATACCATCTCCAGCAGAAGCAATGACTTCCCCTAGATTTCGCTTCGCATCAGACAAAGGCTCTAAATGCAGCCGCAATTACATACCATTGGGCGAGAAGCGCACAACATTCACAGCAGCTGAATGCCGACTGAGCGTAGCGAGATACTCAACCCTCGGTGGTCTGGGTAAAGGAACGTTCGCCTTTGCGCCTGAAGTCGAGGTCGAAGCGCTCGCCACGGGGTCAACCGGCATGATATTCGGATGTACCATCCATATCTTTAAATTCCAGTTCAGTCTCGTGAAACCAACGCGCTCTGCCACCAGGTTAGACCGCAAGTCTCACCCTGACGTGATTATCCTCGCCGCCGGTTGCAAGTCTGTAACTCTGCCCCGCAAAGTTCTGCTCCTGTCCAACAGGAGGACGCGCTTTCTTGAACGACACAGGCTGAAAATCACACGTCGAGATGGGTTTTGAGTCGTGCCATCTGATCTCAAGGGTACGGAAACGCATTGTGGACGCGAATTATGAGGGACGGAAGGAGAGAAATAGCATAAGAGATGGGAGAAATCAGTAGAACAAGCTACTCGGACGCAATAGTCAAGTGGCGGATGACCTGCGCCACTGAATTGGTTTTCGAAACGTACAGTTCGGAAACCTTGAGCTTATCCACAACATGTCATATCAGAGCTGAACGACAATCACCGTAATGTACTCGCACGAAGTGTCGAAGTGGAGCTAAGCAGTGACTCCGACCTATCCTCTTCCTCACTCTTCCCTTGTATCACAGCTAAGTCTTTCATGTCCCGCTGTAATATTTTAGTTAGATGTTGCAGGCCCGCTTGTTGTTCCGTCAGAATCTGATAATCGAAAGAGTAAGAAATAGCCACCGAGATCATAAGAAACTGGACAAACCTGCGCAATCTGCGCCAAGCCTTCCTCATCGACAACAGTCCACTCAGTGCCACTCCCACCACCCTCGCGCCCTCCCTTCGCATTAACTAGCGCGCCAACGACAGCCCAAAGTTCATTCAGTTTTCCCCTCAATCGTCCCTTTTTCACATCTTCTTCAATCTCTTCCAATCGCACCCGTAGTGCCTCTTCTTCAGGACGAATAGCAGATGACCGTAAAGCTGGTATCAAAAGATGTAAATGTTGAATCAGCTTGAGCAAACGGTGGGTTATTTGTGTTTGAGTGGTGGAGGCGCGGGAGAGACGAGTAGAATTTGAGATGGCGTGTCGTTGGGAGAGGGCTTCTATGCGGGTTTTTAGCTCCTGGCAACACGAACGGTTAACGTATAGTAAATGTCATTGAGATTGAAGAAGAGGCGAACTTTTAATTTCTCTTGGTGCGAAGCAGCTTGTTGTGATTGAGCGTCAACGCGTTGTCGTAGGTCATCAAAACCAACCGCCACCACCGGCACCAAACATGTCCGATCTGGATTCTCCCGAACAGCTTTCTGCCATAGTGCCTCGTTCGTAGCATTCGGCGGACGGGCATACAGGTTGACCTGAGCCGGGTCAACGAGGTTGTAGAAATAGTGCTATATAAACCAAGATCAGCATTGTCACAATTAAGCGTCGAAGAAAATTACATACCTGAAACCGACACTCTGGATTCTGCGCATTCCATGCGGCAGCAATTCCTTCTATTCTCTTCGTGAGCGCGGCGAACTGCGCTTGCGCATCTGCCTCCCCTCCTGGTCCTCGTGCAGTCGATGCGAGGTTACTCGTAGATGATAACGTGTTCCCGAAGAGCCCCCCGCCTTGATTATTGGTATTGGTGTTAGGAGGGTTGAGCGTGGAGACGGTGAGTGGATTAGTGTTGATAGAGCCAAAGAGGGATGATGCAGGTTTCTGCTGTTGCTGCTGGTTTTGTGGGGATTGTCCAAACAGTGCACCAGTTGGTTGCTGCTGTTGCTGTTGAGTATTCGTACTCCCGAACAGCCCACCGGTAGGTTGTTGTTGTTGGTTATTCGTGCCTCCAAATAGCCCACCAGTCGGCTGCTGCTGCTGCTGAGGATTATTCGTGTTTGTATTGCCAAACAAACTTCCACCACCGAACAACGGATTCGAAGGATTGGGATTCGTCGTGCTACCCGACGCGGTAGTTGTGGACGTATTCCCAAATATACTACCAGGCGGCTTATTGCCGAAAAGTGGGTTCGTGGATGTAGTGTTCGTAGACGTGTTAGTGTTTCCGAAGAGGCCTCCACCTGTATTTAATGCGAGTGCTGGTGGTTGAGCTGCATTGGTATTTGTGTTCGTGGAAGTATTCCCGAAGAGGCCTCCTCCGCTGGGCTGTTGGGTGTTGGTAGTTGTATTCGTATTGCCGAAAAGACCACTGCTGGGCTGTTGTTGGGTGTTCGCATTCGTATTCGTAATTCCGAATAAACCTCCCCCACTTGGCTGTTGTTGTTGCTGCTGGTTATTCGTGATTCCGAACAATCCTCCGCTCTGATTCTGTCCCGTGTTGCTCGTGGTCGTCGATCCAAACAACCCACCTCCACTTCCCCCTGCGTTCCCAAATATACTACTTCCAGTCTGCCCCGTGGTAGTATTGGTATTGGTATTTCCGAACAAACCACTCGATGGCTGCTGTTGGGTGTTGGTGTTGGAACCAAGCCCACCGAACATGCCCCCGCTCTGTCCAGGTTGCTGAGTGTTTGTAGCTCCAAACAGTGACATGGTAGCGAGTAAGCTTAGGTATCGTGGAAATGCAACGCGATCACTCTGGTTGATAGCAAGTCTTTCAGATGAAAGTCATAAATTTGAACAACTCGACGCGTACCGTTCAATTTCAAACAGTCGTGTGCAATCGATGGCACTATCCTTCCAAAATTCTGTTCAATCCAAGTCATAAGGATTCGCGTATTACTTACGGCGACCGCGGAAATCTTACGGTTCGGATAGAGGAAATGGAAACACGATCTGTGTTGAAGATACAGCGAGGATTCAAGAAACACAGAAAACACAGCCACCAAGCATGGTCTACTCAGTCCGAGCGTCGATCATCATGTCCACACCATGTTCAAGTCCTCGCTGTCTCGTCCGTGGATCCATCAGTGAGCCTAAAGGTATCATTTGCAAGTTATGTTCTGAGAAAATTTTGGTGTTTAGATATTGATGAATTTTTCCATGGTAGGCCAACTTTTACCCCAATTTACACCATTGGGATCTCATGATCTGTGTTGATGTTCGCAGTAAAAGACATCGTTCGACCGGGCGAGACGATCTCCTCTGCATCTCTTTCTAGAAGAGCGGGCGGCAAAGGTGCTAACCAAGCAGCGGCTGTAGCCAAAGCTGGGGGGAGTGTCGCGCTTATCGGGGCCATCGGACACGATGGAGCATGGGTCAAAGATCAGCTGAAGAATTTCAATGTTGATGTTGGGGCAATCGAGATTTTGGATGTAATCTGAGGTGTCTATGAACTCGATGAAATAGTTCTGACACTAGAAAAATTATACAGGAATCGACAGGCCGAGCTATAATACAACTAACAGAATCGGGCGAGAACAGCATAAGTGAGCGGCTTTCGTTCTTTTGATCTCTTATAAAATCCCAACAAATCCCAACAGTTCTCTATAAAGGCGCAAACTACGCTTCACTCCCCTCACCTACGATATTGGACCTAGCACCGTACTCTCATCTCCTACTTCAAAACGAGATCCCCTTTGACGCCACACTTTCGTATCTAAGTCTCTCCAAATCTCCATCCTTGAAAAGGTCGATCACAACACTATATAATCCTTCGCCTATGCCCACGCCTGCACAAATCTCAAACGAGATGAAGTGGACGCATGTAGATTGGCTCGTCGTGAACCAAATCGAAGTGCAACAATTGCTCAATGCTTTCCCCTACTCTCCTACCGCTTCCGCAGCAGAATTCGGTCTCACTGGAAATGTGCCAGAATCCGCTTTGCGCTCTTCTGCTCTGATATCACGACTTGCATCCCAACCGTCATTCGAGAATGTAAATATCGTCTGTACGCTAGGTTCGTTAGGGGTACTTGCCCGTTTTTCATCCGCCACAGACGATGGACATACACAAATTATATACGAACCCGGAACACAGATCAAAGAGGTAAAGGATACAACTGGTGCGGGAGATTGTTGGACCGGTTATCTCGTCGCCGGATTGATGGAGCTCGAGGTCAAGTCTGCACTCACAACCAATAATTTAGATGAGGCAGTCGTACGCCGTCTGTTGAGGAAGTGTAATCAGGTGCGTAGATATCTGATTAATGACCTCTGATAAAATACCTTTCCTCGTTCACTTAGTGAATGGTTGACTGATTATTCCACCATGTTGCAGGCTGCAGGGATGTGCGTGGAGAAAAGCGGGGCAATGGAGAGTTTTCCCGAAAATGAGGAAGTGGTCGCCACGCTACCGGCATCTGCGTGATTTATACACCCGGTAAAGGTCACAACCTCTCGCCCAGGGCTTTGCAGCCATTTAAACGTGAACTTCGATGAATGATCTGGCACACACCACGAAGTTATAGCGACAACTCTGTAGCCCGAAGCTGATGTCATATATCCGAGTCTGGATTCGCGTTAACTCTAGGCGTAGTGATAGCCAGAAGGAAGAAATACAAGAGTGGGTTTTGTTATGTACTTTTTATATCGACAATTTGTTGATCAGTGTAACGCCCTATAAAGTTTTCAAGAATAAATTGATACGACAAATGCGAAATGCGATAGTTATCTGGCGATTTTAAGGACCGCATGGGTTTCGTAAGTTGTTTGGATTCATTATATTCTTCGATGATATCAGGTTCCTGAGAGCATCCCACCCTTGACGGTGGCCAGTCTTTGGCATCACATGGATATAGTCCAGGTTCGCAGAGGTTGTCGGTGGTCTCTGTCCAAACTCAACCGAATCAACATCCATTTCTGCCATGGAATTCCCCAAATTAAGAGTGCGAGTTGACCTATTAGGAACGCATTCCATACCACAAAAAACGAGCCATGACATCGTTCGCGGACACGTAAATGGAAATGTACAAGGTTTTCAACTGGGAACACCTGCACAGAAGGTCGAAGAAACCACAGAGAGTGACTTTAGGGTGGGCCACATGTCTATTGTTCGTTTCGAGATATAGCAACGATGGCCATGCAGATGCCATTTCATGTAGGAAGGTTAAAACCACGAAAGTTCTTCACATTCAGAGAAGTTAGACTTGTTAGGCGTAAGAGCGGCCTTATCGTTGCTGGTGATGATTTAAGTGGGCGATGCGGTGGTGGCCATATACTAACAGACAACGAGTGTAATCTGCAGCAACAGGAATCGCACAACGCGTCAAAAATTTGGACCAGATCAAGATCATCAACAGCCGTTGGTTGATATTCTTGGAAAACAGAAGGATGGTACTCGCTGAGAGAGTGACCATCCCCATCCTCGCTAAACAGGGAAGGATCGCGGAGCGTAATTGTCAGCGTCTTGAGCTGCAATAGTATGTTTCATGGTTCTGAGGAGCTGAACTAGTGATAGGCCATCCCAGCCTAAGATCGTCAGGCTCGTGAGATGCGAGAACGGTGCTGTGGATGGATCATCACCGGCAATTAAAGAGCGTGTGATCGCTATCGGATGATCAAAAAAGCGCATATATTTCAGGGTGGAGAGACGCGAAAGACAGAGAATGCTCGTAGGGGACAAGGGAAAACCACAAGTTAGGTTCTCGATCACTGAAAGATGTGCAATAACGTCCGATACAGGTGCGAATAGATCGGGTCGAGGTGCCTTGTAGGTGCTATCAATCCATAGATTTCGGAGCAATGGGCAAGTTGCCTTGATAGATGCGACGGCAGCCGGGCTGAAAGTGGTTGAAATGTCAGGAACACAGAACGACAGCTTAGTGAGCTGTGAACCAAGGAATGATGACATGTACGAGTACACTTCTGTGTCTCCATCCCAGGTCAGATCAAATGAGCAGGGAGGGAAAAGGAGGGAAAAGAGAGCTCCCATGGTAGCGCATGGCAAGGACCCGGTACCCGAAATATCTCGGGGTCGATGAATGCCCCAATAGTGCGCAAATTAAAATAGTCATGGCAACTGAAGACCTTGACTCTTGTGCGTAAAATTCAACTCTGGTCCAATCTTCTGAGTTCAGGCTGCGCTTAAGACTCTTTGAGAAGACAGAAAGTATTATTATTGTAGCATATGTAGGCCAAAGAAAGGGAACTCCCACCATTCTTGTGACCCAGCATCATCTGATATTATTCCAATGAGTCTTCGGGTAGGCACTTCAACAAAGGTCGCAATGATATCATGCTATACCAGAGGACTACCAGAGGCGATCAAGAGCTGGGCCGCTGGATCCTCAAAAGCTCAGCAAGTACACGCCAAGGCTGCCAATTGCCACAACGCAGATTCTATTATGATGCGAACGATTTCTTGTATAGTGAAGCAGCGGTGCATATTACAGTAATTGAGGCTAGTGCCCCAACACAAGGCGAATGGGAAAGTTATTCACCGTCTTGATAATCGAGTCCCTCAGGGCGTGATAACTTGAAATGAAATTGTCCAGATCCGTAAAGGTCAGGTTACCTTAGGATTTGCATGAGTAGTCTTTCTCCAGCGACGCCTCAGAGTACGAAGTGATCAAAGAAAAGGTCCAGGCAAATAATGGCAGTGTAAATATTGAGCGAGGTGTCTCGCTGAAGGAGATTATTGTCTAAATGTTGTATACATCCACCGAGCTCAAGCGGCTGGGCGGATGTTGCAAAATCTGCTGATATGCATGTCGGAGATTACAGCACACGTACTCACGACGGGCATCTATCTTTGTGTGATATGAATGACAACACTGCCAGTGTAATTGTAATGCTAGATGAAACAACAGAAAATCGGATTGAACCAGACTGGCTCCAAAAAACTGTCCGCGGGTTATACAAGACCTCAACCAGTTTTGTTCTTGCTTCTCTTCCCGACCTGGGCCTGGAAACCGCTCTTGATAGGATTGACAGAGCGTCTCGACCCGCATGACTCGCATGACATGAAGAAGATACGGTTCTCCTTCGTGAGTAGCGTGTCGGGTGATTTGCATGTTTTGCAAGTAACATATTCCACTGTTCGCATCCATCAACACCAGCGTCCACTAACGGAAAACAAATAAAAATAAAACAACATACCAATATATCGCCTTAAAACATTCTCGACCTGTTTCTGCTGGAAGCGACCTTTGATGACCAGCCGTCCGGCACCATCGACGGAACCGGTTGTTCCCATCTCAGCAAACAGGAATTGAATAACATGTTCGGGCTGCCGATGCATTCGTTTACAGATATCGGTGACGTTTGCGAAAATGGATTTTTTGTTGCCTTCTCTGTGGATTGACGGAGGGGCGATGGTGTATCGTTTGCCGGTCGAGGTAAGGAGGGAGGGATTGGAAGCGTGAAGGGAAGCATAGAATCTGTGCAGGAGCTGTGGGGCATTGCCAACGATTTATAATTTGGAAGGAAGCTGAAATTTTTAAAAATATGTACCTCTGAATATGTGTAGTCACGGTCACTCTTTAGCCAGGGTTCGTTCCCTGCATCGACTCCGGTTGGTGCATCAGCTCCCTGGGCGAATGGATCGTCACCGAGTTCGGCCTCGTCTATCTCAGCAAGACCTTCCCCATCATCGCCTTCGTCATCAACCTCATCCTTCGCTTTGGACTCGTTAAGCTCCTTCTCGAACGCTTCCAGATCGATCTTCTTTG
Source organism: Piloderma croceum F 1598 (assembly GCA_000827315.1). NCBI lineage: Eukaryota > Fungi > Basidiomycota > Agaricomycetes > Atheliales > Atheliaceae > Piloderma > Piloderma croceum. Next base: position 385,267 of record KN832993.1, on the reverse strand, counting down.
ATGACTTCTTCTTTTTCTTTTTCATATCGGAGAAATCGAGATCTTCGGTCGCGGCTGGTGCAGTGGTCGGTGTGGATGTACCTGATCCCTCCTCAGTTTGCTGCAAAAGTAACGAAATGGATATTGTTTCAGCAATACTTGCACGTCAACACTCACGAAGTCCATCGGGATCTCCTTCTTTTTCTTCTTTTTCTTCTTCATGTCTGCGAACATGTCATCCTCATCCTTCTTCGCCTCATCCCCATCTTCGGCACGGCCGTTCTGGGACATTTGTTCGTGCGCAGTGGTAGGACCCAGATCAACGGCCTCGCCATTGGCAGTTGTATTGTCGATAGATGTAGGAGCAGGATTAGTGGGGTCAGCATCGGCTCCCAAAGGATCTTCAGAGAAAGCGACTTGTTTCTTCTTCCGTTTTTTCAGGGAAGGATCGAAAAGTGAGTCGGATGCCATTGTGGCAGATATGATGTTTATCCTGTGAGCTCGAGATCCTGGGTCGATAAGTAGAGTCTTTGTGTGCTGTTGGGTGAAGACTGAGTACGTTGGGCTCGTGTTTTATGACTCGCCAAAGATTATCGGGCAGAGGGGCCCGTGGGAAAGAACTACTGGTCCGGATGACCCCGACTTGTAATTTCTTTACCACCTCATCGTTCGTCGCCAATGCTTGCCAGGCGAAGTCTCCTTCGTGCTGCGTCCCAGCCGTCGCCGCTGGGGGCGGCGCCCACAAATGCCCGTAATATGGCCACACTCCGTGAAATCGAAATGCGGCTAAAATCGGTCAGAAACATCGAGAAAATCACAAAGGTTGGTCGGTGTTACTCGAAATTATGACCTTGTCCTGATAGTTGCTTTGTATAGTCCATGAAGATGATTGCATCGACAAAGCTGGCCAAGGCACAGCGAGCCATGACCAATGGCAAGGAGTATGGTGTCGCCAATTCGGGTCAGTTCCCATTTCGTGTCTGGTGATTCAAAGTCTCTTATCAGCCCTTTGCAGAGGTGTTCCAAAACACCTCAGTGGATAACCCGGCCAAGCACAAACTGTTCATCGTTATCTCGTCCGATAAAGGCCTCTGTGGTGGTATCCACTCCTCCGTCTCCAAGTTCACCCGTCGCGCCATAGCCGACAAGGAGAACCCAGTAGACTCCGACTCTCCCATCATGATCATCGGCGACAAATCCAAAGCCCAACTCTCCCGTGCACTCCCTAAGAACCTCGCGATGACGTTCAACCAAATTGGACGTGACATTCCTACATTTGCAGATGCCGCTGGCGTTGCGGATTTGATCGTCAAGAGCGGTATTAAATATGATAGCGTTGCTATTGTGTATAATAAGTTCGTGTCGAGTATCTCTTATGAGCCTGCTGTCATGGAAGTGCAGACCGAGGATATGCTCAAGGAGTCGCGTGAGTAGTTTACGTATGTTGCCTTGAAGACTGTGCTGATGTTGGGACGTAGCCGGATTCAAAGCATATGAGATGGAAGAAGAGGCCACTAAAGACCTTACTGAATTCACATTGGCCAATGCAATCTTCGCCGCTCTCGTCGAGGCGCACGCTTGTGAACAGAGTGCTCGGTACAAACATCTTTTCTCGCCTCTCCGCCATGACTTTTCCTGACCGCAAAACCTTTATCCAGTCGCAATGCAATGGACAATGCATCCAAGAACGCAGGGGACATGATCTCCACCTTGCAAATGCAGTACAATCGCGGCCGTCAAGCTGCCATTACCAACGAGCTCGTTGATATCATCACTGGTTCGTTTTATTCGTTTGCCGACTTTTCAAGGAGGAAGCTAACGGCTGCGATTGTTCTAATTAATAGGTGCAAGTGCTCTGTGAGCGCTCTACTTCTTGCGGCAGTGTGTGCTGGAGTTGGATATTAGATTACGTGCCGATTCAAGTTTCGCATGTAGTGGAGTGAATTCAAAAAAAATTATACTTCATATGGCGCGCATCGTCCTAAGGGTCAGAACGATGTTTACTGACAGAAATAATAACTTGAACCGTCTGCCAATCCAAGTGATAGCTAGAATAGCAGAGAAGTCTGGCTTGTCGCACACCCGCTACGCCCAAGTATGACTGGTGACAATGTAACACAAAATATATGTAAAGGACAATTGCCCGCAGAAAGGGGACATCCATCCAACAAGTAGTGAGCCCTGGAATATACGTTTTACACCCTTTCAGGAACTGTAGAGTACAGTCTTTCGTAGCCATGATAATGTTGGTTCGCAGAACAGCTCTTCATCGGCATTTACGAGAGCGCACTCGCGTACAAGCGACTTACCATTCAACCGAGCTTAAATCCACGCATAGACTTGCTACAATCTGAGGTTATGATTGTTTGCCAAATATGCCTGCTATATTATCTGATCCTCATTGTCAGACAACTTCGTCCGGACAAGAGACGAATAGAACGCGTACCTTGGGTGCTATGCTGATAAGCTTCCCCCAACCCTTCATCCTCAAATCGGCACTAACAACACCCCCAATCCGCGTGCCCAACATCTCGCGCTTATTATTCAAAAGAACAGCGGCATTATCATCGAATCGAATTAACCTTCCATCTGGTCTTCTGACAGCTTTCCTAGTCCTGACGATGACCGCTCTCCGTACATCTCCTCGGCGCACTTTCACGGCGACTGCAGATGCGGCTGCAGCAGCCGTTACGGGTCGAGCGGATTTGACGACGCAGACTATTTCATCGCCGACTGAGCCCCAGCCATTGTTAACTTTTTGTTTGAGAACGTTGACGCATTCGATGAGGATTGCGCCTGAATTGTCTATGACCTAAGGTGAAGGTAAAAGCTGAATAAAACGCCATTGCGCACAAGTGTTTATTACACACATTGAGGGTGCTCTTCAGGCCTATCATGGGCTCAAGGACGATGAGACTTAGCAGAAATGAAATAAATTGAGAACTAGTTCCGGTTCCGGTGAGAGTTACCACGTGGGTCCGCGAGTGCCTAGACTTCATTAAGCAGTTTCTCAACCTCTTTCCTCCTCCCTTTTCCGCATATTCCGTCATTCAAATCCTTTCTATACACCCCAACTTTCAAATCAGATAAAATCAACATGCCTGCCTCTCGTCGTGGAAGTGGAAGCGTCACTTTGCCCACTGGGCAGACGCTCGCGATACACACCAGGACTCACGATGAGGAGGACCTGCCCCATGCCACCAAGAAGTGCGCGTCACGCTGGCTTCCGATCTAATCACATACTTACGGTGGAATTATGCTTTGTGAATCAACAGAACCATGGCCGATCATCTCAGAAAATATGAAAGCTTGTGAGCAGCAACACGTGTTGTGGGTTAAAGCGGCCATCTGATCATGAAGCCTACAGGTTCACCCTGACACCGCAGAGAATGCGGATAATTGCAGAGGCGTTCAAGGAGACCCTCGAACTTGGCTTGACTAAACCGGGACAGGTTGTGGTATGTATCCGTCTTCGCACTTTCTGTTGTCCAGACAGGAGCTCTGTGATGTCGAACGTGTATTTCTACACACTTTTCCATGAAATTTTGCTCTCATGTGCGGGGTAAATCTCGACCTGCCATCGGAACATCCGCTTTTTCAAACTATCGCCGGGTGACGTCCGCAGCCTGTTCACTATTTGCCTTGCGGAGATCTTTCCCGCTAGTTTTCGTTCTCGCGCCGGATCATTACATTCGCTTACTGGCTTACCTTTGCATGCCATGATTAGCCTATGATTCCAACTTTTGTCTTTGGCTGGCCATCCGGCAAAGAAACCGGCGATTTTCTAGCTCTCGACCTCGGTACGTCCCGTCTGCCGTTATTCGTTGTGTTTTGAGACCGCTGCCTGTGAGCGGATTCATTTCCCTTCCTTCCGTACTATCCGGCTTCAAATCTCGATTATCATTTGTCAATATTATACTGATATGCTCCTCCTTAGGCGGTACGAACCTCCGCGTCTGTCTGGTGACTCTGCAGGGCTCTGGCCAGTTTGAAATCACTCAATCAAAATATCGGCTTTCGGAAGAGCAAAAGAACGGCGATGGCCAAAAGCTGTTCGATTTCTGTGCGGAATGTTTGAAGACATTTGTGGAGACAAATATCGGGAGTGATGATGAAGGCCCAATCAAGGATGGGCACCACCTGCCACTCGGGTTTACTGTGAGTTTTTTTTTTGTCATTTTTAATTGCTGCGGTATTAGGCGAACCCCCTGTCACTCGCTGGTGCCAGGTGGTAATAATGTCATTTTCCATTGGACTGACCAGTTCTCTTAATTGCAGTTCTCGTATCCTTGCTCGTGAGTGGATATGTTGTATTTCATGTCTGCTTATTGATGAGAATGCTGTGCAGACAGGAGAGAATCGACCACGGCGAATTGATCCGGTGGACAAAGGGCATCAACGTGGCCAACACCGAAGGCCATGATGTCGCCGCGATGTTCGCGACATCCCTGGCAAAATATGTACGTATTCCTTACTAAACCCTGACGTCACTTGACACACTAAATTTACACGACGCCGCAGCAACTACCAATCAAACTAACAGCCCTAATTAATGACACGACCGGGACGCTTATCGCTTCGCATTACGTCAATCCCCGAACAAAGATTGCCGTCATCTTCGGGACGGGTTGCAATGCCGCGTACATGGAACATATCAAGGATATTGAGAAAATCAAACATCTGGGTATCGATCCGAAAGCTGAAATGGCTATTAATTGTGAATGGGTGCGTTCCGTATCCTGGGTTGCAGTGTGTGGCCCGTTTCCTGACTGTTGGAATGAACAGGGTGCATTTGATTCGTTCGAACATGAGCATCTTCCTCGGACGAAATACGACACCATTGTTGACGAGTCGTCCAACAAACCTGGCGAACAAGCTTTCGAGGCGAGTCCGCCTTATTAGTATTGCCACTGTTATCTGACAAGGTCACAATGACACTTCCATTAGAAACTAATCTCTGGGCGATATCTAGGCGAAATTCTTCGATTGGTTATTTGCGAGCTTATAGACGAGGGAGTCTTGTTCCTAGGACAGAACACGTACAAACTCGAAAATCCTTATTGCTTTGACACTGCATTCTTATCGCTTATGGAAAGGTATGTCAATACCGAAGATCAAGCATGTTCATGCATATTCATCAAATTCACCCCAGTGACCCCACCGATGAGCTGTTAATGATCATCGGCATCTTCACACACTTCTTTGCGCTGGAAACGACCTTGGCCGAACGGCAATTCTTCCGCGCCCTCGCCAAGCTTATCGGACGCCGCGCGGCTAGGCTGAGCGCTTGTGGCATTGCTGCTATTGTTGGTAAGATGGGATACTTGGATGAAGGGTGTTCGGTTGGTGCCGACGGATCTTTGTACAACGTGCGTTGATTTTGCTTACTTCCGCAGTCTGTTTGCTTTCATTTGTCAGCTAACTAATATGCTATCCAACAGAAATATCCCGGGTTTGCAGATCGTGTGCATGAGGGCTTGTTTGACATATTCGGGGAAAAAGGACGGTACGTATTTTTATGGAATTACTGAGGTACACGCTGATGTATTTTGACGACGTTAGTAATATCATCACTCATCACGCTGAGGATGGTAGTGGTGTGGGCAGCGCTATCATTGCAGGCAAGTCGACGACTACTTGCTTTCGTGTTACGCGTTCATCTGACGGTTTTACAGCCATGACCAAAATTCGAAAGGATGCTGGTTTATACGCCAATGTCTAGGCGTTTCTTAATTGTCGTGTCCGCGTCGATGGATGTGTGTATTTGTATGTCCTGTATAAATAAACCAAGGATGGGTAGAATAGAATCGGAATATTCAATGGTGGATATTATGAGCCGATTATCATGATAGTTCGGCGCTGATCATTAATATTGGTTTCGCCGGCGCGATAAGCGTGGTTGTGGGAGGTAGCAGCTGCTACCTCAATTAGGCAATAGGTAGCAACTGCTACCTTGTTTCGGTAATGAGTTCCCGCGACCATTTGTGGTAGCAGCTGTGGCACCCACTCTGTAAATCCTCATTGTATGGCCTATTTGCAACCTGTTCCCACTCAACATATATACATTCTGGTGTAATGGTTTACATAAATAATTTTGTATTTAATTTTAGAGCCTCTTCCAGGCTATGTGAGTTGATGCATGGTCAATTATATGCCTGCTGCCCATGGTGCATTTATTCTTGAGTCCAGAAGTAACCCTGCCTTTGAAATATTTCTGATATCTTGCAGAAAGTCAATGCTGTTATGTGATCAGGTGCAGTGAGCCTCCTGAGTCCCAACCAACAGACCATAGGATAACCTTGGATTCTGGTAACACCCCTGTTTGTCTACTAATGGGAATCCATATATTTCATGTACTACCCCTCAAATTTTAGGAATCAGGTGGAAGCCATATTTAAAATTACTACTGCACTCAGATATGGCCATCTGAACTCATACCAATCAGAACAGCCACATTGTAGCAAAGTGTGCTTGTTATCTCAAAATAAAATATATTGGTCTTTTGAAGGGGTAAAAAAATATAGATCTAGGTTGATTCTGACTTTGTAGGGTAGTTTGGTGCCGGAGGCTGCAAAAAAATTGTCTTCAAAATGGCCAAATACTGGGTAAAAACAAATTGCCACTCGCAGGATTAGAACCCAGAACCTGCTGGAACATCGGCCGGTCAGCCGAAAGCAAAAAATGGTTCACAAACCACTAAGCTAAAATCACACAGAAGATAAGGGAAATTTAATAAATTTGATACCTGAGCACTCTCACTTCCTTTTTGGGAATTACTTTCTTTTTATTATTTGACCCACAAACACCATTACCGAGCCGTTTCGCCCTCCTTCCCCTTCACTGTTTTCTTGTCCATGTCGCTCTGTCTTTCTGTGCTTTGAATTCATACCTTTTTTAGAGTCTGGTATCTACCTCGTCAGCATCACACATCCAAGTTATTGGGGAGCTTGCTCCCCTATTATCCGTACGTGCTGGCGAAATGCAGATGCTTACCAATCATCATCACCAAATTGGGAAGCATCACCCAGTTTGGTGACACCGGTACCGCTTGATTTAGATGAGCTTGTGGCTTTACCTGCCATTTCCATCTGAATTTCCCCAGCTTTGTACATATCATGGCCATTTACAAGATTTCTGCAAGATTTTGCTTTCACACCATATTCAACTTTGGCTAATGATATGCTCCGTGCAGTGGCTGAGGGTCCCTTGCAAACCAGCTTAAGCATCAAATGAAATATCTACATTCCTAGCATGCTTTCCATAAGCTCTGCACAGCAGAGGGTGTGCGTCTCCCTGCAAATCAGCATACTACATACCAATATGTCCAATGAGTGTAAAGTGTTGCCTGATTTGGATTTGGATTGCTCTGCATGGTAATTTATTAATCTTAGCATAATTTGAAATAAATAAATATTGACAAATAGAATGCTATGGCTTGGCTATGGCCATCCATGAAAAGTCAGATTTAGCAAGCTTCCCATTACCGGTGGGAACCCACTGGCACATATTTATGTAATAAGTCCTTTCGCGGTGGAAATAGATCCTATCGTGAAGGACTCGATCCCTGGTCCCCACCACCTCATGACAGTGAGGTTGCCACAATGAATTACGTTTCAAATTTATATTGGTGTACCCGTCCCCAATTTACTTGCGTGGAGTTCACAAGTTGCTACAAATGGTATTGGTTAAGACGAGGCTGGAGTGAGTCAAATCGACACTCTTACGCGGGAAGGTAGTCGATGAAGCAACTCACTCCAGCCGGCTAGGCGCCAAATGCACACCGAGCCCAATTGATTACAAACACACTTTTTAACGGAGTACTGGTGTTATAAATAACTAAGGGAGAGGGAGGGTAAATCACGGACTGGAAATCCGCTCTGCGTCAGACGAGGAAGAGAAGGGGCCAATGTATATGACCTACCTGGTAAAGCTGCATGGACGAGGAAGACTAATGCCCCTTTCTCAGTCCAAGCTGGGATGGATGGGTCTGTGCCCGGCGCGGCATGGGGAGAGTAACCGACTGTTGTAGTAACATGCTAAAATATATATTTAACCGCAACCAAAAGAGGTAATTGTCCAAAAGCGGAGTTTGAATCTAAGTCAGTGACGTCATTGCGTATTTGCGAGTTCTGCCATGGATAACCGCGCACGCCGTGAACTCTACTGCCTTGCGGAAGATGAAGATAAGCCCTTCGTCATTGCGGCTGTCGACAACGACGTTGCGGACTTGAAGATACTCGTGCAACAAGCGAAGAAGAATGGTACACTTCGCGATGCCGATGCGACAGATCTTGTTTTGTTTAAGGCGATTACGTCTATAGAGATCAGCACCAATACCGCAGCTCGTGTATTTTGGATAGCTTCACCAATCAGTCCTCATCAATCCCGCTGACACCATCTACGAACGTCTACCACCGCAAAACGATAAGCTCTCACAACATGCTGATGAGCTGAATAACGATACAGAGGAATTGTCCACTGTTTTCCCGAATAAACCCACTAAAGGCCATCTTTCAATCATAGTACGGGTCCAAGCTGCTGCTGGTGAGTTAATCGCCCATCGCGTTGGCTATATAATTCCTTATTTTATTACTTTATTTTTTTCGCCTTGTCACAGCTCCGGATATTCGAAAGCGGAGGCCGGAATGGCATTCTGGAGACGAGAAACGAAGGAAACGGCTGAAAATGTTAGCGGGGGTCTCAGAAGTCTCAGAAAGTGAGCGACTAATCGGATGCAACGTAGCTGTTCTCATTTGTTGCGTGATGCAGGTGACGTGCTGGCCGACTTATATGATTCCATCCAAAAACTTTCAGAAGATCCTGCAGAATACGCAGATCCAAGCCGTGCCGTCTCGTTGCCCTTTCCTTCTAAGAATAAGGTCCCACCGCGTTTCAACCTGTCCGGGGATGGCTTATTTTCATACATTGGGCGAGAAATGTTCACCGTTGTTTGGGAGACGTGGCTTAAGATCAAGCCCGACACCCGACACCGCCAAGCAATCTATGTTTATGGGACCAAAGGCTACGGCAAGTCCCATATCCTCGCAGCTTTGGCTTGTCTCCTCGTCCACAAAAAGGAGACAGTCGTTTACCTTCCTGATTGTAGCGCAATGCTTCAAGAACCACTTGAATATCTCCGCAACGCCCTATTATTCGCCTTTGCGGATTCGTCATTCTCTGATTGTCGCGACTGGATCTGTGAACGCGAGGATATCGAAGGCCTTGCAAAATTTTGCAGGCTGTACAAAGGTCGATTGTGCTTCATTATCGATCAATTGAATGCTTTGGACCCAGAACCGAAGGGGGAGGACGACGTACCGGATCACAGGAAATTCGGGCTGACCGAACTCTTGCAGCGCATATCGGCTGGCCATGTATTGATCACAAGTGCCTCGGCAAATCACAAGAGCGCCAAGCATATGGCATCAAAAGATACTGGCGACCGAAAAATTCCTTTGCTGGGGGGCAGACGACGGTGAGGGAGCTATTCTGTATTGTGATATTGATTCGCTGAGTGATCATAGGCAGAAATGTCTTCCTGGTGGTCGCTGTTTGCCTCGGACTTTTCTGCTTTCGGTCAAACAGAAAGGCAGCGAATTGAAGATTTAACTGGGTGTATTCCCCTCCTCCTTACGCCCTTTTTGGGGAAGCGTGACAAGAGTCTCGAATCCTTGGAGCCCAGAATCTGGGAGGAAGATGTCCTCGCTTCAGTTGTAACAACTGCTTTTAATTTTGGAGTTGGGAAAAGCCAGGATCCGCTCTTTAAGTCGTAAGCCTGTTTTATTATATTCACGTTTCGATGACCAGCTCACTTTCTGGTCCGTCAGTACCTACGTGCCTCTGATGCGAGCCTGCTTGACACACAGCTACACTTCTGGATATGTTACCATGCTCGACCACCGCTACTTCTACGTTGAGGATAATTATGGCCGCTATACGTGTGGACTAGCGAGACAAGGCATCGTCGCGTTCCTCCGTATGCATGCTGAGGAAGGTGTCTTCCTTGGCTCCGAGTGGTATCTGGCTTTGATTGCTTTCAAGAACAACCCGTCCGTCATCGGTTTCACCGTTGAACAGATGGTAATCAGTAGAATCGCATCACGCGGCCTGTGTTGGGACGATAATAACCACATTCCTCCAACGAAAATGACGACATTCTACGAGAACATCATAGCGTTTTCGAAGGACATGCCGTCTGCTTATTACGTACCTCTGAAGTTCAATCTCAAGGCGGTTGATGCCATTTATGTTGAAGTTGACGAACGCCAAAATACTGCGACGATTGTGGCGATCCAAATCACTGTGGCGAAGCGGCATAGAGACTCTCCGGCCGATTTTTTTGCACAATGGGAACAATGGACCAACTCGTTGAAAGATTTCACCATCACGCCGGTTTTCTTGTGGATTGTGGAGGGGACGCGAGGTCGGGCTGATGTGGAGGAGAAACTGAGGGAATTGAGGACTGGACAAGTGACATTGTGGCCGAAGCATGTCACTCATTGGGTATCAATAGATCAAGTCGACAAAGAGCTTGCCGACACTCTGGCACGAATTCGTGCTGAGGGGTGATCCGCCGTGAGTCCCGTACATTTTCAATCCCTTTGCAACATCGCCTAATACCCTTTGTATGTACAGCCGCCCCGAGCAAGGTGATCCCAAGCATGCTATTCTTAGGTCTCCTACACGGTCGGTACGATAGTATCCGCGGTCTTCATCTTGAGCATGGGGTATTTCGAAGGATGTATAGGTATGCGACACAGAGATCAAAGTCGGGGCAATCGGGATGTATGCACTTGTAACGAATGCCATAGATGATCTTCTTGCATGGTGAGTATTCTGGTTTATTATGACACTGATGGTTTAACCCTTTATCGATCCTTACAGGGCCATCGACAACTCGCTCGACACCCTGAGGATAGGAATGTTTGATTCAAATTTTTTCATGTTCTTGGTATTACAATCAGATATTCTCTTTCTTCCGCATTATCCTCCGCTTGCCTTGGCCGCCATCGCATACTGTTTTTACAACAACATAGAACATGAATAACTACAGTGTATCCGTGTACTTGACGAAATCCGACAAATAATGGCAGAATACAATCGATGCACAGGCACACCTGCGGGAGAGGATGCCAGTAACCCCATCTGGTAGTATGCATGGATGAGCATTTACCATTGTAATTTGGCGCGTTTTATTGACAGCTTCTCTGATGCCTAAGGCACTTCAAGTGGTGGCTGCTTAAAGGTGACCCACATCCCGACGTGATCAAATGAAAGTTTGTTGACCATGCAAAATGACCGTTTCCACGGCGTTTAGTACCTACGCGCACAGTGACTTGCAGTTCAGAAATAATAATAGTGGACAAAAGACGTTGTGTTCACTCATGAGTTCTTCAGCTACGGTCATTTGATCTATGACACTTTTCAGCTTCCGGTGCACAATAAAATAGTAAATTCAGAGTCTGCAGTATAAGAATGCTAATATTATCCATTTTGTTTCTTTACGCGATATGCACACAACCGTTCCTCTATTGATACCATCCATGCTTGATGTGATATAATATGCAATCCAAAAAATTCACAAACATCGCTCCCCCAGCCCGATCTAATGTCCATCGCGTTACTCTGCAAGTCCTTGGATAAATTCAATTCCCGAATTTACATATCCAGAACTCGACAATTTCTCTCGCCTTTGCTCCAACACGCAGCTCATTCCCCAACGGGACATCGCACGCGTCCAACGAACCAACTGTAGTTGCGTCGGGCTCGACAAGAGCCGCGTTGCCTATGCGGACGGACGAGGTATTTAGCTGCTGAGACGCGGACTTGGAAGGCATATATATTATACCTGAAGTGCGGCAAGCCCGTAAGTATCCTGGGCCAAATGGTATTTACGAGACTAGAAATTGCCTGCATGTCCTGCGCAGAGTGTATTATATGCCAATTTGATCTCAGCAACTGGAACTAGGAACGGCGTACCTTCCGATCGAGTTTAACCTTTCCTTTCAGTAACCTTCCCAAAACCTCCGTTGCCTCCTCTTCCTTCGCCGGGGATGTCGAGAGTAGATTCGACGTTATTGGGTTCGGATCCATCGGTACCTCATTGCTACCAACAGCGTTAGGGAAATTGGAGGACAAAAATCGGGTATTTGTCCGAACGCTGTGCTCTCTGGATGCAAGTTGGACATCAGCCGTTCCTTGGAAGGAGTGGGTGCTAGTCGTGTATCGAGCCAATTGTCTACGTATGACGTGGGTGGTTCGAAACCATCGCAAGGCGTGCGACCGTTTGAGATTGGGAACGAGAAGCATCATGGGTGTAGCTGTGCGTCCGAGTCGTCGTTGTCGGTCTGTTCAAAGCCCCACTGGTCAACCAGAAAAAATCGAAGTCACAAACGCAGCTTACGGAAGACGCGTCCTTGATCGACGGAGGTTCAAAATCACCAGATCGATTGGGTAGAGTCCATTCGAGCCGTCGAAGATGCTGGTAGTCACCCTCGAGCTTGAGTTCATAGCCAAATTGCTCGGCTTCGAGCTTTGGGTCGCTCAGCAATACCCTGCAGGACCGTGCGGAAGACGGGTCTGTAACGCGTCGTGCATCAGCAAAAGAGCCACACCCAGAGCGCATAGCTATTAGCGCCGCTACATGAGTCAGATCATGTGATAGATTCGGCTATCTTAGTTACCGAAATGCCGAATCCATCAAACATGGATCTTTCGTACAGTAGCCTTATTGCCGAACGGTGACACTCAAGCATTGAATAGCATTGAACCGACTTGCGCTTGATTTCTTTTTTTCTACGTGCGTGCAGGGCCCATTCGAAAGATGTCTGTTGATCTTGCAAAAGCCGTTGGTCACCGGTCAAAGGACTTGCCTGTACGTTTGCCAGGCGTTCTTTGTTCGGACCGTTCATTTACACATACTACTTACACACATGCTAGGTCTCTTGGAATCAACGCGATCTTTTGGCGTACGCCGCAGGAGTAGGAGCCAAAGCTTCCAACCTTTCACTTATCTATGGTTCGTTTCTCTGCAACTTTGCATGCAGTTAGCTCTAATTGCCTGCGAACTGTAGAACTTGGTCGGACAAATTATTTGCTTGAGCAGTTCTAGTATCCTGATCCTCTTACAGACAAAGCATGGGCACCGTTACCCACTTTCCCGGTGGTTCTGGCGCTCAAAGGTACGAGTGAATTCGTGCTGCTCGAACTTCATGACGGTGATATATGCTACAGGTGATGACGATGACGTGACTCTCTTCACCAGCAAAGTCCAGACGGACACTGTCCCTGGACTTCCCAAACTGGACGCCCGTCAAATTGTTCGTATTTCTTTGTCATTATGAAATCAGATATTAAGCAAACAGTTCAGGTGCACGCCAGTCAGAGCATTGATATTTTGAGAGAGATTCCTTCTGTCAGCGGTGCCGGTTGGAAGCTAACTATGAGGGTCTCGGGTATCCACGAGAATAGTATGCCAATTTTCAGTCGCCCTGATGCACAATCTAACTCTGGATGTTAGAATCTGGGATCATCTTAGAGAAGGAAAGTATTTTGGTTGATCCCAAAGGCACACAGTACGCAAAACTTTATGTAAATCGCTCTCTCTCTCTCCTCTGTTGCGTTTCAATCAGAAAAGCTCACCGTTCATACGACACACCCCAGAGTGCGGCCTTTTACCTTGGGGCCAAAGCAACTGGGCGAAAATTTAGCAAACAAATTGCCACCCCGCCACAGGGGAAGCCCATTCCTAAAGATCGCAAACCCGACTGGGTGATCAAAGACCAAACGACACCTGAACAAGCTGTCATGTGCGTTCTCCCTGCATGTGATATGTATGCCTAGCCCTGATATTAATTATTCACTACAGATATCGACTGTCTGGTGATTACAACCCTCTTCATATTGGTATGTTGTACTGCGTCAATCCTATTCTCTGATTGGACAATTGGTTAAATCTTGAGTCACGTAGATCCGAAAGTCGGAAAGTCAGCTGGCTTTGGAGGTGTTATCTTGCATGGTTTGTCAGCTTTTGGATTCGCTGCCCGTGGCCTCATCAGCGAGGTCGGTAACAATGACCCTCGATCCCTCAAGTTCTTCGGCACGAGATTCACTGCACCTGTATCTCCTGGTGATGCCCTCGAGACTCAAGCATGGGAGGTTGGCCCTGGACCCAATGGCACTATTGAAGTGGCTTTTATCACCAAAAACACCACTAGCAACAAGGTGCGTGATTCAAATTATATGTGGTACACATTTGCCGACTTTTTTGGCTCCTTTTGACCAGGTAGCATTGGGTGGGGGCATTGCCTTCATAAAAAAGTTAGAGAAGAGCAGGCTGTAATTAGGATCACGCTATCTGCATTTTGTATGTTTATGACAGTGCAACCAACGTTCTTTGCAAGTGGTACAAAAGCCGTATTTCTCCGAAAGCACATATATTGCATGAAGATGTACAAATTTCCTCTGAGCTCCTCGTTCCTCACGAAATACCCTGTTGAGCTTCATTTCTTATCATCCTCCCGCGATCCAACATCGAGTCTGCCTCAATGTAGCATCCCTTTAACCACCGATTCGCCTCACTCTCGTATTCTGCATTGCTACCTTCTTTGTCGGTGAAAGCGGTTCTGGCATGCAACACTCGCCGGTTGTCAAATAGTACTGCGTCACCTTCATTGAGTGTGTACTCAAATTTCAACTCAGGTTTGGCGAGCAGTGATGCAAATTCTGCTAGAGCTGGATAAAAAGCTGGGGGAGTGGTAGATAAGGGAAGAGGCGCTTGGAAAGGTGGAGAATAGTTTATATATCGGATTGGTCGTTCCCCATGCGCGGAAGGACAAGTTGTTGCGAGCTCGATGATGGGGTGTGAGTGGTGTAAATGATGTCCATCGTTGATGTAGTGGAAAGAAACTGGTGTAGTAGCGAGGACATCAAATGCTTCCGGGTTTATATGTCGCAGTATGGAAGCCGCATGGATGGAATCAACGAAGATGGAGGTCCCGCCTACCACACGATTACGCAAGCAGTGAAGAATTTGGTAGCGAGGTGGATGCTCGAAATAACTGCATAAAAAAAATCCGTGAACAAAAAAGCACAATCATGGGAGAAAAACGTACAGAAGATCCATATGCAAGCCCAAATCAAGGTTGGTATAAGCGATGTTCCGAGCATTGCGGACGTTCTTGACATCCCATAGCTCGCCATAGAATGTATCCCGAATTTCCCCGAAAAGTTGTGCGAGTTTGCGTAGTTCACATGTCTGATTCGACGATTCGACATTAGGCACTCCAGTGACGACGAGCAGACCTAACTGGGAAAGCTGGTTTATACCCGCCAGTAGTCCGGACGGAGTATGCAACGATTTGTAAGGCATGAAGAGATGAGGCACTTGAGAGATATATGACGTGTCCCATGAGATTTGAGGGACATCTTTATGCGCCATGGACAATCGGAATGGTGAAGAATGGCGCTCGAGGAATGGCGTGGCATAGAATGACTTGTGGCCGGTCGTCCATTCGACGTGAAGACCTTCGTTAGTAGATCGGATGCCATCTGAGGAAGGTTTGATGTCAACGTTAATATCGGAAGTTCTGTGGAGTTTCTGGCTTGTCGATGGATGGACGCAAAAAGGACATTGGCATGCATCGCGCAACCATATGTACGGAAATAAAACACCGTCGATGGCGATACCCAAATCTTTCACAGAGAAGCTCAGTCGTCGAGAAAAAGATTCAAGTTTTGAAGAAACAAGAAATCCTCGCTTTGAAGCTAACAGTCCTCGACTGGCCGAGATGGCTCTGGTTAACATCAGATCGGAAGTTGTTTGTCCATGTTAGGTTCATCTTCGGCAGCTGGCACTTAGGGCAACTCGACAACTAAGTACTATTAAACAGGTTTCAGCTCCGGCAATACTTATGCACAGGCATGGAAAAGTAACCTTTATTTTTCTACCTTACTCATAAAATGCTCAAAACTATGGCTCAGGTTCACGAATTATACGACAGAGGCATCGGAAAGGTGGTGTTTACACTTCTGAAAACTTCAGACAAGAACGAATGCAGCCGGCAGCTTTTTCGCCTTTGGATCGAGAAAATACTGCCAAATGCACCAGCGGAAGAATTGGCCGCCCAGAAAATGCTTGAGACCGCTCAGGTGATATTGCACGGTATTGGAATTGCAACCAGCGATGTTTTGTTGAATGGCGATCTCACAACGGTGCCCGACGTTATAACACTGTGGCCTTCATTGTGGAATTGGATTCAATTCCTGCATGCAGCGCATACGGAGCTACGCACAGGAAGTGATCCTACATTCGACATAGCAGCCGCACGACAACGTTATGGTGCTGTCGTCAGAGCTCTCATGTCCTTCACCGGTTTCTCAAGTGAACTCCTCCACACCATCGCAGAAACGCCTGGATATATTTCTATGGTAACATCACTTTGGATAGAAGAAGTTAGAGATCCACATCGACATTTCGGGTTCACCGTCTCAAATCTTATAGCGCCTCTCGTGTCAGAGTGTGCCCATTGGACCGATCGGATAATTGCAATCTGCGGAGGGAAACCTATCGATGTAGTCACGTTGTGTCTTGAACACATCACTGCCAATCTCCAAAGTACAGAACCGGATTACATGTCTCTCAGACCAGATTTGGTTATCTTTCTCTCGGGTTCTGAGGACCCAGGTGCTTCCCTCCACAGGGCTTTTGCATCTTCCTCAAAATCCATTCCCGTTATTACAGAGGTCATGTCGAGGCTAGTTTCTTGGTCTGAACCTTTCGCGAAAGTACAGACAGCACAACTGGAGCTTTGTGCGATGATGTTGTCATTTTCGATCACACTAGGTGGCTTCGACAGGGTCATCGAAGCAATGAAAGGAGATATGCTGCCGGTATTGGTTAAATCATCACCGTTCTTTGGCCCCCTTACAGGCTCTCGTTGCATCTTCTCCATATTATTAAGACATGCCCTCCCCGCGTATTTTGTTCATCGACCAATACTGTCTCTGGCGGAGCGGACATTCCGCAAGATCGAATCTCTGGATCTCGAATCGAGAATTATCCATGGAAAATCATTCGCAAAATGTTGGTCAAAATTCAGGGAGCTTGCAGAATTATGGATGAAGACAAAGAGAGACATTAAAAGTCGACCACAATCGCGTTTTATCTGCGGTAACCCAGAGTTGCGTACAAAATCCACCAACCTTCCCGCCATAATCTCATGATATATCCCAGTGCGGACAGCTCGAATATTATGAAGGGGAGTTTATGCGCTGCTCAGGGTGTGGTCTACAATATTACTGCAGAAAGATATGCCAGAAGCAACACTGGAAAAGAAATCATCGGCAGCTATGCAAAGATGTGCAAGAACGTCATCGCGGTACGTAATTAACGTAGCATCTACATCTACATTTAACTCAAACACTCGCATTAGCCATAAAACCGGTCGCAATTCAAAATTCAGACCTCAAATTCTTAAGCAATGTGCTGGCCAGCGACTTCCTGAAACATGGGAATCATATCGACACAATCAAAGAGGAGTTCTTGAAGGCCAACGCCAACTTTGAGACGGACCCACATCTCTTCATCATTTTCGACTACACTGCCGTGCCTTTGAAACTTTCTATCAAAGCACTTACGCCGCTTGCATTTTCTCACACGAGGGACGAGGACGAAAGCGCTTATGATGAAGACGAAGATGGATCCAATGACGATGACCAGGAAGGAAATTACGAACCCTATACTGACGAAACTGACGGAGAATTCAACCAAAACGCTCTTGACGTATACGACGAAGGGATCTCTGAAGAGTGGCATGGCGCATTACGAGATGGCGGGGAGGCAATGGTTGCCGTTCGTGTCATTGTACCGCGAGAGGAGGTCCCACAGGTCATGACGGCTCTTTTAAGGCCAGTCGAGCTGGAAGTCTGCCCGACAGACAACGAGCATGCATTGGGGGACGATCGTATCTCCGGTAAAGAGAAGGAAAAATGGGTTGGCGTATGTTGGATACATTCAACATAACAATCCGCTTTTTTCTTCCTCTGTAGGACAGTTATGGTCTCTGGTTGGTCTCTGGACTGTAATGTCTTTAAGCTTCTCTCTCTTCTCATGTTGAACGCTAAGAGGCAATATGCTGACCTATCGCGGCATAAAGGCACGCTCATGAATGGGTGGTACATTTGTGTTTTGATGCTTCGGTCCGCAGCCCGCAGGGCGATGACCTCTCCACTCACATGGCGGACGTTCGGAATACGAATGGACAATGCAGCAAACCCTTTCGCACTGAAATATGGGACCAAACGAATGATGCAGCGGCCAAAGCGTCCAATTTGTGATTCCATGGATATTCATCAAGTATCGCCCTGTTGCTAGCCGCAAACAGCTGTAGCTCCTGGGTGAGTTTCCGTGCAGGCTAGAAACATTGGGCTATGCAAAAGTCATGCCATCCATGATGCGTCGAGTTCGCAGACGTAGTTTGCATTGAAATTATGTATATTCACCGCAGACACTCTGCGCATGAAACCATAGTTGCTGATTCAAAAAAATAGCCGCTGCTGGCACTGTAATCTAGGCTGAAGCCCGCGCAATCCGAGGCGGACCGTCTTCCATTTGCCGTTTAGTAGAGATGGGCTTGGCGACGAAAGGGACCAGAGCAATGGACGTAATGAAACACAGGTGCCAAATTGGCGATCGAAATTCCAACATGTATCGTTTACATCATGCATATGAGCCCTGAAGCACGCCAGCGCAAGTTAGTCCAGACTCCGTCAGTAATCATCGCACGGACTTGAAAGTTCGAGAATAATTGAACATCCGATGCATCGGTGTGACTGCACCGGAGGCAAAAACGGTCAACAACGCTGACCCAAGCCGGGAATGCGTGGACATCAAGGCTGTTGATTCCACAATCAGTAAGTTAAAACATAATTTTTGTTACACTGCACATGGGTATGCTACGACAAATTGCACAGGTGACTGGTGGTTCATATACAGGTGTCTATAGACAATAAAGCAACAGTGGTAGCCGTAGCACAGTCTCACGCAGGTTACCCGCAGGTAGCCGTAACAGCAGAGAAGATAGTTGTTCTTTAGTAGCAGCTAGTAAGACCTAGGAATTAAGGAGTGAGAATTCGTCACGTGACGAGTGTTCTTCATCGAGTCTCGGAGACGGTTCACTGTTTGTTCGGATACGTTACACGAGTTCAGCAAGTGTTGAAGGATGACGGACTCCTGGCAGGTGAATGACCATATCCAGTTTGTCTATTGACTGGCACTGAGAGTTGTCTGTGCAGGCCTTGAAAGCTGCAGCGATGGGGGATTCTCTTGAGAGTCTCAATAAGCTCGTCAAGCTGATTGACGGGAACTTCGCACTGCATAGCGAACTTATGCCCGTATTTTATCATCATCTCGATCCCAAGAAAATACCCCATCCAACTCGCCCACCACCAGACGTGCTTCATACTCTAAAAATGGCCACTACGGCATTGGAAGGCATTGCGGCTTGCGTGGATGCCCAGCATAAGTCAGAAAACGAAGCCCTTCTGACAAGCATTGAAACACATTGGCCTTTCAAGATCTGGAAATGGACCCACTTTCTTCTTATCCACTGTTTTTCTAAGCCTATGTTGAACAGCATCGATACCAAGTTCAGGTTTCATGTGTATTTCATAACCATGAGCTTGCTCTCAATTTTGGCGGAAGAAACGGGGCTTCGTGTTACCATTGGTTCTACGCCAGGACTGATAGCTATTATCACGAAGCTTTGGATTGCGGAGGCTAAGAAGGAGGGCGGGGTGATGGGTTTCAAGGCGTCTATGGTATTGGAAAGATTTGTGTCGGCGCCAAAGCCTGGCTGGCTTGATCAAATCATTGCGGCCGCGGACAATAATCCGATTTTAGTCGCTAAAACGATTCTCGAACGCATTCGTGCAAATCTATTAGAGCCTGGTATATTGCCTACCAATTACGCAGCCATTCACAAGGACCTCCTCATCGCAATGGGTTTCTCACAAGCAGCAACTCCAGCTGTTTGTCACGCACTAAGATCACAACACTCTATTACTACGATTACTAAGGCAATGCTCTGTCTTTCCTCAGACAGACATGCTAATGCACCTCATAGGACTGGGATCCCCAACCGTTTCATTGGTCAATGTTTAACGTTCTGCATCATATACCTGGACATGTCTTTCATCGATTCGGAGGATGCAGGTACCTGGATTGCCCAGGCGATAGATGCGCAACTAATTCCAGCGTTTTTGAAGTCAACACGTTTTTTCGTCCATGACGGCGCCCTGGAGCAAATCTGCCCAAAAATTCTCGGCGATGTAATACCTCAATATTTGGTCTATCGCACCGTTCTGCGTGCTGTTGCACGGTCGCTCAAAAATATTAGACGTCTAGGTCTTGAAGGACTGGTACCCGAAAACGGTCCGTTTCGGGACTCGTGGACCACCCTCAACGAACTTGTAAATGAGCGGCTGGGTATCAAAGCACACTATGATAAGGATCCTTCACTTGTTATCTGTGGCAATCCACTAGTGAGTTTGTGTCTCGAAGGGCATCTCACACCTCATTAAATGCTTTGCAGTGCTCCAAAATCGATGAACTCGGCGAGTTTATGCGTTGTTCAGGATGTGAGCTTGCATCGTTTGTCTCCATCGCATTTTATCTTAGCTTTCTTAATTTCCTTGTTGCTCAAGGTTTACTTGCACATTTTTGTTCGCGCGCTTGTCAGCAACTTGCGTGGAAACAAGCAAATCACCGCACCTTGTGCAAAAGTGTCCAAGCTCGCCGACGCGGTGAGCTCTATCTTGTATTGTTCGGAGAAGCTCTGACATGTGCGGCAACAGAGGGTGTTCCCGAACAGATCTCCAAGCGAGATAAGGAGTTCGTGTCGAACATAGTAACTTATGACCGATGGAAGTATCGGGAGCAAATTCAGAATATGAAGCTCAGGCAATTGATCTTACATCCGTCCACCAGTCGATTTTCGCTGTTCACTTCATTCGACTACACCAAAGTCCCAGTCTCGATTACAGTTGGGACTCCAGATGCTTTTAGGCCCGAAGATGACATTGGTAGGGCAGAATTTGATGCGACAGTCAAACAGACGGAAGAGGGTAAAGGACGGTTCTCCTTGATGCATGCTCGTATTACCCAAGGGCCGGGTTCTATAGTTCTCTGGTCCGCCGCAGCCGAAGAGAACGTGATTGCCAATCCGCAATCTTCCGCCAGCCCTGACGTTGCTACACTTCGGGAGCGACTAGGCATGACAGACGAAGAATTTGCAAAGGTGCAACCCCGTATGCTAGAGTATTTAGATTCTCTACATTGAGGCGAAGATGTGGAAGGGCTGGTGAAAACATAATAGTCTTTCGAATGACACTTACCTCACCTTATATTTGAAAAGCCAGTGGCATGTCCTGGTCTTCAGTAACATAATTTTGGAACCGTCAGATGAGCTGTATAAAGTACACGTTTGATATCTCTGGTCAATGAAAACGTGTCCAAAGTCCGGTGAAAATCTATGAATCAGAATTAAACTAGTGATCGTTGCAAACAGAAGGTAATCATATTGCCGTTCTTATTACCCTCGAGCGTTTCTTCGGCCCCGTCCACGCCCACCTCCCGCCGGGCGGGTCCTACTAACCACGACTGCTGGCGGGTTCAGAATCGCATGCAGGAGCAACCTGAGGACACCACCAGCATAGGCGTTTTCCTTTGGGAAATATTTTCCCGTTTCTTTCGTGTAGGTGCTAAGCTCTTGAACGGAGTTGAACACCCTGACCTGCTGGCCACGTGTATCAACTAAATCGACGATATTGACATGTGTCTGTTTAACTCTCTTTGTTTGTGACCCACCATCAGTTCAGTTTGATTTTCAAATGGCACAACGTTGGAATTACTTACATCTCGACAGGCATCAAGTGCAACTGGTATCGGAAAAATCTTCAGTACAATGCACAAAGCCTGCCAGGAAGCGAGGTTATCCACGTCTGTCCCATACTTGCGGTTGAACTGATGAGTCATCGCATCCTTCAGGGCCCCGTGAGCTTCCTCCCTGTCGTCGTCATCTCTTTCCCAACTGAAGAAATCGCACATCCTATAGAACTCCGACATCACCGGCGCGGATGGATTATAGCAGAAATCAGGATATTGTCCAAAGAATTCATCAAGGTGGGTGGGCGAGCTTCGCCGCTGGTGTCTCTGTCGGTTTTGAGAGGGACCACCCTGCTAATATTTTGACATGCATACACGATGCTGTTATGTAATGACGAGAGCGACTGCGTACCTGTATGTGAAAGGTATTGTTGGTTGGAATATGGACAAATTTACATCGTACACCAAAACGACAGTTTCCAGAGGCAGCGAATTGAAAACATGGACGCTGAGGGGCTGTCGATGACATTGTACTGGCTGTAGTCAGGAACGAGGGTTAAGAGTACTTCAACCTTCTTGAAGTGGACTATGTATGGAAGTTCATCAGCTGACATGACAAGCCCGATTTGACAAGTATGCCCCCAACTAATAGAAGGTCCTGGAAGAGTGAATGACGCACGACAAAAGCAGCACAAGTTGTCCGGTAACTTAGATAAACCTTAAACTTGGGTGTTTTTTATCGTTTAGACATACCCCAAAGTCCAATGAGTTGCTTTATTTCATTCGGCTAGAGTCGTTCTCGACACTCGTGTCAGAGCTCCATATGAGATCCAATTGCGGTAGAGTGCAGAACAAATGCGTACTGTGGTCTTCCGCGGACAGACAGTGGCTGATGATCGTCACTGCGACTATAGGATTTCAAAATTTATTCTGGAGCGAACAATGTCATCAGCTGGTCTTAGACCAGGAATGCTTGGAGCAGAGTAAAGGGTGTCAAAGGAGCTATGCTGTTATATATTAGATGTTGCCCTTCCGTGCCCTAATTCGGCCCAAGATTAACCAATGAAATCAGACTCGAACTGAGATGATTTAACACTCACAAGTTCATACCGTTCAAGATCAATGCTTCTGTCACTCTACTGCCGGCTGCATATGCTCGTGCTTTCATACGCTCTTCCTCCGATGCGCCTGGGCCGTACGCATGTGGATTGGATCCAGTGACTTCGCGAACAATCCTTGACAACCCGGCCTTGACTGCGAACAGATACTTACTGATTAGCCTCGCAAATATTTAGGATGGGCAGACTGCACCTTCTTCTGGGGTCGGTGAAGGACGGGCGTCCGGATTTTTCGGTATATCAACCATATGCATCAAACACGTTGTGGCCTCTCCTTCTGGGATAACGGCATAGACAAGCCCAATATCCTTCGATCGCTTTTCGATTTTTTCGATGATGGCATCCCAACTAGCGCGCAATTCCTCGTCGTCATCAAGTCCAGATGGACGACATGTCGTCGGAGAGCCGATCGTCATTTTGACAGGAACACAGCAGTAATCGAGGTTCACGATTAACGGCAAAGAGTCAGCCTGTTTCATACTACCCCTTATTTGGCGTATTTCTTCTATGCGACTTTTGTATTCTTGTACTACGACTTTGGTTATGAATTCATTGTCGCTTTTAGAAAAGAAGGATGACATTCCATCTGTTGCTTAGTCGTCAAATATTTCAGGAATCACACGGTGCCAACACGCACCTATCTTAGAGCGTTGTTGTGCCTCTTTGCAAGAAGTCCGATGCGTCCCATCTTTCCAGTCAGCAACTTGGCACGAAGGTGAGCAGTAAAAACTCTGTTTGCAACCACTGCAACGCATGAATGCACCCTTTACGTCGACTTTGGCGCACTGACGCTACAAATAAGTATCTGGGTCAAAAGGGATAATACAATAGACAAACCTTTTTGTTAGAACAGAGCATTCGACCAGCGCTCCCGATCTCCATCTCCTTATCAATGCGACTCCGCTCAGCAGCTGTCTGTTTGAATTGCGACCAGGCCGACCAATATAGAGTCCCTTGAACCATCTTTTGTTCGTCACCGAGCATAGAAATGTTTCGGAGTGACTTTGTGACCCTGCGCACTACTGATCGGTAAATCAAGTACTTAGGTAGCACATTTGAAAGAAGAGGTAGATGCATCGTCGAGTGAGCAGCATCAAATTTTGATAACCAGGGATCGGATTTCACCAATGCTGAAAGAAGCCCAGCCTCCAGGGCCTGTTGAATGCCAGAAACGCCATTGGCAGTTTCTAGCCAACATATAAGATAAGTGCAGCACTCCACGATGCATGAGCACACAGCACGTGCAGTCGATGGTGAATAGGGCTGCGAAGTGATCGAAGTCAATACACTCGTGACTATCCGAAACGAAAGGTTGTTCGCGAGAGCATATCGAATCGGGGGATGAAACGATAACACGCCGATGATCCGGAGAGAATCGGTAACAGAATCGATGTTGGTTGTGTTTTGGAGGTTATCGCGTACACGGAAATGACACAATCCTTCCGAAGCCAACTTTTCAGCATCTCCGTTCATGGGGCCTAATACTTCATTATCCCAATCGGGATTTTCGTTCTCGGTGCCGTACCTAGTCATATAGACTTGTAGAGCCCTACTAGGCGTGATATCGTATATTGATGATGTCAAACGAGATTCTGGATCCGGAGCATGCATTGTCCATATTTTGATAAGCAAACCAACCACGCCGGATGTCCCACCGACAACCTCGAGTAGCCAAGACTCGACAGCAAAGAAGAAAAGTAAATCGATGATCGTAGTAAGGACTTGGTTTTGACCATCTCGGTCGTCGAAATTATCCCTTGTGACATTTTCGCCTAGAAATCGAACACATGGCCAAATATGATCAGGCCAGAACTTCGTCAGTTCGTCGATATAGTCTTGCGGGAAGACTTCGACGAAATGTATGGCTATCTTGACCAGGCCCCGCAAAGGCAAGATAGATCGGTCTAAAGCAATTGAGTCCGTGAGTTTTACATCGGAGAGTTTTGTAACCTCAAGGGCTCGGAAACTGAAGACTGCTAAGAGACATTTGATTTGTGGCAGAGAGCATTTAGGAACTAAGGCGACGAGTTGCCCCAACCCTTCAATCGAGCCACGCTCTGTTATTGCTACCAAGTTCTGCAAGGGTGGCATTATGAGCCCAGAGTGCGGTTAAGGGAGCGCACAGACGAATGCACCTTGAACTTATCGTTTTTCATGAGTAGTATGCGAAACTTGAAGTTTAGCCTTGTCACCGCGGTGATGACTGATCGGGTCAAGATCGGATTTCGGATTTTAATGTTCCCCATGCCACATCATGCCTCGTGCGGGTCCACAAGCAAGTAGTTCAGGATCTGTACGACGGAGACCTGCTCGCAATGGACCGCTTTCCAGAGCAGCCCCATCCGATGAAATGGAGGATGTTCCTGTCCGCTTGATCCCCTCCAAGATGACCGGAGACCTTCCAAGTTTCAATGATTGGGCAAGCCATGTAGTTGAAGGAAATCACCTTTACATGTTTGGCGGGTGCCGTCCCAGCGACTCCGATCCAACATCGGATTTCTATCGGTGGGATACCCAATCCATGCGATGGAGTAATCTAACAGTAAGATCCTCCCTTTCATTTGCACCTATCTGAAATTGAACACTGTCTGTCGAAGAACGCCACACGCTTCTTGTCCAACCCCACGAATCCCTTTGGAGACCAGCCTGTCACAATGCCACTCCCTCGTTTACACCAACCAGCTCTTGCGCCATACTATGTCGGTCATAAAAAGTTTATGTTACTTTTTGGAGGCCGAAATAAAAAGGCATTAACTTCAGACCTCGTTGCCGTCAACCTTGACGACTTGACATGGTTTATCGTTCAAGTTGAGGGTGACCCTGTTATTCCTCGTCGGTCATCCAGCATGGTGACGGTCGACAACCGTGTATTTATATTCGGGGGAAGTGGGTGCCGTGGCAGGGGTGACAGCAAAATTTTGAACACATATTGTGTTGCCGAATACACCAACCACGATATGAAATGGCGATGGGTTGTGCGGGATGAGCCGCTTCCCGAACACGTACCAAGTTTGGGGCAAGGTTCGAACGCTACCTCCGTTTATGGTGGGAAAAAGATATTGTTGACGCCAGGCCGAGACGGAGACGACGATGTGAGCAGAAGACTGTGTATTTACTGAATTTTGATTGACTTATTCGACTTGGTTCAGGCAATTTCACTATCAGGTGATAATTGTATTTTGTTTCATACAACGAACTATACTTTCCAGACTCAATCACACACTGCTGGTGACTTCCCCAAAGCCATGGCATGGTATACTATTGGTTCGCTTCCACCCGTTCATCCAGGTGGCGGTTCCCCCGGACGGGTACGAAAGGCTACTGCTAAAGCGGCGTCACAGAGGTCTGTCGCATCCTCATCGTCCTCTGGTCAAGGTGGCAGCAACGCTTTTGCAACGCCATCTGTGTTTATTTCCGGTTGGATCCGTTATAGCGGCCGCTACTTAGTGCCCGAGCTCTGGAAGTATTCACTTCCACCAGACGAACTTTGTGAATGCCTAAATATACGGGAGAAATTATGGGCGTTGGACTTGGATATGCAGAGCTTCGTTGTCGTTGGTGGCCGTTCATTCCTGTTGGGAAGAGGCTCTGATAACGATCTTGTGTGGAACACTTGCGTCGAAATTTTTAGATGACTACTTGAATTTATGACTAGGCTTGCACCTTAGTGCTCTGCATTTGCTTGGCCCATTTTTTTTTGGTCCTTCATATGTATCATGTACAGTATTATCGTATTTATAGATATCAACTGTTTTCTGTAGGTAAATTTATGGTGCAGTACTGAGATCAACTACTGTGGCATTTTGTATGGTAGCACGCGTCACGCTGGGCTGGTTGTGTTGCTATATCGAGTTGCCACACTGCCACTCGCACGTGGACTGAACAGGCTAACGAATTTCGCAGCGACATCAACCTTCAAAGCTTCAATCATGACACCGACGTTGACGCCCTCTGAGTCTGAGGCGTCCTTTGTTTTACTTGCGGAAGAACAAACGTCGAGTCCAGACTTATGCAGGAGCCCTGGACAAGGCAATTCCATGACTGAGCACCCGGCAGTCAGTGACCTTCGTGTCTTTCTTGGATTGTTACTTGTGTTTACTTATATAATACAGATAACTCACCCTTCTAATGAAGCTACGTACTCTGTGGGATCATCTGGCACTTTCGCACACGACTGGTCGCATAAAGCAACTGGAGGTCCTTTGCGGATACATGGCAGGCACTTTGTAGACGGGTATGGGCGCGTCTGTAATTTAAGGGGCGTGAACCTATCTGGATCCTGTAAAACGTACGTTTATTTCATGGTACGTTTCATGATACGTGGTGCCAAGGCCTGACATTGACATCTCAAGGCCTGTAAATCACGATCATGGCGCATTTCCAGCCAATCATGAATCGGTCACTTTCGTTGGGCGGCCATTCCCTTTAGAGGAAGCTCACGAACATTTTTCTCGGCTTCGTCGTTGGGGCTTTACATTCAGTACGTGTGATAAACGATTTATTGCTTTGTTGGCTAACTGTGTGATCAGTTAGGTTCACGGTGACTTGGGAAGCGGTAGAACATGCAGGGGAGTA
Source organism: Piloderma croceum F 1598 (assembly GCA_000827315.1). Lineage (NCBI taxonomy): Eukaryota > Fungi > Basidiomycota > Agaricomycetes > Atheliales > Atheliaceae > Piloderma > Piloderma croceum. The sequence continues at coordinate 357,712 of KN832993.1, read as the reverse complement.
AGTGGGCTTATTTCCAAGCACCCGCCGATTTTTCATTCATATTGATATATCCACAGGGGCATATATGATACCGAATACTTAGCTTACGTCCACCAACTACTAGATCTTCTCCCGAACTATGGCATGACCTGCTTCATCGACCTGCACCAGGACGTCTGGTCCCGATATTCTGGCGGATCAGGTGCCCCTGCGTGGACTCTCGAAGCTGTCGGATTTGACCTTCACGCGTTGGAGGAGTCCGGCGCTGCTTGGCTTCTCGGAGTCAAAGGCGGAGGACATGTAGAAGCAGAACGTGGAATCTGGCCTTGCGGATATCAGAAGTTAGCCGCTGCTACTATGGCGTAGGTTCTTAATTGCAATTTGAATCCGGCGAACTTAATTTCCTGCTCAGGACATGCTTTTGGGCTGGCGACGCCTTCGCACCAAAGTTGAAAGTGAAGGCGCGGAGTGGGGATCTAGTCCCTATCCAGCAGTATCTACAGGGTGCATACCTAAATATGTTTGAGGTCGTCGCGTCGAAACTGGGTGGCTTGGAAGGAGTGCTTGGTTTCCAGGTATTTGGAAATGATGTTCACATGAACCAGGCTTTCGCTAAGACTTCCCTACAGCTTATGAACGAACCACATAGAGGCTATATAGACGCTTCGTTGCATGCTTTCGATTACAATACAGATCTCCATCTCTCCCATGTCCGTAAGTATCGTTACCTTCCCTGTTATCGTAAAAATTGATCAATTCTCGCAGCATCCGCTTTCCAATCGTTTATGCTCGGCTCTGGTCATCCCACACTAGTTCCTCACTGGACCCGTTCTTTCCCCATGCCAACGCGCCTCACATCTCACAGTGTTCTAAACGCAGCTGGCCGTAAAGCCTGGAGAGATGATGGACCTACTGAGGGCAAATGTTTATGGGAGATGCATGGCGTCTGGGGCTGGGATTTGAAGAAGGATGAGGGAGTCGTCTTGAGAGAAAATTATTTTGTCAAGGATCCTATGACGGGACGCAAGGTGATGACTCTTGTGTTGTTGTTTTTTGTAACGTTTCTAACCGTTGTTCGGCCTTCACGCAGATTGATTGGTACACAGACTTTTATTACCCTTTCCTCAAGAAATGGGGAGAGCGAATACGAAGTGTCTCCCCTCCCGATAAGCTGGTTTTCTTGGAGGCTTTACCTAACGAGGTTAGCGATATGATTCACTTGTGCGATGTTTGACTGAATTATGGTCTCGCAGTCCTGTCCACAAACATGGACCCCAGATAACCAGTTGCCCAACATGGTTTACGCGCCACATTGGTGAGCCGGCACAGAATTAATGCCTGGGCAGGGTTTTGACGATCCTTACAGGTACGATTTGAACGCTCTGTTCGCAAAGGCCTTCGGTGACTTTACCGTCAATGTCCAAGGTTTATCTCGGGTGAGCACGACTTCCTAGAGCATACACGCGAGCTAACCTCATTTAGGGCATGTTTTTCCTCAAAACATTCTACTGGGGGCAACGTGGCGCTAGAGAAAACTATTCTCTGCAGATCCGAAATATAGTTGAGGCCGGATACCAATCGCTGGGCGAGAAACCCGTCATAATTGGCGAATGTGGAGTACCCATGGACATGAAGTCAGTGTGTCCTGAATCGCATTTTCTTTTGCCCGGGACTCATGTGCATCTGGCTATTCAGTAAGAAAGACGCATTCAACACCGACGATTGGGCTTGGCAGATGCGAATGATGGATGCTATGATGACTGGCCTCGAGCAGTCACTTGTCGGCTTTACGTGATTTGACTTCATTTCTCAGTGTTTTTCATCAACTGACTGCGTTTAAAGGCTATGGAACTATAATCCTGATAACAATGATGCTGAAGGCGACAACTGGAACGGCGAGAATTTCTCGTGGTTCAGCCGTCAGCGTGGTCTTCCTCCCTCTCTGCTCTATTTTGAGCAAACTGCCATATCATTGGACAACGGTGCGCGGATTCTAGAATCCGTCGTCCGACCTTACCCCGCGAAGACGTCTGGCATTCCAATTCGCTTCGAATATGAGATGACTACGGGCGAGTTCACCTATGAATGGGCAAATCCGGATCCAACCGAAACACCAGCCAGCGGTAATCCTGCAGTATCTAAGCCTCCCCGCTCAGGTCATCCAACTTTAGCCGCTCGGGAAACAGAGATCTTTATTCCGTCTTCGCTGGCTCGCGACAGAAAAATCGTAGTCCGAGGATTGACGGCTAGAGACAGCCATATCTACGATGAGTCTCGGCAAACGTTGTTTGTGCTCACGGACAACTCTAACCTTGGCGAGATACACAAGATCGCAGTGTCTTTCCTGCCTCCATTGAAACCTGCATTTGATCTCAATAATTTTGGAGGTGACTTCGGAATTCAGATCTTTGCAGCCTTCGGTTTGGTTTTGTCCTTGATTACTTTTTGGATACTTATGCAATACGTATGACGAACCCCTTTACTACATAACATCCAACCCGTTGTAGATGCAATCAGACGAACATCAAACTTGTTGCAACTGGAAACAGGACTGGCGCTGAGGTGGCGCACGACGGAACGCGGTACGTTAAGCCATGTATAATCGACTGTAAACAAATACATTTTGCCCGGGGATTTCATCCATTTTCATGGGGGGCACAGAGTAATATTTGTACTGAACCTCTGCCACTATGGATCGTTTGGTTGAAGGCCCCTTTGCGGACCCTATTCCTTGTCAGACTTGACCCAGATTATACCGTGGATTTGAGATGTTTTCACTGGTATGATCCAGGCGAAACATTATGTAGTAGATCACAGCTACCATTGTTACCTGCCTACGCCTACACCGCAAACAAAATATCATTGAAACATGCCCTTGTAGATCTCAAGAGTGCCTGGGGGACCCAAGCATTATATAGAGCATATTTCTCGCGTCGTGTCGTTGGATAACCTGGCCATAACACGTTGGTTTCCGTCAACAAATGTTAACAATTGAGGAACGAATTTAACGGATTGGAAAATTTGGACGAAACATAATTTTTAAAAGAGAAAACGGGCTCCTCAGCAAATTTAAATAAATGTGCAAACCACAATTATTGTAATAGGAAAAAATTAACGCAGGCCAGGTCTGCCCGGAGGGCCATGATATTAAAATTCGGCTCCATCTGGGACTTGAACTACTTAAATAAAATCATTCCCGCCATTCCCTGCTTTGATTGCAACAAAATGTGTACCAAGTCATTACATAGTGATAAGCTATACTTAGCTAAGAAATTTTTTGTCACACTTAGCGCGGAAAAGTGTGACCCTGCAATGTGACTGGGCGTTAGTTCCGTTCTTGGACGTGTCTCGTGGCCCTACACAGGTCCTTATCCGCTCGGTACGGCGGAGATGTTGCTTTGACGCTGTGACCACATGTCATGCATCGTGCTCGACGCGAATGGACATGACATGTCGCAACGTGACTGGACAGCTACTTCTCCGCCGCGTCGCTTGCTGGTCACTCGCCTGATCGATATCATGATCCGTGACGCGTTGACGCGCGACTATTTGTGCAGGCGCACCGTAAGTAGGTCTTCTGATAAGTACCAGGATCTAAGAGCAACTTGAACAGTGCATGCACACGGGAATCACAGGACTGAAAACGAACACAGACTCCGTCCAAAAAGCCACGAAGATGAGGATGCGCCGGTTGCCGAAGACATTGGCACCGCGGAGTTGTGTAAGTTAAAATTTCTACCTGTTTCCCAAAAATTTATCCAGGCCTTAGCGTTCTTACGTACTATCCGAATGATCACAGATTTTACGAGGTCATTGTCAAGACCTTGGATGTTTCTCCAGCGTCGACAACATTTGCATAACATTGCCAATTCGGAAGCTGGATCAAAATCACGAGGTCGGGAATCGGAAAACAATATAAGAAGCTTCCGACCATACGATTCAAGGAAGTTGCTAGCACTAGTGCAGATGTTTACGTCTACCCCACTACTAGTGACCGCGTGGTCCTCGGAAGCAACACAAGTATACTTAAATAGCTGAGGTACCTGCATTGGATTTCGTTCTCCTGACATGCAATCACTCCTCAGCTGGAGCGTCACTCTATTTTTTTTGGTGATTACATGCGTGGATGCAGCGCCGAAGGTAGCAGAGACCGTTGTTCACCAACAATTTACGTCTAAGAACAATAATGGGACTAAGTTGCGGTATGTCAACGACTCGGGGGTTTGTGAGACCACATCGGGTGTGCACCAGGTGTCAGGATACGTGGATATTGGCATAAATATGTCCATAGTATGTCATCCAAAACACTGTTAACCGTATCCTACTAATGTTTTCCTACTCAGTGGTTCTGGTTCTTTGAATCTCGCAACTCACCGGAAACATCTCCGTTTACTATGTGGTGTAGGTATTCGCGTCTGTTCTGTGGCTTTACTGATTTTTTTGTCTTATCGTGCAGTTAATGGCGGACCAGGATGCAGCTCGATGATTGGTCGTAAGTAGGCACTGTTTAATATTCATAGACAAGCATTGATAGTGTATCCGGCACTTGGAGTCTTTCAAGGTAGGCATGTTCTCGCAAACTAGAGAAAAAAGAGGCTTAGATATATATTCAGAGAACGGCCCTTGTACGGTGAACGCCGATGGAAAGTCCACATCTTTAAACCCGTACAGGCGAGTTGAACAATCATCGTAAATTATCACAATCTCAATGTCATAATTATCATTTTAGCTGGAACAATATCAGCAATAGTGCGCACTTGTACCTGCACAGTATTGAATCTTATTAACATGCTGCATATGCGACATCAGTGATCTACATTGACCAGCCTGTGGGCACTGGGTTTTCGTGAGTGTGTCTATCTATCTATTCCATTTTTCTACTGAATTCACTTCTTTACCTCATGCTTAGCTATGGCACTGAACTGGTCAATAGTACGGGTGCTTCGGGACCACCTGTGTGGACAACCCTTCAATTACTGTTTGAAAGCGGACTATTCGATAAATACCTAAGTCGCGAGTATGTGGCTTCTTATCACACGGAAACATTGGATTCTGACGTGTTTAGGTTAAATTTGGCTTCTGAATCATATGGTGGTCATTACGCGCCAAATTTTGTTACCTACTTCGACGAGCAGAACACGAAAATCGATCAAGGCACCGTCAAGGGCGAAAAAATCGTGATCAGCACCCTGTTGATCAACAAGTGAGTAACATATTCATTCTAGCCCGATTATTACTTATAGAGTCGCAGTGGTTGGTTTGATCCACTGATCCAGAACCAGGCATATGTCGATTTCGCGACGAACGCACCTGGCTACGGGCAACTACAGAATGACTCAGTCATCAAACAGCTTAACAACGCATTCTATGGCAAGAATGGATGCAAAGACCAGGAGGGGGCTTGCTATGCCGCCGGAACGGGCACTTCATCAAACAAAGTCTGCAGAGCTGCCGACAATTACTGCGTAGGCTCATCCAATGAACATCCAGACTCATATCCAACATTGAACTTTGTCGCCTACAGGGCGAGTACATCTTCAACCCAGCGGTTGGTGATCGTGACTCGTACGATCTGAGACAGAATGCATCTGCCCTGTTTCCTCCTGAATATTACACAAAATACCTCGCAGATCCTTCGGTTTTGAAGAAGATTGGCGCAACAAGCAGGTACAGCGAGTGCTCTGATTCAGTGGGCGCCAATTTTGCCAAGACAGCTGATGTAAGGGACAAATTCCATGATGCTATCATTTGTTTGATTCAAATTTTGTACCAGGATGCAAGGACTATACTTCCTGAGCTTTCTGCACTCGTTAACTCTCGGCTTAAGACACTGATATGGGTATGTCTGTCTCTCACATTATGCCGCTATTTATAAATTAAAGACTAATGATGTCACAGGCTGGTGACGCTGACATCAAGTATGTAGTAAAACCAACCTTCATTTCGCAATGCCTGACCACCATCGATTTCAGCTGTAACTGGCTTGGAGGTCACGCCTCGGTACTCGCTATGGACTGGTACGGCAATGAGACGCTTCACAACACTCCAATGACAAACATCACGATCGATGGCGCTGCAGTGGCAGCGGTACAAAATGTTGATCACTTTTCATTTGCGTAAGTTCTCTGTTTTGAGTTTTTTTTTACGATGACTGAGGTGATTCACTTATGAAAGCCGGGTTTATGGAGCCGGACACGAGGTGCCCGCCTTCAAACCCAAGGCTGCCCTAGAAATATTCTCTCAGATAATCAATAAAGAGCAGCTCCACTCCGTGTAGAGTTGTATTTTCGCCCCTTTGCCGCGACCTTGATCAAAGTGCCTTAAGTATAATCGAGTACATGTATCGTAGTCTATCACGATCCAAATAGAGCTAAAGAGCCCCTGTGCCACGCCATTCGGTTCACGCTCACCACTTCCCTTCCACGCTGCACGGCCATGGCCTCGTCTGAAGATTCGCCCCACATTGATAAAGGCAAAGGCAGAGAACCTTCGGCGGATCCTTCAGAGAGAACCCCACTTCTAGCATCTCAATCATATACTCCTCGTGATGACACTGATCTGCAAACCACGTATCGCTCTCGCCGTAGATTATGGTCAAAGTTGATCTTTATATTTCTCGTTACTTTATCTATATGTAAGTCAAGTCAGTTTCTTACTGCTCATGTGCTCAACAAGAACATTCTTTAGGCGTCATTGCTTTTATTGTCGTTGCGGTGCTGGCCTATTCTTACGCCGCGCGAATTAAGCTTGTTTCATCCGATGAGCTGCTGGAACGTGCGGTTTTTGTAAGGGGCCCTGACCGGTTAGATATTTTGAATATCACCGATGATGGCGGCATCTGGGTCAATGTTGATAGCAGGGTGGGAGTAGACGCAGGGGCGATGATCGGAGTGAACAGCGAAGACGACGATGGGATCTTCAGAGATATCTGGAAATCTCTTGGCCGTTGGGGAATACGACGCCTTGATAGAATTACCCTTAAGTTGACCACGATTCACATTTCTCCGCAGGCTGACCCTTCAACTATTCTGGCCTCTTTGGATACTTCGCCGATGGATTTACCTCTCACTACAGAGCCACCTTCCGATTCAACATGGTTGACCCAAGTCTCCATACCTGTATTTATTGCTCCAACCCGGAATGCGTCGGCCCTTCTTCAATTTGTGCGTCGTAGCTGGCAAGATGGGACAGTGGCCGTCCAGGCGCATGTCGATCGTGTAGTCATACAAGGCGGCTCGCTGAATGACAACAGTTGGAGGAGAATGTTTGATCAACGGCGTTCGGAGGTTTACGCGGCCATTCATATGAAAAGTAAGTGTTGGACATGGGTGAAACGCGTACATTTCTGATAGAATGATTTCCAGTTCCTCCGCTACCAGGACTGCCGATGCCAGGCCCCAATGCGCCATTCCCTTCGATTTCTGACCTCATCACACTTGAAACATTCGGTGTCTCATCAGAGCCCGACACTATTTCGCTGTACGCACGCGCGACTGTGGTAGACCCGATACCACCCTCCTTCAACTTCTCATCACCAGTTCTTCCTTTCATCGTATCGCTACCTTCTGCAACAAACTCCTCCGCTGCATCCACTCCTGTTGCAACAGTTCATACCGAGCCTTTTTCCCTCACTCATCCCAATATCACACTCCATATCGCCGGCGCGGTGCTTCCCATCCCGCCGTCTTCCACACCCGTTCTCTCAGGCTTTGTCGCCAACTATCTGCGTGGTCAATCTTCGCCGATCATCATCTCGAGTCCCTACTTCCCATCCCATTTGATAGAAGCCAATTTTCCTGGCCCTAGCACCAAACCAAAACTTCTACGCAATGTGACGATTCACAACATGAAACTTGTCCCAAAAGGCACGATTTTCATGGCAACTGGAACGGTCTACGCCAGGGTCGTCCTCCCTCTGGGCATGAATATCAGCATGGATGTCAATCGGATACTTCCTGACGTTCTGGTATTTGACGGAGATGCTCCATTACGAGTCTTGAGCAATGTAAACGAAGACGGCGATCCGGCGCCACCCCTGCCAGATCCGCTGCCGGAGCGTGCCTTTGCACGTATCAGACCAGATAATTGGCTTGACTCTTTAAGCCAGGCCGACGAAGTACCGGGCGACGAGGGATCTGTGTACACTGTCACTGCAGACCTCGTCGACGTCCCGTTACAGATTCTGCCTGGTCGGGAGAAAGCTTTTAGGAGCTTCGTAGGCAAAGTATGTAATTATTGATGTCGTATGCTATCTTTTGCTCATAGGCTATCTGGTTTACAGATTATCTTTGGGACAGACGGTGCAGTTGCTGGTTTATTAGGCAGTACGGCTGTGGCAATTGACGTTGAGGGTTTACCTACTGGCGAGGCGGGTGAGATGGAACTTAGTGGTCTCCCATTTCGAGGCTCTGTAATTGTCGGGAAGAAAAGCCTTTGACATCGACCTATTTATTATTGGACGCTTGATGTGTATAGAATTGAGTACATTTCTGTGCAAGTTAGGCATTTATGTATATTTTGTATTCCCTTCTCTGATGTGCTTCAACCCGGACTTTGTTTCTGTATTAGACGTGCGGAGCCGATGATTCTGACAGTGGTCAGGACAGGCCTATGTAATGTATATCCTTCTTCCTCAAACCACTTGCACCTTTGTTTTAAACTCATTATAATTCAAACCGGCGTCATTGGGATCAATGTGTCTGATAGGGTAATAAATTACTGCGGTTCCGCTTCCACATGTCATGCTATCTGATTTAAGCATGAATGGATAGTCTAGAATGTCATATGAACAGGCACAAATGCGGTTATTGATACAGGCCGTGTGCTGTGGCGCTAAACAATAAAGTCCGGTTTTCTAGTACATACAACGTTCAAGGAGAAAAGCTTACAGATGTCTCTGCTAAGGCCATCAAACTGAAATTCAAATTTGTGCCTCTCTCGCGCTGAATGAATTCCCTCACGACCCTCAAGGCTGGCTCACTCAACATGTCTTCGTCGTCCGAGAGCGTAATCTGTTTATCCAGAGGACCCTTCTTGTCTCCGTCCATCTCATACAGTCTGCCCGTCTTGTGAGATTGGACAAAACAGACGTAGTGAAAGTCTACTTCAACCTCGGCATCAGGCGCCGCCGAGTCTCCTTGTGCAGCAGCATCAGCATATGCCGTTGCCACATTCTCAGAGCTCTCAAGAACTATTGCACGCTCATAAGGGTCCAACGGGACGCATGTGGCCAAGAGTTTGGCCAATGGAGATCCGAAATCTGTTGGAATGATTGGGAACTTTAAATGTTACAAAGCCGGTAACCGGTAGTAATGGTTCAGCATACAACCACACTGACCTATGAAATCCCGCGCCTTTCCATTTGATACTGCATGGAGGATGCCATAAAGGCCGCATGCATTATGGATCGTCTGCTGAAACCAGATAACCTCTTCGTCTTCGCCGCTCCCCGAGTATTCTGACCTAGAGTGTTCCGATTCAGCTATCTGCTGCTCATAGGCTTCTGTGGTCGGAAATATAAGAATAAGCGCAAGCACTGGACGTGGAACCATGGCCAGAAGATCGGACTGGTCGAGAGAAAGGACATCGAAGAACTGAAGTCCAGGCCGAGACTTTGATCCGCATGAGACTCCCAATTTTTGAATGAGTCTATTGAAAACTTCTGGATTGGACTCCAATGGAACGTAGTGCTTGCGATAGCTTTTGGGTTTCGTTCCATGATATGAGGAGAGCACCATGCTGGCTGTCATTCAAAAGTTGGAGGCTGTGCATGATTATCCGGATCTGACCACATAAACTCTTATGTCCGGGCCAGCAACTTCGATTCATTCATATTTGTCATATAGTACTACCCACGATGTCCACATGTGTGCTGCATCGTATCTGCAATGGCCGACGACAATATCGTAGAACAGAAGCTCAGCGACGTGACTGACGGAGACTCGGAGGCCACAGGGGCGGATGAGCGTTTGGTGGCTCTTGGCTATAAGCCACAGTTTCGCCGTGAAATGTCGCTATTTGGGGTTCTAGGGATCTCTTTTTGCGCGATTGGTATTCATGCTATTTTATTTTATTTGGCTGCGAGATATACTAACCAGAAAATGAATGAATAAAGGCATACTCACTGGCATGTCGTCCGCCTTCCAGACGGGCCTCTTTTCAGGTGGTCCGCTTGGACTCTTCTGGGGCTGGAATGTGGGATTGAAATTTATTATAATATTTTACCCAGTCACTGACTCGGAAGTCGCGATACCAAGATATGCAGTTTGTTCATGCTGCTCATCGCTTTGAGTTTAGCTGAGATTTGCAGCGCATACCCTACTATGGGCGGGCTGTATTTTTGGGTTTGCAAAATGAAACCAGAGTTACCAATTTTAGGTTGTGAGCGTATCTCCTCAATTATCTATAAATTGTACTCATTCTGGGGAGTCTGTACCGGATGGATTTATGCCATCGCGATGGTCTTCACCGGAACGTCGGGTAATCTAAGGTGGTGATATGTTCTTCTTAATTTGAAAAAAATGACCCTCTGATTTCGTGTGCCGACAGTGTCGCGCTCTATTTAGGATCCCTGGCTGAAGTGGGACAAAGTCGCACACTTACTCGCGTGGAAATTGCTGCGATCGCATGGGGTGTGAACATCCTGTCCGGGATTCTAAATACCGTGGGCACCAAAGCAATCGGCAGGATGAGCTCTTTCAACGTTTGGTGGACACTTGGGGGCACTTTTGTGCTCGTCATCACTCTCCTCGTGAAGGCTCCTGCGAAGGTAACAATTTATGAACAGCACTTTGATTCTAGGTTTGATGCCACCAGTAGAATTCCGCATCTTTTGTATTCACAGACTTCGAGAAGTGAGTCATATTTATACACTAACATTCACGCTCTTTTTCACGGTTTCCACTTCTCAGCTTCACGGGCTGGGGATCGCGAGGTTTTGTAGTCCTGCTAGGCTTCCTTCAGGTTCGTAATGTTTTGCTGGGGATCACTGATACAATATATCGACTTCTTTTAGGCAGTATATACTCTCGAAGGTTGCGAGACTGCGGCGCAACTCGCCGAGGAAGCGCAGAAGGCAGAAATCCTTGCCCCTCTCGCAATCGTTGCTTCTATTGTCGGGTCGTACCTTGTTGGTGTGGCCTATATGCTTGCCCTCCTGTTCTCAGTGCAAAACATACCAAGTATCCAATCTTCCACTTATGCCATTCCAATCGCGCAGCTGTACTATGATGCTGTAGGCAGAAAGCTTACACTGATGTGTTTGATTGTCATTGCGCTTGCGCAAGGAATGGCTGCTGTCACGGCTTTTACAGCCAGCTCGAGACTGTTCTATGCGTTGGCTAGAGATAACGCATTTCCACTGAAGAACCGTTTCATGTACCTCAACCGATTCCAGGCTCCTGTATATGGAGTATGGCTCTCCGTATTCATTGGCTGCATCATATCGTGCGCGTACATAGGTTCTACCATTGCAGTACGTGTCAACTATATCTTTCATCCAATTTTGATAACGTCCAACGCCCATAGTTCAACGCAATCTTGTCCTCTGCGGCTGTTTCCGTCATGCTTAGTTATCTTCAACCTATCATCGTTCGCGTATTCTGGCCAGATTCGTAAGTTCCCCTGCCCAAAATATGCTCGTTGACCATTTTATTGTTGCCACAGACTGAAAGAACGAGGACCTTTCACTCTAAGACAATGGTCATGGCCGATTAATTTCGCCAGCTTTGCGGTGAATACCTTTCCCGCTATCCTTCTAATTTATTGCTCAATCCAAATCATAGTTTACAGTGTTCATCTGTATTCTATTCATTTTACCGACCGCACGCCCAGTTAGTTCTATCAACATGAACTATTCAATCGTCGCTGTGGGTGGGATTATATTACTTGTTGGGATGATATGGGCGGTATGGGGCCGTTTTCGATTTGTGGGTCCTGTCAAAACGGTGTAATACCTCCTTCAGCATACCATATAAATCCTCTGAATGAAATGCCGTACGCAGACATTTCAAGAGTCAATCTATTTTGATCACACAGAGCATGACGATCGCTTGGCAAGAGAAAGCCGTCAAAGGTGCTTTCACTAGACGCTCACTGGAATTTTATCGATTGTTCAAAGCTGCCATATCCGCCGATCTCTAAAATTCCATGCAACCGCACATATCCCACATGCATATCCACTCAAGATGAGCATCGCCAACGGGTCGGAGATATACATCGTAGGTATCGACAGATTAATTAACCCAGTGGCGATATTGGCCTAAGAAACAAGGTAGTCAGGATCCCGGGAAGGGAAGGGGAAGAGGAAAGATCACTGACAAGAATGAACAGAACCAATCCATTCCGATTGATGGCTTCCAGGAGTGCGGGGGGGTTGCCCGTCAGTGGTGGCGAATGTTGGTCCCTCAGAATGCTGCTGTTATCCGGCGAGACTTCGGGATTTGATATGGACGAATAGACTGTTTTCGATGATGATGGGAAGAAAAAGATATCCAGGAAAAGGTAGCCGAATATGAAAGTGGTATTGAACGCTGCGACCCAGAGGATGTAAGGCAAATTCACCTAGAACAAATTATTGATCCATCACCATCGGCAATCATGGTAATTGTCGAAGATTACTAACCATCCTCCTCGAGACACCCTTTCCAATGCCTAAAGCCTGTGAGAGTCCCATAAGCACCCACCAAACAACCGCATATGAGCACAGCTCGATAGCCGTTTTGTCGTTCTGCCTCTGCGGGCCCGTCTTACCCTGGGATTTAGGGAAGACCTTGTGATTGACGTCATCAGAATCAGAATCATTGTCAGTATCAGTGTCGACATTGGCGTTCTTTTGGGGCAACGGGGCGCGTTGGCGACGACGGAAGTACGACGGGGTAGGCGGCAGCAGGATGGTTCCCGTTGAAAGGCCTAAGAGGTGTATTGCCAAGTATCCTTTGAACCAAATGGTGAGATGAGATACTACAGGCAGGGAGTAACTGACCTGTTAGTGAGACAATGCCCTCCTTATTGGCACTGATCAGGTTTGTACGGGAAGAAATCAAAACATATTGCTCCAGCTCGAAAAATGACAAGGCTATTTGATGTACTGTAAAAAAGTCGAAACATGATCAGAGTTGGAGCAGGGCTATGTTTGGAGCACGGACGATACATACTTACAGCAACCAACGATCCCAGGAGCGAAATTGGGATGTTTGTGATGAATGGATGTAAAAGTATTTCCAGTGAAGGTAGCAACGCAAACGTGATAAAGAAGTTCCAATGAGTCCCATACTCTGAGGCATGTTCCTTAAAAACTAATATTAGATTCGTAGTCACTGCAAATACTGATAAAGGAAACGAACAGGGTATTCAGTACCCTTGACGAGAAGGACCCTCACAAGACCCAGGAAGACAATGGGCAGGGTCTTCTGTATGGCAGTAACTAGCTTTGACTTAAGCGGTGCAGTTAAGTGGGATGGGTCTTTAATCAAAGGTATAGCGGAGACTACGCCATGAGAGAAAACAAAAGAGCCCACACCCAAGTCCATCTTGCCAAACAATACAGAAACGACGCGTCAATCGAAGAAAAGAGTACAAAGAGGATTTGGGACGAACAAGTGACACGCCATATGTTTCACATTTGGCCAGGGAACGGGGAAAGACGGGAAAATCCACTGCCAGAATCGAAAGAATGGTCATTAAGATCATGTGGGCCCGATACGTCGTAAGCGCTGGTAGCGGCGCGATCAAAGATGCCTTCGCAGATCTCCCAGGTGATGTCGCCTGTTTGGTGTGCTTAGGCGAAGATGGCCTCGACACACGATCGGCATTAGATGGTAAAGGTGTCCCCAACTCGCGGGAAGGTATAAGCAGCAGCAAACTTGTCGGAAATAAAAGGATTAAAACAAGAAGCCACGGGCTGTTAGCAAAGAGGGTCATTGAGAGAAGAAGAGGCAGGATGAGGATAGGCCATTCAGTTCGGAAGTGCACTGATTTCGAAGGGGGAAGACGAGATTGAAGAGCTGAGTATAACGCGATTGACGACTGTGTTTCGTTCATAATTCCAATGATATGGCAACCAAATGTAGAAAACGCACCAGGGCGACCATTGATATCATATTTATGTGCGAGACACTCGACCCTGTCATGCCAGACACGAAAGCCTCCTTCGACGACTTATAATCGTCCATGGTAGTAAATAGCCTTGGTCGAACCTTTTGTAACTCCTGCTGTCGATGTGGCCTTCAAACGTTTGCTTCTGCCACTGAGCATCTAGATATAAGCCGCGACTACCGACTTGAAATGGGGCCGAAATTTTGCGAAATATAATGCGTGAGAAAACTTTAGCCACTCAGACTCAGTGGAAGTTAACGTTGTACGCCGCTGCTCCCGTATGAGTTCGACGTAAGTTTGCTCTGGATATTGAATCTGCAGGCGATTTCTCCAGAATTGTTTCAAGACTGAGGGCCTCGAGAGCTCCCTCAAACCCACCGATCCGAGTCATATTGGGGAACTTAAATTTACAAATGATTCAGACGTACATCCAATTAATATTCTTCCCACTTCTGCGATGGCCACTCTCTCAAATCCGCAGTTCCAGTTATAAGTGAGTCTCACCCAATCATTCCCAGTTTTGGGTTAAACATATAGTATACAGGAGCCGTTCATAAATTAGAATTTCCTCTATTTTTGGAAAAGTGGCGTTGCTTCATCTGATTTATCTCACCCCCATCTGCTTTTCTCTCGACCAGGATAGGTACTAATTTCCCCATGATACAACCGATCTCCGAAATGCGTAGGATCATACAGACGATGTCACACGCCACACACCCCCTGGCATCGAAGGAAGAACGTATCTTTCATGTCTCACAACCGGTTAACCGCCAATTGAGCCCCCTCCAGTATTTCACCTTCTCGAGATGGGAGCTTTCTTCGTACAGGCTGCGTTACTTCTTCTATTATCTATCTGTGTTTTGGCCGCTGTTCGACTTCTTATCCAGTTTCGGGTTGCATCCGTAAACATCCAGTCTGTGCCATGTCTGACGCACTGGCAAGAGACTTACTTCTTCAGCCAGGAATCATCCAGGCTACCGTGTTCTGCTCAACCCACGGTCATTTTTGGGCATCGCATGTCCTCAAATTAAAGGGATAGCTTTCGGGGCAGACCATCAAATGAGAAACAAGCATAGCTGTAAATATTGGACTTCTGCTCTTCATACCCATGATTTTGAGTCGTCGGAACAGCTTATGAATGGGCTGGTTGGGACGTGATGAGCGTAGTGAGCAATCTGGCATGAATCAATGTCACCAGTGCTCATTACACATTGTTGTCAGGTATCCGCTTTTCCCAGAGCGGAAGCAGAATTCTTCTTGGCAGATGCAGCTGCTATCAAGGTATGTCTTGTGGGACAGTTTCCTGCTACCATGATAACCCGGCCGAGAAGGAAGTGACCTCGTCTCGTTATCGTTTCCCGAAGCCGGTTCATCATTATGGCCTGCTTCTTTATTTCGGCAGCAACATCGTTGCATCTGATGGTGAGGAGTGGAAGAGGTTCCGGAAGATCGCAGCACCCGCATTTTCAGATGTGCGCCACCTGTCCAATGTAACCTAGGTATCGTCGCTGATATTTGCTATCCAGCGCAATAATAGGCTCGTCTGGGACGAAACATCCCTAATCATGCTTGACCTGTTCGATAATGTATGGGGAGATAAGAACGAGATTGTGATCGACCATTGTGTCGACATCACTCTGCAGGTATATCTTTGTCTGTTTACTGCATTTAAATTGACCCTGAGCGTTTTTGGAGATTGCTCTTTCCGTTATCGGTGTTGCAGGTACCGTTGTCACACCTAAAACTTATGTGTGCAATTGGGGTTTACTTTCATGATCCAGGATTCGGTCGTAAGGTTTCTTGGCGGGATGATCAGGTTATTCCCATTGGTCGTAGGATGACTTTCAAGGAGGCACTGCATATTGTCTCCACTGACATGGGTCTGAGAATACTCGTACCAGAGTGGGCGATGGGGCTCACCCAGCGACTCAGAAAAATCCGTATTGCATTTGAAGATTTCGAGGTAGGCGCAATAATTTTGTTTTTTTTGTTTTTTTGTTTTCCTTTGCAAAATCGAGGATCTGGATTCTCACAAATCTTCTAGAAATACATGGTTGATCTGATCCAAGATCGTAAGACTTCGGAAAAGCAAGAACAGCGATACGATCTTTTCAGTGGTTTTTTGGATGCAAATGATGATGAGGACCTAAGTGAGGCGAAGCTTTCGATGAAAGAACTCTTTGGTGCGCTATTTCACATCTGTTAGACATCATTTTGCTAAATAGCCTGGCACCTTAGGCAACATTTTCATTTTCCTGCTCGCTGGTCACGAGGCCAGTTGTTCGATTTTTACTTACCATTTTCCCTAATCGTTTTGCTAGACAACGGCACACACTCTATGCTTCACTTTTGCATTGTTAGCATTATATCCGAATGAGCAGGATGCCCTATTCCAGCATATCAAGCAAGTGCTTCCCGAGGATAGGCTTCCGGTTTGTGTTCTAGAACGGCGTCTTTCCGAAGTTAAATTAATATCCCTGGGATAGACTTATGATGAGATGCCCCTATTCACATATTCAATGGCGTGAGTGCCCCTTTAGCTTATCCATCGGGCTTCCCCGCGATAACGTACATTCTTACAGGGTATTCTACGAGACTCTTCGAATGTTTCCTCCCGTCTGTATTTTCAAGATTTGATGTGGATGTGTATTGACCGCACAATGGTACAACAATAGGTTCCAAACATTCCCAAAATTAGTTCCCAAGACACCATCCTCAAGACAGGTAATGCGGCCGGTGAAATGAAGTCGATAGCTATCCCCAAGGGAACAGTAGTAAGATTAGATGTTCCCGGACTTCATTTTAACAGTACGAAATGATTATGTGGTACCCTGTGCATCAATTGACAGTTGATTACTTAGGTCGATACTGGGAGGATCCTCACGCTTTCAAGCCATCCCGGTTTCTCAAAGACTGGCCCCGTGATGCATTTGTCCCGTTTAGCGCAGGTAGGCATGAACTCTTCTCTTAAAAATGAACAGATTTATTGAAAGCGAACTTCCCTGTCAGGTGCCAGAGCATGCTTGGGACGAAAGTATGAAAGCTTGTCCCTTCTTCTTTTTATAACAATCATGGCTTTCTAGGTTCTTCGAGACGGAGGGGATCGCCATTCTCACAATGCTGGTATCGCGTTATAAGATCGAGGTTAAAGAAGAACCCCAGTTCGCTGCTGAAACCTTCGAGGAAAGGAAGGCCAGAATCCTCGCAGGGAAAATCGCTATTACTCAGACGTGAGTGTTGGAGCCTTACCATGTTTAGTCTCGGACAAATTCCAACTGGGTATTCACCAGTCCCATACGGGTTCCGCTTGTCTTCAAGAAGAGGTAATAAATAAGCTCGGCGATGTACGGACTGCAATGTTTGTTCTCGTCCATTTGGCCTAGATGTATCACAATCAATCTACTATACCTCATTTTTGAGTTTTGTATCGTACATTTTGACTCTTGGATAAGATGCCAGTTCGGGTTTGAAGTCCAGCGGCGTTCCCGAAATCATCGTTCGTAATATTGGTATTCATTTAATGATTAGACACAGATGATCCATTTGCATAATTATGTTGAAGATCCCGAGCATACAACATCTACGATATTTGAGCGGGTCGTCACTGCATACAAAAGTGGTTTTAAATAGACTGAGATCCTTTTCTCCTGGCTTGCAACATTCGTCCTAGTAGAAGAAAAGGGATTGAACCGGCAAGAACGACCACCTATATAAAGGACAGTTAGTCCTCTTGGTAAGATTCATCTTCCGAAAAAAATGAAATGTACGCCACCAAATATTGCGGGTTTGTCCCAATTAATTTGACTACCAAGAAGTGTGCCCGAAATCGGAGGACCAGTCAAAAAGGTAAACGAGTTTACGAAGTAAGCAACACCGATACGCGTGCTTGACGATGATGCAACCATGTCAGCAGCCTGTATCTGCGTACAAGATTTGAGTGACTCACCCAATATCGCTGTCATTGCTGGCGAAAGATGCCATAAGAGGGGCGGCCAAAGATAGTACTGGAGTGATAGAGTTTCCAATGCTGTCGCTATGGCACAAAAAACAAACAAGATCGACCTGCTCCGGAGAAGAAACCATAAATAATAGCAAAGATTGCCACGCCTCCAACACCGTTGATCCCGACAAGGGTGAATAACAATGCACATGTGCTGAATGTCACGACTATGAAGACATTTATAACGCCAAACATGTCGGCGAGTAAGTTGGGGATAGTTCGTCCGAATATCGATGCTCCGTTTTGAATAGCCAGCTAGTCAAGGAACGTTGGCATCAAAAATTACATACACGCTGCTGACGGCCATGAACTTATGGTATAGAATGCAAAAGTGGACGGCAGTTTGTGCAGGTCTGCAAAGAGCTGCAAATAAAAGTCTTCGCGCGTGGTCAATCTGTGATTTTCAGTTCGTCATGCGCTGGCGCTTTCACTCACAGGGAAAGAACAAGGTCCAACAGATGAAGAATGTGCTGATATCTGGCATTCAATAGATATCACCAAGTACATCTGGCTGCACTTACCCATAAAACCCTACGAGTATGAAATGCTTGTCTGTAATGATATCATCCAGTTTGGCTTTCGGCCGTCCAGTTATGTCCCCTCTAGGTTTGGCACTCATGAGATAGTCTGTCGGATTTGCGAATGGCGTGCGGGCATTGGCTTATTTAACAACAGGATTACTCATTGTGGCCAGCTGAAGAGATGATTGAGCCACCAGTACCTGTGGTCACATCATGATGTATCTAACAATAGACACCTGGTACATTGCAATGTATGGCTTGATATAGCGGGGTAGGGAAATGTGATGTTTGCCTTTGGGTCGACCGGCAAGGGCCCTATACTGTATCGCCGGGAGGCTGATCGAGTCCGGACCTTCTGGCAACCTTTGAGAGAAGTTCCTTATAGGGTATTTCCTCGATCTCATAGAATCTAGTATTCTTGAATAGGGCAACATCCATCCATATG